>JAYKAV010000094.1:0-210874 GCA_035582835.1 Phoebastria nigripes | reverse complement strand
ACTTGGTGGGTAATGCGAAAGGATGGGGAAGTCCGACGTGTACCTCAAGGGGATTTAATTTTGGGTGAAAATAGCCAATGAACTGAATTGTATGATGTTAATTGCTATATAATGCTGTATGTCATATCAAAGGTGTTGCAGTAAGAATGACCCAGATTAATGAAGAAGGAACTCTGATGAAWCCGAGCAAAGTGCAAYGATGAWAAAACCAGACGAGCGCAGCGATAATGGAACCAGAACTGGCTTCAGGATGCAACAATCCAACACCACACACCATCTCTTCTGCCCTGAAAGACTGCTATGACAGATGGAGCCCAAAAGTCACGGGCTAAATGAACTCAATGGACATTTTAGAGGGATGGCCCGTAGACTAAGGGAATGACATCTTTGTATATATTGATGGGCAGGAAAAATGATGATTCATTGGAAGGTATTGGAAAATGTGAGACCTGGGCATGACGTAGATGGTATAGAATAAGGGGTGGATATTGTCCTGGTTCCGACTGGGACAGAGTTAACTTTCTTCCCACTAGCTGGGGAGGCTGCGCTGTGTTTTGGGTTTGGTATAATAGGGGCGTTGATGGCCCATTGATGTTTTGGGTGTTGCTGGGTGGTGCTTGCACCGGGCACTTTTTGGCCTCCCATGACCTGCCAGGTGCATGGGAAGCTGGCAGGGGGAGCATAGCCAGGGTGTTTGACCCAGCTGGCCAATGGGGTATTCCATACCATGTAACGTCATGCTCAGTATAAAAAACTAGGCGTGTGTGGGGGCTCTGGGTTCCAGGCCGGGCTTGCGCGTTTTTCGGGCACGCATAGGCTCGGCAACGCGTCGGTTCGGGCGGGTGGTGAGCAGTTGCATTGTGCATCGCCTGCTTTGTATATCCTATTGTTGTTGTTACCACTGTTATTACTGTTCTACTTTGTTTTATTTCAATTATTAAACTGTTTTTATCTCAACCCGTGAGTTTTCCTACTCGTGCCCTCCCGATTCTCTCCCCCATCCCACCAGAGGTGGGGGGGTGAGCGAGCGGCTGCGTGGTGTTTAGGTGCTGCCAGGGTTAAACCATGACAACAAGAAAGCAATGGCTTTGCTTCTGATTCTCTACCACTTATATCCCTTACTTGTCTCTCAGACTATTTCATATCTAAACTAATATTCAAATCATATGGAACTTGAGACCTGATTACTTCAAGTAACTGTCCCACTATGAAAATGAATGTATTTTACTATTTTTCAGGTCCAAATAAGAACTGGCAGGGCACTCAGTAAGTATGACCTTTCTAGGCAGTTAATGGGAAGGAATTAGGAAAAACTGAAGACATTTTTAGTTTTCAAATAATGGTGAATTTCTTGGATATTTTATTATAGCAAGTTAGACATAATATATGCATGAATGCATTGTATTGCCTTATTTAAACATCATCTTACTTAGAAATGTGCTATATTTTAAAGAAATAAATGTCCCTTTTTATTGTGATACACATAAAATTGTCACTGACCTATTAGTAATTTGATATAACAAAAATGAACACAGGAAGCTTCATAATGACAGCATGAAAATATATGTGTTATTTGGTATTGAGGAAATTAATTTATGCAATATTCATCATTTCTCTATTTGCACATAGTATAGCTCTGCAGTTCAGGCATTAGTTACACGAAGATTCTTGAAAATGTTTTGGTGTAAATTCTGATTTTTAGAGATAATGTTTTGGGATTATTTCTGAATGCATAGAAGAAAATATGTCAACATTGTCTGTTTTCCTGGACTTCTTGTTCATTCTACTAGCTTCCTCTAACAGTTCAGTCTCCACACTTAGATGTGTAAACTGCTCCAAGTATGAGTATATTTCTCCCCAGTTTAATCTATTTGTCATTTATTTAATTTTTTTCTTTTTCAGCTTAGTAAGTCACCAGGAGGCTGCGGCATACATAATGTGTACCAGCTCCTGTCAACTACTTTTCCAGTCATATTTTATCCCTTTGGAGAAGTTCCAGACTTTGCCAGCCTGGAATTTTTCTTCTGATGCAAGTTAAATCACCCTTACGGTCACTCTGCTCCCCACATTCAACTGGCTGTGATGACAGTGACAGCCCTTTAATTGCTAATTCTCCCTGCTACTTTTCTTCTAATACTGTTCAAAGCCATGTTGGGAAAATTCACACAGTAAGGGAGATATGTTAACCACTCCAAAATCTTTTCCCTAGCACTGACTGCATTTTCAAAGAGTTACTAAATGAGAACAAATAAGCTAGAACACCAGGAATAGATAAYATGCTTGCCTCAGTATTTTCTGTATTCTACCGAATACTTTCCTGGTTTCTAGTCTTGTAGACATTTGTAGGGCATTTCAACTCCTGATTTAAGAAAGTCATGTGAACATAATAGAAGTATTGTGCTAAATGAACGTCCCTTGATATTGACAGATTCTTCACTGGATTATTTTTTTTTCCCCMAAATCTGGGGTTGGAATAATTTGTCGTTATTTGTGGGGATGGAAGAATAGAGACTTACTTTTCCTGTGAGTATAAGGTCTTTTCTTTAGAGTCTTTCTCTAGAACAGCTTAAGGAATGACAGAGATTATAAAATCAGTTTTCTCCTGCATATGAAACACCGAATAGATGAAACATTTGAAGACAGCATTTTTGTTAGTGATGAATGAGTAACTTCCAATGAATAATTTATTGAGCAAATTGAGCCGATCTTTCTACTTTCACAATATAAACAAGCAGATCACGATTTTCTCTCATTTACTCATTAGCTGAAACCATTTGCCAAATTCTTGTATGCGATACTTGTAACTGAATATTGATTGTGAAGGGATCTCTTCAAGCCCTACACATAGGAGATGCTTTTTTTGTGAGATAGCTCACAGGGTAAAGCTTCTTCACTGAATGGATGAGTGCCTAAGCATTTCTAGCAAAAATATGTATGTGGATTTCAATTTTGTTTTGTACATATTTTTATGGAAATAACATTGTATTTCACCTTCTCTGAACTTTATGTTTTGGAAAAATCAGTGGTTCACTGTATACTGAGGATAAGAGCAAAGCACCAGTAAGAGCATCAAATGAAACTCCAACAACAGCTGAATTGTATTTCCTTTCTTTAAAGTTATGTTGATTTTTTAAAACCAATACAGATGAAAACAAAATAAAAAGCAGACAAACGACACCCAGTCTCATGTTCCTCTAAGTTGCATTTCATAAATCATATCTGCATTATACAAAGTCCTGAAACGGCTTGCAGAAGGTTTTCTACAAATAAACCCTAATTAGATAATTATATTATAAGCTGATTTCAATTTTTTTTTGTAAAATTACAGATTTTTCTGATGAAGCCAACTATTTATATGCAATAGTTCTTTGTAGGGATAGAGCTTAATTATATTAAACATGAAAACAAACCAACACTGAGCAATATAAGCATGGAATGAATTCAGAACTGACAGATGTCAAATCAGAGTTGTCATCATCAAGAGCAACATCTTTAGCACAGTTTTGTGGGATTAAATCATAATTAAACCACCAGATCTAGGCTATGCTATATGCCTTTTTCATCAATAATTTGTTATAAAATGTAATGATTGAAGCAGACTATAAGAGAAATAATGAATGACAAAAATGAATGATGAAAAATAAACAGTTCGCAAAGAATGTAAAGAATGCATCTTAAGTATAAATTCCCATGCCCTGGAAAGCAGTGATTTTTTGATTCAGACTAAGGCAAGCCAGTGTACATAGAACTACAGCAAAAAGGTGTTTTTTTAAAAAATATATAAAATGGGGATACGCTTAGACCTAATCACTGCATAAGAAATTTGCGAAACTAGCACAGCAATACTATATGCGTATCTAATACTAGGATTTTAAATCTGGATAACCTGAAAAAAACTCACAAAAGCAATTGAAGGATGGAAAAAAATGCTTTAGAATGAGAGAAAGGAAACATTAAAGGGCTAACTTATTCAGCTTATTAAGAAACACAGAGGTGTTTTTCTTTCATAAACAAACAAATACTGCCTGTATGCCAAAGAGCATTTTAACCTAATGAAGGTAAAATTGTCTTCTTGGAAACATAAGCCCTGGTAATGCAGTCTCAATCACTTAGAGCACCCTGCACAGAAAGCACAGATACAGCTAGCCGTAATATCARCATGATCAGAAACAAAATAGTTCCTGCAAGAGGCAGTGCCAGTGGTATACTTCCAAATGCTCTTGGGGGAACAATTTTTAGGTTGGGATCTGATCGCTGTCCTGTTCCGAGTTCATTGGAAGAGGTGGAAGGGGTGCAGAGGTGATGTCTCTGGGGACACCAGCTTGGAGTCTTCACGTCAGACAGGAGCCCACATGATTTCCCCAGGAATTGCTGCTGTGTAGCTATACAGTGCTGGCCACTAATTCCAGTTCTTTGAATGAGATTCAAAGATACTGAATGAAATTCAAAGGTAGCAGTTGGCTTAAGAAGCAACACAACTGTGATCATCTGGCTCTGTGCCTATAATAATAAAGCTTTCCAGGCTTGAGCAGAAATAATTCTAACCAAGATATCTAGCCACAGACAGCTGAAAGCCGAATGTAAGGCATGAACTTCAAAGTAAGAGTATTTGACCATTGGATCAAATTACTGAAAAATTGGATTCTCTGCCTCTTCATGGACTCGAAGCAAGACTGGATACCCCTTTGGAAAGTATATTTGGCCAAACATGTTATGCTTTAGTGAAAAATAAGCTATTATGCTCAGTTCAATGTTTGGCATGAAACTGAAATCTATGAAAGCAGTTATACTACCTGGCCATTTAACACTAGAGATTAAATATGAGTAATCTATTAACTTAATTCCATTGCCACCAACCCCATTCATTCTTATGTCATAGGCTATGGTCACAACCATGCTACTTCCCCAGTAAGATTAGAGCTGTGCACGGGTGTGAATTTGACCTCTGACTGCAAACTAATCCCATGGAAAATAACCAAGTCATCAGTGGAGCTAAGACTAACTTCCTTACTGTGCTTTCCAACCCTCTGTATTCACTTAGATTCCACAGAAAGGGCAGTAAAAACAGAACACAGCAGGGTTTTTTGGTCTGAATTTCTTTCTACACAATACTTTTTCTAGTGCTTGGTCAGTTCTGACTGCAATATGCATAGGTCTGCTTTTTTATATATATATAATGGACTGCAGACTGGTTTGGACAGGCAAATAAAATGCTGATTCCATTGGATGTTGTTGTTGTTTGATCATGTCTGCCAAAATTCTGATTTCTGGTTTTGCAATAGCTTCATCGGTTAAGCCGTCTTTAACAGAGCATTAAAACATGGTTCTAAAAGTAATGAGACGCTATAATGTTACATAAATCACCTGCATCATCACCTTTTCTGCATACGTATAGTCCTCCAGTGTGATAATTTTACATCTAAGGACTTAAGAAATGTCCACCTTAAAATTGTGTAAGGTTTAGGGGGTCAGTTATAAGAAAGGGCAAAAAGGAAAAGCATATTCACCAACAAAATACTTCTGAAAGCAAATCATTGCGCTTCCATCATTAGCAAAAATAATTAATGAGCAACGATGACTTTGTATTAAAAAGGGAGAATTAAATGTTGAGAAGAACATAGAGAAGGCATCTGCCAATAACAGTAAGACAATCTGAAAAAACCATCCACAATTTGCTACATGTGGTAATCTGATACTGCAAGAAAAAAAAAAATCAGTATTTAATAATGGATGCTGTCCATAATTTAACTAATAAATAACTTTCTGCATTCAAAAATGTAATTTGAAAGCCTACCATGTAATGGAAATATATACCTTATCTTTCCATTTGTCAATCCACCTTGTTATCTCAATGTCAAAGGGTAGGTTTGCCTGAATCCCAGACAACGTATAAATATTGCTGAGATTCGTCTCTCTTGTCAATACTCTACTCTGCTCTTGGACAAGGCAAAAATGTTACTAAAGGCGTCACCATAAGAAGATCAGAAGTGACAATAAGATGTAGAAAACACAAATGCAATGCTACTGAGAGCAACTGTTATCATCCAGTTGTGGGTGAAACACACGGTCATAAAACAGAGGTGATACTGGAGGAGTAAAACACTGGAATACAGCATGAAAACATAATACAGATACACAGATAGTGTTAAAACAGTGTTTTGGCTTATTTGACCAAGAAAAAAAAAAAAGAATGAGAAATGGAAAAAAAATCAAGAACAACCTCTTAGGGGAGTTACTCTTCAGCTTTGTGACACTGTCTTTAAATTAGCTCTCATGACAACAAAGAAAGCTTTAAAAACAGCCTCCCTGAAAGCCAGATTCTAAGGGTAGATAAGAAAGTTCAGCATGATCATGAAGAGAGAAACTTCAGAAGAGCAGCATATGAGTTTATAGTTGACAGGCTAAAATAAAGAGTCCAGGAAATCTTCACAGACAGCAAAGTGAAGTGGCTTAAAACACAAGTATTCCCAGTTTACTTTTCTGAAGAGCAGACATATCTTCAGGAAGGCTGACATATGAAGGTAACTTTTTTTTTAAACTAAAAAACCTTTTTTTTTAACTAAATTACAAATTGAGTCCTAGAAAACTGGGAAGACCACAGCAGAAACAAGAAAAAAAAAAAGCAAGCAAGAAAGAAGAAAGATGTGGAAGGGTTTTAAAGTTGTTACAGGTTTTGGAGCCACACAACCAGAGCAGCATAGAATCATAGAATCATAGAATGGTTTGGGTTGGAAGGGACCTTAAAGATCATCTAGTTCTAATCCCCCTGCCATGGGCAGAGAAAGGGGAGAACCTGTCCCTGGGTGGGCTTGAATCACCAACCTTTTRGTTAACAGCCAAACGTGCTAACCACTTGCACCAGTTATGCTGGGACACATGAACAACCAAAAACAAGAATGCCTTGCCACAGAATGGCTTGCAGGAGTTGAGTACAAACCACACGTACAGGCTTGGGCTCCTGGTGCACAAGCACCACCAACACAAGTCCTATCTGCCACCAAGCCAATTAGATTGTATGACCATTTGCAATACTTCCAACTAGGTTAAGCAATAAGATACATGTCTTGTCTCAAACACTCGTTGTTTATCAGCCAGGTAGTAGGTGATGAAGTAGGTGATACAGCAGATGATAAAGAATAGCTGTCTGACAAAGTGAGGTCAGCTAACAACAAAAGAAGTTACATTAAACCTGACGTAGCTACCTGGAAAGTCTTAACATGTGAGTGAAGGTTCTTGAGGGAGTTCACTACAGATGAACTAAAAACCACTTCCTAGAAAAAAACCACTGTACAACTGTTATAGTTCAAAAATCAGTTATTATTTCCCTCTTTATTTCTCTTGTAAGGTTTTTCTTTCTTCCATTAAAAACACGTTTGTTAAGCCATTTAGGAAGTGTTTGCAAGGGGGTATAATCAGCTCTTTACTTAGTGGATTCCTGATGTGTGTTTGAGTTGTTGCTTTGGTAGCAATTCTATTAAAACTGAATTCAAATCTTATGGCTCACCTRTTGCTTCTGTGTATGACATATGCATGGCTACATACTATCCATGAAAACATGTTGTCGCTGCTATTCTGTATTAGCAAGTATAACCTTGTAGGGCATCTGCAAAAGGACTTAGTTAAGATGGAGCGAAACAMCTTCAATCCCATTCTCTTTCTGTCTACTGTTATTTTTCAATTGTCCTTCCTTTATTTGGTTTAGTTTTACTTAACGCTACCCGGGTAGTGGCGTTCTTATTTCTATCCAGTGTATAGTACAATCATTGACCACTCAAGTGGAAGAGGCTCTTTGTCAAGAAAKGATTGTGAAAAAAGGGGAAAGAGTCTAGAGTTTATCATCTCCTTCAGTAAGAAAGGGTAGAATTTACTTCAAATGCTTCACACAAGAGGATGCAAAACCCCCAAAAGGCAGGCATCTTAAGCCCTTCTTCAAGAGAAGAGGACTGTACTACTTACTACTCAAGGGAAAACTAACATAACTTTTCTAAACAGAAGAACAGAAAATACTTATTTTGTTCAAAGCAGTTAAAAAGAGACAGCTCAGATATCACAACAGTAGCTTCATTTACAACAACTTATTTGCTCACCTTTAATTTTGTGCTATTACAATTTGCTCATAGGAAAGTACCAAAGTGCACCAAAACCTAACATTAACTGTCCAAGTTTTATACAGACTTCCACAAGAACTGACCTAAAATTAAATTTTCTTGTGACATGTCAGTAAATGTTAAATATATATATTATCTGAAAAAAAMCCCAAACACTTAGAAATGAAAGCRATAAAAATTCCAACAGTACTCCTGGAGAACTTTGCGTGCTATAAAGCAACCTTGGGATGAATTAAATTATTCTTGTTCTACATGATAGACAATTTAACATATGCATTGAAAGTGATAATGATCAGGAATGTGATTCCAGAAAATYGGCATTTAAGGGTGCCTGGTTTCCGAGTGATAAGAAGAAACTTTGTATTTGCTGAACAAAGAAAGATTTGAACTTTGGTTTTAAATCTGTATAAGGCATAATGATATAAAACAAAATAATAATAATGTTCAAGAATTTATGCAGTTCCTACTTTAAGCAACTCAAGAAATATACAAAGATGAACATCATTATCTGGTATTATAAACGGAATAGTTGAGATAAAGTCCTGCAAAATTCATTATGCAAAGTCCATTGGCAGAGCTGGAAATGGAGCCAGGCTTTGGTGAATTATTTAACTGCAATTATTATTACTATGAAGTTGTTTGCAAAAACACTGCAAATAAAGTCCAGCTCTCTATGCTTTTGATGTTGTGCAATTTATGTTAATATATCAGTTTTCTCTATTTCTTTCTGATTTCATGCAGACTTGGTAGGACAAAGAGGTGAAGAGCTGAATAGACATATATTATGGATAGATACTGAATTAAAGATGACAGGTTTCTTGCATATGGGAGAGGAAGTTAGCTTCTCCTCTATTGTCTCCCTTTCCACCCACAGCAGAAAAAAAATGTGATTTTATTCAGCTGGGAATAAAAACACTATTTATTATGGAAAGTTATTACGAGATGTCTATCTTAGGAAGCGGGTAGTTAGAAAAAATGCCATTTATCTGTCCTATAAGAGTAAAAAGTTCTAGCCAAATTAAAACTAACAACTAAAAAATTGTGCTCACACATCTGCAGGCTGAAAGTGGCTGGAAGTGACCACAGAACAGTAAAGCAAAACAACATTATAGTGCAAGAAGATGTCTTGGACAAGAATAATTACCCCTTTATTTGATAAAATGCACAATAACTACTGATATTCTCATTAAGATTTATCTATGATGTAACACTAATGTTCCACCTCCTTAGTCCTGGGCATAGGCTGAAAAGAAGTAGAAACAAGAAACAAACATAGTAGACAASTAGTTTGACTACTGGTTCAGCTACAAATAAATAATTACTTGCATGCTTTTGCTATATACTGTTAAGAATTTATTTCTGCAGATAAACATGTGTATTTAGGAAGTAGAAAAGATGTAGTATTCTAAGGTAGGTATTTTAGCTACTGCTGACTGAACAGAACAAAGAATTTGTAAAGCCAACTGTCTTCTGAAAGGGACATTTCTAGAGATTTTGAAATGTTGGTAACAAAAAATTTTGGAGAAGCACAAAGAGGTTTTTAGAAATACTGTTGAAAACAAGAACATGTTTTAAAAGTAGATTCCAAACCCTCAAAAGGACTTTTTGTGTAAGGAATTATGGACCTTGACAAACACTTAACCAAAAATGTAATACTAGATATGGTTATTTTATTTTCATATTCATAAAGTATATTTTTGTAACCAGAAGTTAAATAATCTTTCATTAATGCTGTTGATTATTAATACCATTTTTGAAACTCATAATTTTTTCCTTTTAATAAAACTTTCTATAAAGAAGCATCCTTTCTAATGATGGTGCTTCAGGTCACATCCTTATTTTTTCCTCTTCCTGAGCTTCAGTTTCTGTTTTGTTCCCCCAGCACAAAATTTATGGTCATATGATAAACTGTAAGCAAGAGATAGCAAAAGCAGGAAATCTATCATAGCATAGAAATAATGGCACTGTCCATAAGGTATTACAAATTTCTCGAATTAACTATTCACACATCATACTAGATTTTAATTATTCAAATACATTACAAATTGCAGAAAGCGCTATATTTATAAGATACTAAATGAAACAGAGTGACTGCAATTTTGTCAGTATTGTTTTTATTTGTATATGCACATCAATAATAATTAAACATTGAGTAAGGCAATACTTTCTTGATACTGGTGAAACTGAAATGCAAGATCAAATTTACCTGAGAAATAAGAGTGCAGCCACTACCCACAGGCTGAATTTGAATGATTATTGGAAGCCTGACATAAGTTTTGTTCAGTAGGTTGTTTTACTTAATGGATGTTATAAAGATCTTTATTTACTCTATAAAGCAATCATCATGGATCATTATCAGCCTTTAAGATAGGTAGAGCATTATCAGCTGTTTAAGTTTGACATACTGTGGAGACTGAGACCCTTTTCATTCACTTGGTTGAAACAACTAAAAATCATTTTTGAGGGAATATACCCATTCCTTGGACGACATTCTGTCATAAATTACAGAATATAAATCTGATAAAAAGTGCTGAATGAAAACTCCATTGTTAAAAATAGTCATAGAAACTTCATTCATTAAAAAACCAGAAACTAAATTAGAAATATATGCTCTATCTTATCATGTCCTTTACTGTTTTTTCTTTTTTTTTTTTTTTATCTCTCAGTTTTATTTAAGTAAGCAGTATAGTCCAGAATTTTTGAGGATTTGAATGGTTCAACAAAAACTACATTCAGGTCAGGAAAGCAATGAGGAAAATGGCTACTAGATCTTCAGATATGTATTCTGGACCCTTTTAGCTTGGGAATCAGAAGCAGTTAAAGTCCATAGGCCTGCCTTTGAAACTTGGTATGGAATCAGAGGAAGTTCTCCTTTTATCTTGAAATACATTTCCTACTGAGAAATGCAAAGGATGGAGGACAAAGAGAAAAGCTGCAAAAGGCAGCTTAAGTTTTAATTTTTTTGGACATTTTGTCTGGCCTACATGCAATGGTTTTCCACTATTACTTTTTGTATGTTTGTAATAGGGTACCGGACTAAAATAACTTCCGCATAGAGATAATCTTAGAGGAAACATTTTTGTACATTGTTATTTCTAGGCTGTTACTGTCAGAATAAGGCTGCTATCACAACACAAGCATTAGTGCAGCCAAAAATTCAATTACAATTACAAATATGGGTAATGAAAAAGCAACAAAAAAGAAGAAGAACAGTATCGATGGGAATGAAGACTTCACTCAAAACCAGTCTTGAAGACAAAAGGCAAAGATATAAGAGAAGCATACAGAGTTCAAGAGCAGCAGGCACTTTCCTGAATATGCCAAGGCTACAAAAATCACTTAATCACAATTCTTTTTATGCACTGCTCAGTATTGCAAGCAGTAATGAAAAGATAAAGAAGATCATKATATTAGGAAATTTGTAATTTTGATCTGTGAAGGTCAAACTTTTAAAAATTATTATTGAAAAAAGTCTTAAATTCTGCTGTTAACACCTATTTTAATAGATAGGAATATAGATAGGAATATAAATATTGCAAATAATTTTCAGTGTTTACTTACTGCAGACTGCTAGCTAATTTTGCTTTCAAGGCGTTTTCAAGAAACTTTTCTTTTACACAGTTATAATTCCATCAAATGAACAGTCTACTTCATAACAAAAATCTTGATTATAGAAATTAATATACCAGTTAAAACTATTGCACAAAGATTTTTTCCATATTTTACATTTGTCCCTATTTTTTATGATATTGTAAATTTAAAATACTCTACCTTTCTTTAAAGATAATTGAGTCTGAGTTGTAAAGCCTCTAATAAAATATCAAACATAAAAGGGGCCAGCATCTATTGTTTTTCAGCTCCGTTGCATTGTTTCTTGAAACACATTATTTTATGAAAAATGCACACTTTATTGCATGCTATTCCTCACTGTGTCACTGCTCTTAAACCAGAGGTTCTCAACCATTTTTCTAGGTCAGTGTCCTGGTTTCAGCTGGGATAGAGTTAATTTTTTTTTTTCCTAGTAGTTGGTATAGTGCTATGTTTTGGATTTAGTATGAGAAGAATGTTGATAACACACTGATGTTTTTAGTTGTTGCTAAGTAGTCTACTAGTCAAGGACTTTTCAGCTTCCCATGCTCTGCCGGGTGCACAAGAAGCTGGGAGGGAGCATAGCCAGGACAGCTAACCCAACTGGCCAATGGGGTATTCCATACCATGTGACGTCATGCTCAGTATATAAAAGCTGGGGGAAGAAGAAGGAAGGGGGGGACGTTCGGAGTGATGGCGTTTGTCTTCCCAAGTAACCGTTACGCGTGATGGAGCCCTGGTTTCCTGGAGATGGCTGAACACCTGCCTGCYGATGGGAAGTAGTGAAGGAATTCCTTGTTTTGCTTTGCTTGCGTGCGCAGCTTTTGCTTTACCTATTAAACTGTCTTTATCTCAACCCATGAGTTTTCTCACTTTTACCCTTCCGATTCTCTCCCCCATCCCACCTGGGGGGAGTGAGCSAGCGGCTGTGTGGTGCTTAGTTGCTGGCTGGGGTTAAACCACGACAGTCAGATCAACTGTGCATATGTWCAAAGGTTGCAGCCCCTCTCTATCAAATGGTGTCACTGGATGCAGGACTCTTAGATGACTGACATCATGGTGCCCTCATTAATAAAGAGATCTGAAAACTATGTTTACACCCAGGTCAGGACATCAGACGTGACTGTGAATGGGAAAATTCTTATGATATAAAGATAATATGGAAGAGCGTGATAGCCATCTGGAATATTGCTCTGTGGCAAAAGAAGGTTAATCATATCTTCCCCATTCCTGCTATCACTTCTTTTTATCCACCTGTTTGTCATTGACACTGAAAAGTTTCTAAAGTAAGAGGACTTAAATTTGTATTTGTCTCAACATATCTTGAATTTTTTTTTCATTATCACACCATTTGGCCAAACTTAAAATATTTCAGAGGAATATTTAGCTGAACTTTCATACAAGGATCCCATAATGCAGATTCTAAGCCATTCCAGACCTTATTAGTCCTCAAAACCAAAAGATTTTCCTTATTACCTAGATAAAATCGTGTTTCAATTCTAGACCATTATTTCTCATCTCACCCCCAATATAAACAAAAATTTATTACCTTCCTTACAGGAACTCTATGTATCTGAGAACTATTTTTTCTGCTACCCTTTCATCTTCTCTTATCAAAAGTAAGATTTTTTTTCATGTCTCTTCTCCTAAGACATACCTTCTGACCTCTAATCTTTCATTGTGAACACAGGAAGTGCTACATAAATGCTAAGTACTCCTACTCATCAGACAAAACAAAATTTTTGTTACTTACATTGAGTATTTAGTAACTGGAGGATGGCTTTATGTCAAGGGAATGTCATGCTATTCAGTGAAATTCTGGCTTTACTGAAATAAGTCAAAACATTGCCATCATTTCCACCACTGACATCATATGCCATATGCAATCAAACACCCATTTTGCCCCTTGAATACAGAAGGTCCTTTTCTTATCTCATTATCCTTTTATTGTTTTAGATAGATTTACTTACTAAAAATATGTCACAATTTTCAAATATGGTAGTTGACATAATCATTTGATGATTCTTTAAAAAAAGAAAAGAAAAGAAAAGCGTAATATGATCCCGCAGCTTCTTAATTACAGTTGTGCTATTATTTTTTAGAAGAAGAAGGAAAGACATCAAATTGTTTTGAAATGATACTTTGTTAAATATATATATATGTATTAATTGACAATTTGAAAGTAGCACCTGGGCTGACTGGCTTCAATTAAGTCTCTACAGGAACTAGAGACAAAATAATATAGAGAATACTACTTTCTTTATGTCCAAGATCATATAAATTCTATACGCAGGCAAAATGCCTGTGCTCATGCAGAGCATCTTGCAGAACCAGGGACTAAATTAATGACTGAGAGTCAGAGTTCAAAACAATGAACAATTGTATTTATTGTACTTTCAGTGTTATAAATGGGAGGAGAAAACCACTTTAAAAAATGAAAATTACTTTTTAAACACTGTAGTGTTCTGAAATACAATAGATCAGAATAACAAGTTAGCTCTGGAAAGAACTGCAGGAAGATAGGAGCCCACTGAGCTTTCCATGTTACTATCAAAAAGAAAACCTCAGAATCCTGTTGAGGGGAAGGTGAATGTAGAGGGAATGTTTCCTGTGAACATAGATTCACAGGGAACTCTAGACTTCGCACAAGCTTTGATAAAATACWCTTTATACACTATTCTGCAAACAAAACCAGCTACTAACAACTTCAGAATCAAGTTGCTGTTCTTAGCAGTTTAAGACTTTACTATTTCATGAGTTTTTACCAGATCTACCATGGTTCCTATTATACAGCATATTAAGAATAAATCCTAAACTAACATTATTATTAACACTGGTGAATATTAGGTAGAGATATGGCTGAGATGTAAATTTCAAGGGCAAATATGAATTTCCTTATTCTGTGATCTCTTGTTTAGAGCTAATTGAAGCAGCAGGTGATTGCATTAAGGTTACGGATATGAGCACGACTCCTTGTCTGCCACTTACTGTGTCCTAACATTACTATTTCTTTTGAATGCCACTGCCATGATCTCTGTTCTGTTACTCCACTAGATTCCAACTATTTGCTTTTCATATCCGCTGCACAGTTTCTTATCTCCCATCTATATCAGCTTCTAGACCTTTGGAAACTTTTCTCCCAAGTTTTTCTCAAGTTTTTCTTAAAGTACATCTGCACGGAAGGATGCATGAAATCTCAAATGCTCCGTTTACTAGCAATTGTTTTTCTGTTCTCTTATTCTTGATAAAATTCTTATAAAATTGTCCACCAAACAAGCCATACATTCACTCATGCTCTAATTATTCTAAAACTAATAGGTATTTGCCTGTCCTAAGGTCTGTATGGCCAAGTAGTGATGCAGGCAGTTACAAATAACAACAGAATATATTTATTCTTCATGAGTATTGGTAGAAAAGTAGTAACAAAGAAACACTTACATTTTAGAGAAGATACAGTATGTTCTACTCTTTTTCCTTGAAATAAAATATTTATATATATTTATAATGAAAAAGTGGTGCAAAAAGAATAGGTAGATATTTCTGTGTATAGGAGAATGTGTTTTTCTTCCTACTCTACATTCGATACCATACCATTCCTCCCAAATCTCCTTACTCAGACAGTTGGTTGTTCCGCAATCCATTACTATAATGACAGTCTTTATGCTACAGTAGCTAAAATTATGTCAGCATTCCTTTCATAAACCATTGTCTTTAAGGTTTTATAACTTTTCCCTGAATAAAAACAAAACCAAACCCCAAAACCAACCAAACAAGCAAAATTCCAAGTTGAAACTAGCTACACAGAGTCTAAGAATTTAGTCTGGAAGTGTTAATTTATTCTTAGAACATTCAAAAAAAAAAAAAAAAATTCATCATTTTTAAAGTGATTTATCCTGGCAACATTTCTTAATGGTCTTCTATTTATAATGTCTTCTCATTTCTGTTTTGATAAACCATACACTTCAACTGTGCCTCAATTTCTTTTTTTTCTAATCAGGTTTCTATTAACAGACAGTCTTCTGTTGACAAATTTCCCGTTAGGAAAATACAGTAAAATTTCAAGGGAAATTCAGTGAGGTAGAAGTTCAGTGAGAGACTGAATTTTCACAGTTTTCTACCTAGTCTCCCTAAAGCTAATTATCCGATGTTGTTCCCATACAGTACAAAAAAAAGAATGTTTTCCTATATTTGTACTGTCATCACCTGAGAACATCCCTTTTGTGAGTAGGATACAGGTTTATCACAGTCTTCCCCAGAAGTATTTTCCTAACAGCCTTTTTCCAAGACAGGTAGCACAAAATTACTCCCCCACACAACATTATTTTTATTAATTGAAGAGTTGTTAAGATTTTTCAGTGCTATTCTTCCCTTTCAGTCGCTATACCAGTAAATGTTTTCCTTCCRTATTTTTTTCTTACTTGCTCTGTTTAAAAGCTCCAAACAACACAAGTAAATGTCCTGAATCTTCTAAGCAAGAAGTCTTACAATCAGTCTGTAACAAGCAGAAAATCATATATCCTCTATGAAAAGTTAATTTAATTCATATCAGAGGTACTGGATAGAAAATTAAGGCTAACTACAAAGGGTAATGCTACAAGTAAACTCACCACTGTATTAATAATTCATGATACTCTACCAAAGTAGTTACCTGGAAATATTTACTTTTTTAACAGTCATGAAAGCTARCATGTTGAATGACCTCAAACAGATCTACTTCATATACCTGCTGAAAAAAGAATACACRTTTCCTGCAAGTGAATAAATGCAGAAGAGTCACATATAAATTCTGCTTTACACTTTACTAGTAGTAGGTTTATTCATACAGATAATGACCCTAGTAATTTAGGACTATTTGCAATGGAGTTGGGAGGACATGGGCTGCTATACACTTAATGCACTCATTGACTTTCATCAAAAAGAATATATGACATTTTGTGCTGGACAGCAAACAGCAAATCAATTGTCAGTTGTACTTTGGCAGCTGTAACCAGATTATAAGATTAGAAGTCTAATTTGCAGCTTGATTTGTTGTCTGACAACCTTGTTTGTGAGTTTAATATCTCGGTCATTTCAAAATGCATTGGGCTGTAACAGGCTGTAACTTCATATACAAGCTGCTGGCATAGATACATTTTTCCTTAGCAAAAACGATTTCAACCCATTAAGTTATTTTATTTTTAGGTTTATAGCTTCAAAACACTAATTTGCAAATGTAATTTGGCTGAATGCATGCTACAGTTATAAACAGTCTTGTTCTGCCTTTGACTGATACTCATTCAGATAAATATTTCAGATATTTTGGGGCTTTTAGTTTCTGCATAGCAGTTGTCGGCACTCTTCCAAATGTAGTTCACAAACCATGCGGCACTTCTGAAACTTGTTCCTCACATCACAAAGTCTCAAAATGTACCTTGGACCCAACCACTGACACTGGAGTTCTAGTGCTCTCTACATGGAAAAGAGCATGCCGTAGTGGGCTGCTTCTACTTGGCTTTGAAGGGAAGGCTCAGCTGCTGTGCTTTGCAAGAACTTTTGGGATTGTTTCTGCTTTATTACAAATAAGGAGAGAAGGGGTGGAATCTTCCAAACTTATTTGACTCAGGCTGCCACAGTTATCATTCAAAGTCAATTGTTAACACTCCTTACAGTATAGTGCTCCTTTCTTTTTTTGATTTTTTTTCTAATTTCTGTATACTTTAGGGAAAGTAATGAATAATATGTATTCATATATAAAATAGTTGTCATCAGTGATAGCTTTTAGACTTTAAAAATGAAAGCTAGAGGTCTATAAAAGACAAGTAACTCAAAAGAGTAGTGAACAAGAAGACGATTGTCAGAAGATGATTATCAACACACATCTAATGACTCTGAGTGTTCTCACAAACCAACTATTTAGTTTTAATGCTCACTATGCCACAAAGGATGAACAGTTAAATATTTTATTCTACCCCATCTGTTTAACAGTATGAATATTAACAACATTCTGTTACTACATACTTGAAAAATATTAATTATATTGAATTTACCACTAATCTCCAAACCATCTCTCACTGAAGTAAGCATTCCTTGATCCATTTTTGTTAAGGACACAATTTCACAGTTGTGAAATCAAAAAAGAAAATACTGTCAACAGACATAAGGACCAAGAAGAATATCTTCAGAGATTCACAAATTACTTTGGGAGCTTAGTTATTCATAAATGTGGGCAAGGTACAATGGAAAATTTAGGGAATACCCTGTTTACATAAACTGGTGATTTCTCTGCTTCAGATGCAAATTGTGTCTCCCTTTTGAAACCACCTCGTACTAAGCACAGCAATAAAACTCTCCTCATGAGCGTTACCTGAATATTCTACAGCTGAGACTCTTTCATGTTGTTTCCAAGATTATTTCTTTTGATAGGCTAAGACCCTTTCTGAAGTTTGAGGGTAAGGATCTTTCTGCATTTGAAGGTGGGCTATGCTAATGTGGACTTAACCTTCTTTATGTTATTGAAATATGAAAAATACTACTGTGAAAGTAATCAAGTTCTTAATAAACTAAAACTCCAACCCAAAATTATTAACTTTTGATGACCAGTTTTAAAACTTGAAAAATTAAAACTTTGAAATTTATAATGACTTTTCACCTTCATGTGTTGGAACTATCCCTAATGTAAAGTCATTCTCACCCTTGGATGAAAGTCCCCACTTCCAAGCATGAAGAAGAGTAGGTGGGACTTAAAAGTATAATCACCATGTTGAACAGGGTGTAAAAGAACTTACCAACATTGCTTTTCATCTTCACCTTACTAGTTTGCAGCCTTCAGTTAGCAACAGCATTGTGCAGTCTACTTCAGAGCTATGAATGAGAAACCGTCATACCTCTTTAAGAGAGTACTTGATTATTTTATTTCATAGTCTATATGTGCTGTAGTTCAATGCCAGTGTTGATTGCTTCYAATGCCATAATTCAAGCGGCAAAATGAAGCTGTTCACACTCCAGCTGCAGAATGAACTGTGAAACTTATTTAAGAAGAAGAAATATCCATGTTCAGTTTGCTTTATCTGGTTTTCAGCTGGAATTGGAAATTCCCAGTTGAGCAGCAGCTGGCATGATGAGATTTCACGGAGGTAGATGTGGTGATGAAAAAAAGATTGGGCCGAGGTGACACTCAGATGAACTCAAATCACAAAAATTAGTTACTAGAATCTCAGGGAGATGTTAAATTATTTAATTTGTTTTGCTACAGTTAATAAAGCTGTGGCCAGTTTCTACTGCACTTCATCAAAATATGTGTTGTTTTTTCATTCGTGGGTGACCTTCATATAATCTTGGTCATATTATGGTAAGGACATATTTCCCTCATGTTTTACTACCCATTACTGCTTCATAACTAAATTCTTCTACTACAAGCTCAAAAAAAAAATATTTGAGTGTCATTCTGAAATATATGCATTTAATTTGTTTATTTACCTTTTATTTATGTACTACCAAAAATGTTCCCCGACTTTATTTTGCAGCARTAATCTTTCCCAATTGGACATATATCACAGATGGGGTTGGTTTGAACTACATCATCTGGATCCTGTTCTGTTTCCAAATTTTGCAACTGAAATGCTGAAATGATGTTCAGTTCCAGACCATTATCAAAACATGTCAAATCCACAAAGCTCCCATGTGTTAGAAATAGTAAATAGAAGTTAATTCTCAACTGTGTCTGTTTCTGGTCCTCAAAATGTCCCCTCATGTGTCTTTTAAAAAAAAAAAAAAAAAAATCTGTCTTCACCTAACTCGATGTCTGAGTACTTAACAAAGGTTAAAGCTGAAGTCCCAGTTTAGGACTACCTCTACCGTGGACCTAAAATGTCCACATATTAGGGTTCACCTTTTCTCCTGGTCATCAGGAGAGGAAAAGCTGGAGGATTATACAGATTTATTTGGTCTGAGGGAAAAAGGATGACACATGAAAATAACGGATATTCTTTTCTCCTGGGGAAAACGGAACTAAATAATAATCAGAGAAATAAATTGCCAGTGCTGTAATGACATCCTTCAAACATCAAGTATATAAAGCAACTTCGCAGTTGAGACTGTACTGGTTACATGTACATGATATAGAAAGGGATTAGATTTAGGAACTGTAACAGCAGAAATGTGTAAGGGTAACCTTGATAAAGATGAAGAGGAATCCTAATCCAAAGTCCCAAGAAACCAATACAAATCTTTCACTCTACTTCTATGGATTTTGGAACCTTCTTGCTTTTATTACATTCACCCATTCATATAGCCTTCCCGAGCTTCACTTTTTACCTTCACCTGATCTCACAGTAGTTTCTAAAGCTTATCTATAATTTCTGCAAGTTATATAAATTTATAGCAGATTTAGAAATCCTGGCTAGAAGGTGACATCACATTTCATGTTTCTATGCAATTATTGAAACTAAAAAGAATAGTAACTGGAGCCTGAAGGCAGTGGTAATACCATGAACTTGTAGTATCACTATGAATGTGATAAAAAAGTTTACAAATGTTAAAAGCAGCAGAATACCAAGTGCTTAATACCAAACCACGTGCTTTAAAGTTTGCATTTCTTTTTTAGGATATACAAAGCCCTAGAAGATGCTTGTTTATGTACTGTATAAATACTAATTTATGAACCTGTATGTACATGAAAGCATATTATGAATCTGTATATAAGCAAGTTGTTTAAAACTATGTGAATCAAGATTTTTTTTTTTTTCAGAGGAGCATGGCTGGATTATCCACTCTTTTACATGTTCATGCTCTGCTTGTCAAATTTAGTCTTGGCATAATATAAGACTTTTATTTTACAGTATCATTACTTTTAACCAGTATTGGTCTGAAGTCAGAAAATTTTATAGCAACAATACCAAACCTTACCAGGTGCTTGCATGTGCCTGTAGAAGGCATACAGTTTGTACCATGAAAAAAGGACACTTTAACTTTCCCTGTCTATGCTACATTCAATATCAATCAGCAGCTTCTAGATTTCTAGACAAGATATCTCACAGCATATGCAATAAAGAACTCATTCATTTATGGAGCCAAATAAATTGTACAACTGTGTCTGAAATTAGGGTCAGTGTTCAGGGGCGGAAGAGAAGATAGAGTAGTGTGTGTGGCTTTTCAGCATCAAAACAAGTTCTGAAAAACCATTGGGTTGTTGACAATTTGCTGTTTGTGCTTTCCAGGTTCTATTCCAGAAGCTTATGTCCATATTCGGTAAGTTCAGTGAACTGTGCAGTGCAATGACTCCCATGGCAATCAACAGGGAGTTATTAGGAAATGTAATGGATTCATGATTCCACCTCATACTTTTAAAGAAGTATAATGCAGAAAGAATGCCATTTAAAAAATGTGTCACTAGCAGTACCAATAGAGCAATATAATATTTTCCAGGTTCCGCTACGGTCTCACAATGTTTAACAGTAGAAGGTTCAGATTAGGTAAGCATCATTTCTTTGAGCACAACAGTGCTCTTCATCCGTGGAAGGAAGTAAGATACGGGATGAGGATCTCAAATATGGAGCAGGAGAAAAGACACACTAACAGTTCAAGGCAAACATGCAACCTTTTTCCCTTTTAAATAATATGTGAGAAAATAATGCAATCTATATGTGTGGAAAATGCTGCAAATACCTTTAAAAAGAGAGTAATGAAACATAGTAATTTGGTGGGTAGTTATGAATTTTGAACACAGCTACAGATTTCCAATTTATCTAGAATAATTACTGCATGTCTAGAATAAACCCACATATCAAGAATACACATATATATTTATGCAGACTGACATAATAACTATTTTAAAATATGAATGAGACAGAATTATTGCAGCCCATGAAACACATTAAATCCAATATCTTATTATACTACTTCAAAGTGAAAATTCTCACATTATGTTACCTCTTTATATATGCTATTAGATACAATGGCTTTTAAAAGCCATAACAAACCCTCTCCCCCAAAATGTCTGTAATGGCACTGCAATGAAGACTAAAAAAAAAATCCTATATAAGAAACATACATACATATATGTTAAGTTTTAGCTCTTAAACCTTTACCAACATTTAGTTAATGTCAGTCCACTGTCCATTTTCTTTTAACTTTTCTAAAATGAAAATAAAGACAACACTGAAACCAGCTGTATTAATCGACTTTCAGAGGTAATGCCTTCACAATTTCCAATTAAGTGAAATAAACAAAACCTATATTTCAGCTATTTTTAGCATTTTACAAGTAATACATTCTAAATGATAAGCCTTGTATATTATAAATTGTATAAATCAATTTCTGATTCCATCCATAAATGAAATTTTAAACTGCATACATAGCATCATGTTTCTGAACAAAAGTTAAAAAGCATTAAGTTTAGAAATTATTCTCATCTCTCTTCCATTTATTCAGAGATTGGTCATCCCCATCTGTGGTGGTGGAGACAGTCCTATGCAATGCCTGTCCCCAGGAGTGGGGAGTAGTATTTAGTGGCTCAGGAATTCAGGTACCTTTGCTAACCAGTTGTCTACTGTCCTACTTAGCACTGGTGAGACCACATCTGGAGTACTGTGTCCAGTTCTGGACTCCTCAGTACAAGACAGACCTGRACATGCTGGAGAGAGTCCAGTGAAGGGCCACAAAGATGATTAAGGGACTTGAGCATCTCTTCTATGAGGAAAGGCTGAGAGAGCTGGGACTGTTCAGCCTGGAGAAGAGAAGGCTCAGGGGGGATCTCATCAATGTGTAAAAAGATCTGAAGGGAGGGAGTAAAGAACATGGAGCCAGTCTCTTTTCAGTGGTGTTCAGTGACCGGACAAGTGGCAATGGGCACAAACTGAAACACACGAGGTTTTGTCTGTACATCAGGAAACGCTTTTTACTGTGAGGGTGACTGAGCACTGGCAGAGGCTGCCCAGGGAGGCTGTAGAGTCTCCTTTCTTGGAGATATTAAAAAGCTGTCTGGACRTRGTCCTGGGCAACCGGTTCTAGGTGACCCTACCTGAGCAGGGGAGTTGGACCAAAAGACCTACAGAGGTCCTGTCCAACCTCAACCATTCTGTGATTCTGTGATTCTGTGATTCTGTCTGTAATCGTAGTCTGGAAGCTGCAGTTCAGTGCAAGTATTAGTAATCAGAGATGTGATTATCTCTTTTGACAAAATTAACCTTTTTTTTTCTGTTAAGTATTGTTTAATGTAATAGTAATGTACTAAAGAATTAATAATATGCTGTAATACCAGTCCGTAAACACAGTACACTGGCATTCATTTGATAAACAGATGGCAATGGCAAATTTAACTTTTCATAATTTCAATTCATTCAATGACAATAAACTTTTTTGCATGTAAATTCCTAGTTATGGAAGTTTTCACATAAGACAAGCATTATTTTCTAGAAATAACTGATATTTTTAAAACAACCCACAGTCAATATGACTTCAACTTCAGTTGACCAACTTCAGAAAAATAACACATGGGACAGTTTTCTGTTGTTCCTAGAAACTGTTAGCTATCAGTCTCGACTGTGCTTTTGACATTTTTACCCTCAGCTTACTAACATACACTTCAAGGCTGCAATAACTAGATTAAAGTAATAACCCACCAAGTGTTGCTTCAGGCTACAGTTTTAGCTGACACAAATCATCTTKCAGTGGGCACACTTTACGGTTTCTAACATAAAATGACTTAGCTGCAAAGCCAGTGCTTTCGTATTACRAACCATCATTAATCTGCAGTACTGGTCTACAAGTTTTTAAGCATTTAAGATAAGATTGAGCTTATCTAGCTAAAATGCTTTAGTTAAAATTGTGAAATCACATCAGAATGACTACAACTTTAAGAATACAGTTCAGCAAATCTTATTTGTTACTTTGTGCCTGGTGCACTGGATTTAGAGAGTAGTTTTAATTACATTATTGATTTAAAAAAATATATTTCTCCTTAAYACAATCAAATTTAAAAGGTCAGAAATATACAGGACTTTTCAGATTGAGTGGTGAAATGGATAACTGTTGGCGGTATTAAAAAATGCAACAATAACAAGTTCTTTTCTCTATATACTTAGCAGAAAATAAGCCTACTGGGTTACAGTGATCATTACATACGTCTTGTTGACAAAAGAGTTGAGAAAATTATTTCCTTATTAAAATTACTGTTAACTTAAAAATAGCTTTAAAATAAAAAAAATTACAAATACTACATCCAGAACATGGCAAAATTTTCTAAATAGAATAATCTTAAAAATTCACTTCTTAGAATCAATGGAAAAAATCCTTTTGTAAATAATACTGGAAAACTGAATAAATTTATTGCGACAATTGAAAGTCTGTAGCAGGAAAAATAATCTCATACCAGGAAGTCCTAAATTTTATCCCACAATGTTATGTTTAATATCTTATATATCACTGTATGTCCTTTTATGCTAAAAGACAATTCAGAACAGTACTAATATCAACTCATACTGTCATAATTTTATTAAATTTTAATAATTTAAAGAATTTTAAARAGCAAGCTAGATAACATTTCTGAAAATACACTGGAGTACAGTAGACTTGATTTGTCCAGCCTTTCAGTAAAAAATATTGAATTACTTTTTTCATGACAGATTATTGACCATGTAAACGCCAGCAGCTTCAAGGGAACTATTATGGACACATCACATTCATTCTGTAATGACCTGCGTTTCTTTCACAATTATTCTCAGACAACCTGACAGAGTTACCATGAATKATGCAAGATAATCATTCAAGTTGTCAATGTTTTTAGGCAGACTTCCAGCGTCCATCCCGTTCAAGCCCTCATAGTCAATCATGGAAATTAGGTGGAGACAGTTCGTGAAAGGAGGTATCGATATTCATAGCAGCAGTCACTAGTAAACAGTTACTAAAAAATTGTCAAAGGAAGCTAATCAAAACAAACAGCACATTTGTCTGTGCTGTTAATAAGTGTTCACAAATTTATTTTATATAACCTGAATTTGCTAAAATATATGTTTCTTTGGGGGGGAAAAAAGCCAGTAATATCAAACACAGACACAATTAAAGATGCACTCCTCTGGTATTATGAAGAGGTGTACAAAAATGTTAGAAATGTCTGACAACTCCCATTGAATTTCATCCTAAATTGACTCTATCCAGAAACTGTGATTAAAAAGTCACTTTTAGTTTCCCAGTTTCAAAATGTTGTCAGGTTGTGAGACAAGATTATTCTGTACATCAGAGTTATTAAATTATAAGACTAAGCTTGACATATCATACTTTATATCAGAAGCACCCAGGATCCCACATAGATCTCAAAAAATTATTTTTAGCGGGTATTGATTAGGATGGAGTCAGATTAAATTAAGAATTTAAATATTGCAGGTTTAGTAATACTGATAAGGGATTAAGCTAATTAATGCATGATATTCAATTTGTTAAAACACCTTTACTTTGGAAGCAATGTATTTATTTACATTTTTAAACAAAAATATATGAAATAACTCTTACTGCTTGAAATCTAGACATTTTAACATAATGAATTAAAGAAATAGCATTGTTTAAAAACTGGAAATGTTAAGAAATACAAAAGACTACCAAGAAACATTTTGATTAGGGCAGCATCGTTGCTTTTCACAAGAAATCCTATTGCTTCAGACTACTTGCACAGTAGAACAAAATATGTGTTGTCATTTTTTTTCCCCTAAAAGACATGGTAAAAAAAGAAAAAGGAGAATGAGAGAAAGAATGTGAGCCACTGAAGAGGATGCTACCCTGTAAGTCAGGAAGTCCTGTTTCTGCTCCCAGTGTTACCACTGAYGTTGCTGGTGACTTTGAGGCAAAATCAATTCAGTCTATTAAGCAACAGCTTTGCTATCCATAAAACCAGAGATAATATTTCCCTTTCTTCCTACAGTGTTTTGATATAATATTATACTACATAGTACTAAGTATATCCATGTTTTCATTTGTAATTAGAACAATTTGGCAGGCAGGAAATGTTATTATATGTATATGTTTCCCAAAAAGCAACTCCTCAAAGAACATGGAAAATAAAAATAGTGTAAAAGTGAATCATAACGGACATGACTCAAACAACAGTTTGAAGTAGACTTACAATCTCTTCCCACCCCTCCCCTCCCCCAGTAATGTTTTAGTATTCCATTTTACGGGAGAGATTTATCCTTTAAAACTTCACCTTAACATACTCTCAATTTCAATCCTACTGTAAAAGGAAAACACCATGTGTGGCAAAGCTCTGGTAACACCATACAGTACCCCCAGAGATTAATATTAAATACGTAAAAATCAGYGTTACCAAAATCATTTCATGATCTTTGAAATGTTTTGAAATTATATTTTACAATCTTGCTTTGTTGTGTGACCAAATCAAAGCTCTACTTTCTAAATTAAACAGTATTTTAACAGTACTAACAGATTTTAATAGCTATCTTACAAAATTCCATGTTAATTTTACATACCAGTGTGCAGTTGTGAGACCTTCTTTCTACTAAAGCTAAATCCGTTCTCTTTAAAAGTTGCTTGAATATGTGCAGAGACTGTCATAATTTATATTTTTGACACTAAGTCATTATACGACCCACTGAAGAGACTTAATTAATTGGATAAGAATGTGTCTGYGTAGATTCACAAATTATTCTAAACATGCTTCAAATATTTTAAATTAGCGCTTCCAATTAAAATTGTACGTTATATTGTCTTATGTAATTCTACTGTTCATTTTAGAAGACACAGCCTCAGCTGAAAAAGCTGCATTGATGTGAGCTGAGCTCAATTAGTTTCTGATGTTCTGCCAAATTGCCTCATTACCTGTCATACTAACACACTACTGACACTTTCAAATATAAATTCTTTACAAACACATTATTCTCTTTCTGCAAGAGGTGAGTAAAAATAGGTGAGTAAAAAYACAAAAATAGGAATGTGATTTACTCAAAATATTGGCTACCTGGTGAATAGTCTGGATTAAAACAGGTGATAAGTAAGAATAAATTGTACCCTGTTCTCTGATATTTAGAACTGTTCCAAGCAAAGCATTTTCTAAACCCCACGTAACAGTTGTGGACAAATTAGTTGCTCAGCAAATTCATGAGTATTTAAATAGAAAGTGAAACTCACAGGTGCAGAATGCCCACGGACCCAATTGCTTTTACTTGCTTCAATATTGCATTTGAAAGATCATAGATGTGAGACACTTCCTCAGCTATGGCATTAAGCTCCCACAAAACAACTGTTGAAAGGCTGACAAGCCTGCAGATCCATTTAAATTTCAAAGTAAAAAAGACTAGGTCTCTCTCAGATATTTACTATATTTTGCTGTTCAGTATGTAGAAGAGTGCAATGTTAAATGGGCAGTTTGGCAGACTTACCTTCAGTTCATTTGGTTTTGGCTGAATCAGTATAATAAGGGCATTCCATTAGGAAAACAGGCTGATAAAAGGTCTTGGCAATATTCTGTTCTGTGTTACACATTGTGGATTTGTTGAACAATACTACTTAAAAGATCAGCTTCCTCAGACTTGACCATAAAATTCAATGTGCACTCCACTTCATTCCCAGAAATACTCCTTAGTTTCTGAGCATATGAGCACACAGAGAAGATAATGTTGGGAATATCTCTTTYGGTATTTTTTCCGTTTGAATCAATTCCAACTTCTTTTGATAATCTGCATTTTGCAGGAAGATATTCCTATAATAGACCTGTTTTACGGTAGGTCTTGCAAAAGTTGAAGAACCCAGCTCTGTCTTATGAAGCAAGGACAGAGGGGGAGTGATGACCATTAGTCTCCTAATCTGGATGACCAGGGAACAAGAATTGTGATGTGCACCTTTGAAGATATAGATTACATATTTCGGACATTGCGCATCAGATGATTTTGAATTACCTCTCTGATCTTTTTACTCTGACCATGCCCATGATGGTTTTATATCTGTAAATAGATCTGTAAAATAATYAGAACTCTTTTTGTGAATTAAAAAAAAGCCCATGTATTTTGTGTCTAGGTTGACATAGAAATAAATACCTCACAGGAATAAGGGTTGAGGAATCTTGGTCTTAAGAGTTGTTGTCCAAGTGTTGGACTTTAAAACAAAACTAAAACCAACCAACCAACCAACCAAACTTTCTCAGGGCAACTGAAAATATTCCCAAATCCTACATATGAAGTTCTGAAATTACACACAGATGCAAAAAATACTACTACTTTCTGTATTTCTTATTACTCTCAATAGTAAGTTCTGCAAAGGAAATAGATCCATAACTTACTAGCATAAAACCAAAGAATGAAATATGAACTGGGGATTCAGAAACAGTGTGAATAAACTGGCTTTTTAGGCTATTTCCGAGTTCACAATTTTTGGTTACTGTTGTGGATTCTGCTAATGAAAGAGAGTTCTTGTAACAGCTGTTATCCTTCCCATCATATTAAGTGCAAATAGAAAATTTAAACTGAGGGTTAATACCCTTATCAACATTACTTACTGCTACTGTAAAAGAGTATGGCAAAATTTCTAAAACCTCTAAATATGTTTTTGCTTGAAGACATCACAGTTCAAATATAAAGAAGCYTATTTCCTTGAAATGTTTCTGGTTTAGTTTACCTTGAATACTGATCGTACTTACTATGTACCAATCAATGATCTGACCATATAATTTTTGAGGATTAGAGCATGATTAAATCGTTAATTTGGAAACAGAGGAAATATATGGATATATTTTCCTTCCATTCGTAGCTAATATTCTCTCACACCAGTGAATATTTAGGCTTCTGTTGGGGGAAGGGGGAAGAGTAGATCTAGTTTACTTAGTACAGCTGGAGTATGAAATAGCTTTACGATTTTTCCCAGTGAAATCCATACCAATTTGGAGCATTAGTGTATTTCGACACAGATGTTTCACTAGCTCTCTTGTTTGTTTATTTTTAAACCTCCATTGATTGTAGTATCTAACTGGAAGCTTGAAAATAATCACTTTCCCAATACCCTTTTTGTCTTTTTCCACTTAGCAAATATTAGACTCTCCCCAACCCTTGTGTTTTGAGTAAGCTGACATTAGAATTGATGTGTTTGATTAAAAAAAAAATTCAAGCTAGGTATAGCACCTATCTTGTCAAATATCTTAGCACATGGAGATCAAACACAGCAGACTAGCTATGGGAATAGCATTTGTTAATTAACTGTTGCTGYAAAGCCAACACGAGGAGCACCAAGCATTGTGTATTTTATTAGTGTCTGAAAAACTTATGGCTTTGTTTGTCTGTTATTTTCAAGAAAATTATTGGAGATGGAGTGACCGATTAAAAAAATGTATTTAGAATTTGGCAGACTTTCACCATAAGAAAAGAACAACTTTAATTTACAATACCATCCATCATTTTAAAATGTGATACACTTGTAAGGCAATGCAAAAAACCAGTTTTGGCTTACTCCAAAATCACTACATTTGATTTTATCATTGAGTGTGTGATTTTTTTTTTTTTCAGATACATACCCACTTTATATACATACTTATTTCTACCAGTCATAACTATCTATATATGAATGTGTTACACACAAATCTCCCAATTTTCCTAAGAAGGGACAGGTAACCCAGCAGCAATGTAGAAACACTGTCCAAGCATGCAGGGACCRGCTTAGGAAAGCGAAAACCCACCTGGAGTTGAAATTGGTGAGGGACATGAAGTGTAACTTTGGGCTTCTGCAGGTTTATCAGCAACAAAAGAAAGGATAAGGAAAATGTGGACCTACTGCTGAATGGGTCAGAATGCTGACAAAGGACATGGAAAAGGCCAAGGTGTTCTTTCTGGAATTTACTAGTAAGGACTTCCTTCAGAAATTCAATCCCCCTGAGACCAGTGGGAAAGTCTGGAGTAATGAAGACTCACTCCCAGTAGAGAAGTATCATATTAGGGAACACTTAAACTAACTGGGCATACACAAGTCCATGGAACCTAATGGTATGCCCCCACCAGTGCTCAGAGAGCTGGCTGATGTCACTGCAAGGCCACTTTCAATTATCTTTGAAAGGTTGTGGCAAACAGAGGATGTTGCCAAGACCTGGGAGAAAGGAAGTGTCACTCCTGTCTTTAAGAATGACAAGAAGGAGGATCGAGGGAAGTACAGGCTAGTCAGCCTCACCTCAGTTCATGGGATGGTGTTGGAGCAAATAACCCTCAAAACCATAACCAAACACATTAAGGACAAGAAGGTAATAAATCCAAGCCAGTATGGATTTAAGGAGGAGAAATCATGCTTGACCAACATGATAGTTTGCTATACTGACRTTACTGGCTCAGTGGACAAGGGGAGAGCAGAGAACATCTAAACTTTAGCAAGGCTTTAGCACGGCTTTCCATACTGTCTCCTATAACAAGAGACAAGTCAAAAATGGAAACACAGAAAATTCCATTTAAACATAAGAAAAATCTTTCTTACTGGAAGAGTGCTCAAACACTGGAACAGGTTACCAAGAGAGGTTGTGGAGTCCCCATCCTTGGAAATATCTAAAACCTGACTGGACATGACCCTGAGCAACGTGCTCTAGTTGATCCTGCTTTGAGGAGGGAGATTGGAGTAGACAATCTCAAGAGGTCCCTTCTAACCTCAACTGTTCTGTGACTTTTTGATTCTGTGAATTGGTAGAAAATCTGGACGTGATATCATATGTCTCATTAAAAGTATGGTACATGTCATACCTGTATTATGGTGGACATGACGGGCCCCTACAACTACATGGGTTAAAATGGCACTGAGGAGAATGATACAAAAAGTTATGATATTTAAAGAGACATTTAGCTCTGTCAAAAAACAACCCACTTTGCATATACACAGAAAGTAATTCTGAAACATTTCCAAGACAAAAAGCATTGTTTAAAATTATAAATTCTACTTCTATTAGAAGTCCCATTAAAGACACTGAAAAATAAAACTTAAAAATTGAGACTTTACTTTTCAGACATGGAAGTGACAAACTAATCAGAAAGTGAGAAAGTAAAGGAAAAAAAMCCCAACAAATCTGACTGTGAGAAACCATCATTTTAAAAAATAGAGACATATAGAATGTACAAGTCTGTTAATCAGCTTTTAAGTTAGGAATATAGTTTCAGATGGCTGAAATATTTCTCTTTAATATTAGACATTTGCCCAAAAGAATAAAGAAAAAAATTTACAGCTCAAACACAAAAATGAATTAAGATGCCCTGAAAAATTAATATCCCAAAGTCATACTATTTCTCTTGGTATTTGTCTCCTTATACTGGATTTTTGACTTAATTAAAAAAATTAAGGAAAAGATTGTTTAAAATAAATATTTTACTTAACATGAATCCGTTTTCAGTTTGGTTTTCATGTTGTCAGGAAAATCAGACATTGTTCGATTCTTGTGTGCCTGAAATAATTTCCCTAGTTTTTTATTTTAGTCTGCAATAAAAAAAAAACAATTACTCACCCCGATCTCACTAAAGCTTATACAGAATATTTGTGATCATCAAGAGGCCTGGAATTGTATCACTTGCTGCCCTATGTTATAAGTTGTCACTGGGCATAAACAGGGTGAATCAGGTCATTGAGAATCTGTAATTGCATTTGCAACCTCTGCAGGAAGTAGAGATTGTGAATATCAACCTTGTGCCCCAAGCTGACAACAGAATGAGGAGCATTATGGTAATGAGGTATAAATTCAGACTTCTTTCTAGCAACTTCTGGTCTCTGTACTGTGGTAATTCAGGAAGTTTTTAAGTCCAATATTCTGGGCGAATTCCAAATCCTTTGTTTCATTAAAGTATTAAACAAACCTCATAGCTTTAGATAACAAATTTTTATTCACTTCATGTCCTCAGTCATTGAAAAATACTTTTGAGAAGCACTAGGTGATAAAACCCACTGTATTCTATGGTGTAATGATGCTMTATAACATATTATTTTACATCTAAGGAAAATAAATCTTTGCCATTCAGTATCAGGAAGGAAGTGATTTCAAATATAGTTTACCATAATTTCTCATTACACTATAAAAGAGGCAGCGTAAAGGAATTAATAGTTGTTGTGATATACTAGTGACTACTGAAAATAATAAATATGGAAGTTACATAGAGAGTTGTTGAATTTGTTCCTGGCCATGGCTGACATGCCTTCATGGAACCCCAGTATTTTCCAGTTTTTTCCTACCCATAGGAGACCATTATAGTATATTATGAGGAATTCTTAGAGTGGAATTATTATAATATTTATATAACACATATTTAAAAAGTAGAGTGAAAATATAGAATGCAGACATTTAAAAATTACATATTTTGCTTAGTTTTGTCTATAAATCAAGTCCATTTGTCTATTTCCAAGTTGTCTATAACAACTTCAAAATATTAGACTATTGAATAACTTTATTATTCTTGAAAATGTTTACGTTAAACTTATGTTGGTTAAGAAGAACATTTCAAAAGCCCACTATTACAAACCTGAAATGAAAATGTCAAAAAGTACACTCTCTTTATTTTTAACTCTTTCTCTTGTTATCCCTATTGTTATAGTAAAKGCATCTTAATCTTTTTTATCAATTCTTTCAGAAAATTCAAACAAAAAGAAGCAAGGATAAAGTCCTCCAGTATTTTAGAACAACATAGAAAGTACATTTATGCCAGGCTTTCCATTCCCTCCCATTGCACTGGACAGATAAAATAGCGATGGTCTTTTTTTCCCTACCTTTATCTTCAACTGCGTTATAGCAACTTTCCTGAACTAAAAAAAATTGTCATCAGATGGGGGGAGTCATCCCCATCTGTAGGTAGTTTCTTTATACTCCATACAGTGATTTAATAATTTTTAAACATCATATTAACTCAACATGCTCCTTGAAAGGGCAGAAAAAATGTATGGCAATTCAGGAATTAAAAAGCAAAAGCAGGAAGACATTTCCTTCACGTATATATGCAAGCCTTTTACAAACATGTGTTTGCAGAAAAAACAAACCCATTAGCAAATCAATTTTATGTCTTAGAATACCATTTTTTATTTTGACCAAATGCTTGACCAAAATCAAGCAATTGGGATGAAGACTCTGTAAAAAGAAGGAAGTAAAGGCCAAATCCAAACAAGAATCCTACAGAGCTTTAACAATATTTGGTGGTAAGTGTGCCCTGAAAAAAMACAATTCAGTTTTCAATCGACCCAAAAGGGGTCCTCTGTTTAATGTTATGGTTCCTCAAACACGTCATTCCATAGTAATGCCGAATTTTCTAAGACACTGAGGAGGCTGGGCTTTAATACATGTAGAAGTGTTGTGAAAGTTCAGAAAACAATTGTGTCTCTCCTGAATCAGTATAAGAGGCATTTTTAAGGCTTATCTCACATACCTGTACGTTTGAAGTTGTGTCATTGTTCAATTTATGGTGGGCCAGAAAGAGAACACAAGAAAGGGCATGATTCTTTAACCTCATCTTGAGGGCACTCAACTAGCCACAACAAGTTCTTGGTCCTTGTTCCATCTTCAGGACTTCCAACATCTACTGTAATGGATTCCAACTCCTATTGTAAATCTTAAAAAATGCTACATTTCAGAGTTGGTTATGAATCATTTTGTATGATGCTTTATATTGAAAAATAAGTTACATTGAAATATTTTTTCAAAGACTGCGTAACAGGCAAGCTGTCAGAAAACTCTGGCAAAAGCAAGACAGTGGAGATACAGGGTTAAAAGTAAAATCTGTGCTGCAGATGATGGTGGTAAATGATGCTGATAAAGACTCATGAATTACAGTATTTTGATAAATGTCAGAGAATCAACATTCTACACTGAATTTCAAGAGACAASTTTACTTTTTTAAAATTCACACAAACCAAAGTGACTTTCATCTATCATCATCACTTTCATTATGTACACATCAGACTTCTTTAAAAACACTTTATAAACAGCGTTCAGCTGTAGAGGTTCTTTTCTACAGATGAACAGTCAAAGTGTTAAGGTTCCTGTAAGCAGAGTGAAAAAAACATCCCCTCACCATAATTAGCTGAAATTCCGGTGTAATTGAACTGTGGTCCATTAAAGGGATATTATAGACATGAGTGGAGGGGAGGAAGGAAGAGAAAGGAAGGAATAAAATGAAACAAAACCCAAYTAACCTGATCAGAAGTAAAATTTAATTAAAATTTGAGAAAAATAGAATTGATTCCTTATTGAGTCCTGAAGCCAAAAATGCAGTATACCTTCCTGTGTTAAAATGCAATTCTTTTTTTCAACTATTTTTTTTCTACAAATTTTCTGTGTAAAGCTGGGACTAGTAAATACTGCTTCTATTTTAAAAATAGGATATTGGTAAAAAACAGTGATTTATTTAATGCTCAGAAGCAATTGGTGGTCTAAATAATGATTAAAGCGCAGACCACTATGCTATGTTACTTGTCCATATCACAACAGTGTTGCTATTATTAGTAGAATACATTCAGCAACTATCACTGATTTCAGAAGGAGATGCTAAGTGCTTAACTCTTCTAAATGCAAGTGCAGTTATTCTGGCATACAAATATAAATGTAGGAATTTAGTTTTAAGCATCCATTTTTTAAAATAAATCCTGCATAATCCAAATCTCACTGTGCAATTACCACAGTGCAAAAAATAGCATATGTTCCCCTCCCAGCAGTGCTTCCATAATAAACTGCCATACACTTTTAACTGGAAAGATTATCCCTTTGTTAACACAGAACTTAAATGTCTTGTGATGGCATGAATTTTCCAAACAAGCATGACCAGATTTTATTTAATTGCATTTCTCAGGGGCATGTTTCAAAGAAGTGATAATTCAGAAATGTGTAAAAAAATGTCAGTGAAAGTCAAAATCACATAACTAAAGGGTCAGRGGAGATGCCAGTTTTATGAAGCTGTTCAGCTTATCAAATTTAGCCACAGCAGAACTGTATGATCCTGCAATAGGGAAATTATATTATTACRCTTTGAAAAAGTTTTTAAACCCCTAATGCAACAACAGATTATAACATGTAATAAAATCACACACACACATAAAAAATAAGAAAAAGAAAAGGTTATGGTCAATATATTAAATACTCATCAACCAAAGCATGAAATAAGAAAGTGTAGTCTTGTAGTACCACTAATACAGTGCTCTGACAACAGGCTGCAGGCTTTGCAATATGCTGACCACATGGCCCTTGTCAGGTTTTGCCTAGACTTTTCCTGGCCTGGCTATACCCTTGTTTTAGCTTGTTTAGCTGTAGCCAAAATTATCAATGATCAAGTGGCTGTTACCTACATTGATTTAGCTTTTGCTTCGCTTTGCACAGTTGTTAGATGTGATGCCTATTGTTAGCAATGTTCTGTAACTAAGAGATAGTAATGCCAAGTACTTGTTCTGTGTAGAGCTGTCTATGGCCCTCCATTGAAATCCCAGCTTGGGCAGTATCACATGGAATGATAGCAGAAGCCTTGAAGTAGAGGCACAGATTGATACCAGAGGGTTACAGACAACTCAGACACGGTCAATTACTGGTTGTTAAGGAAATACAACCTTGGGAGACAGGCAAAACCAGTTTCAAGGGTAACAAGGAGAACAAAGAGCAAGAACCCAAGTAYGTAAAACACACCACATACATACAGTGAAAATTGCAAACTAATGCCGAAAGAACAAGATGCAGAGCATGCTAACAAAAACACAGTGACCCCAAGTTGACCCTGAAGAGAAGAAGAAACCATAATCATAAACACTATAAATCCTTGAGAGAAGGAACCTCCCCACTACGAACATCAGCCTTCTTTTGCTGGAGGACTTGGGATGGTGACAGCTCATCATAATGCCTTCATCTCAGACTGAAGCCACTGCCCTCAGGAGCCAGAGAAAGAGGTAGATACTAGAAAGGTTTTGTTTATTAGTCTTCAACAAATCTAATTTGAACTAAAAGCATTACTAWCATCATAAATGGACTAATAATATATCTTTGAACAAATTTTTAAGACTTGAACAGATAATAAATTCTCTGCTTTGCATAGAGGGTGTGCTCCTTCAGCCTCACACAAACCGCAGGGGGTTTAGTGCAGGAGTCTGACGGAGAACTCACACAACCTAGTCTTGGGAGACAACCAACTGGTTGTGATGTTGTCAGAGACAAATTTTATAAGGAAAGACAAAGCCTGGGTATAGAAATGACAGAAGAACTGTCCGTCTAATTGTGAAGTTGTGTCAGCTGTGAGAGGCTCATGCTTTTAATGCTAAAGAGGAAGATCATTATAGTAACATAAATGATGCAAAATCTGAAGGAAACCAATCACAAAAAAAAGGGTGAACTATGCCTTTACTATTTACAGACTRCTGAAAGGAAGTGATCTTTAGGCTATGCATGTAATGCATGTGATATAATTGGATTATATCAATGAAAACAGAATTTTATAAAAGCTAATAGAAAGCTAAGAGAGCCTGAATATTATAAGATGAAAATATGGTCATTAAAATATCAAGACCACAAAAATTGTGATGTTATGCACAACATTTTCCATTAGTTACTAGAAGGAAACACCATGTAATGCATCAACAGAAAGCAGTTCTTGGCAGAAGTAAATTATAATGAAATGTGAAATTTTATAGACTTTGATAACCAAATCTCAAACCCCAATATTGATTCAAACCAATATGTCTGGGATACCAGGAGGTATGAAAGACTACTTCAGAAGCTAGAATGATTGATATTACCATTTTGTGTGTGTGGGTTACAGAATTAGAATCGTGGCGGTGAAAAAAAGGGGGGGAAACAACAGGAGAATGCTAGACTAAGCCTCATATTTAGGTAGTATGTTGAAGACTTTTATTCCACCCTATGTATGGAATAAGCAAGTCCCTTCAGAGGGAAAGACTTAAGTTTTGCTTTGCTTTTTATTTCCTGTTAAGATATGCACTATGGCTCCATTTCTTCCTGACAGACACTCCTGACAGCTTACATAGTGTGTATGCAAAACCTCGAGTTGTTCTTACTACAATCAGTGAACTAGAGATGCACAATTTCTGAAACTTTGACACACAACTCTGAAAAGACGACCTCCAGGTACTAACAACAAGAGAGCAAAAAGCAAATTTGTTTTCAGCTTTAATTTGTTTTGCTCAATTGAAATACATGATAGAATGAATAAGGAAAGATAGCATAAGAATGAAATGTCAAAAACCTGTAAGAAAAAAGCTCAGGCATGCATATTAACCCTCCCTTGGCTGGTTTACCAATTCAAAACTGGGGCTRCAAGGAAGAATTCACTTCTGCAAAAAGAAGGTGAAGAAATAAACTGGAAAATGTAAGATGTTTTGAAATGCAGCTAAGTAAGTTTCAGGTGCCTCATTACCTGTGTTATTAAGCAGTATCTAGTTACATATAGTGCTGCTTTGGCAATTATAGTTCTGATCTCCACTTTTGAGAGTGCCAGAAGTAAACATTGTCAGTTGGGTATATTATTCTATCTCCTTAAATGACTTTGACTGGATCACAGCATTTGCAATAATAATATAAATACTTTTCTTTTTTCCAGGTAGAATAATGCAGATAATAAATAATGACTCATAAATGAGTCCACAGTTAAACTGTTAAATTATGTGCCATAAAATAAGCATAGCTTCTTATTTATTCCTGATATATTGTTGAGTGTGTTCTTAGGTTACTGACAGCTACAGTCCACAAATCGTGTAACAATTTGAAACATATGACAGTCATTTTCTCAAGCCTTTTGTGCTAGCAATTATTATATGGCATCTTAAAATTGTGTACTAGAAGGTTGAACTGTGAAATAATAGAAAGCTCTAAGACAGGCCTGTAACTGAGGATAGCAGAGCATTTCAAAGAGGAACCCCCACCATACAACATAAAGAGCAGCCGGGGGGGGATTCTGTACTGAAAAATAAATTTGAAATCCTGTACCTCCAACTGGGGAGGAAAGAAGAGGTGGGAAGGTGGCAGAAAGGAGAGCCATTAAGGTACAATTTCTTTGGGAGAGGCTAGAGGTTTCTGTCTCTGAGTTTCCTGCTTCAGTGGGACTCAATAGGAATCATAGAATCATTTAGGTTGGAAAAGACCCTTAAGATCATGGAGTCCAACTGTAAACCTAACACTACCAAGTCCACCACTAAACCATGTCCCTAAATGCCACATCTACACGTCTTTTACATACCTCCAGGGATGGTGACTCAAGCACTTCCCTGGGCAGCCTGTTCCAGATCTTGACAAACGTTTTGGTAAAGAAGGGGTTATGCATTTTTTGGGATTATGCAGCCGCTCCCAAACCAGTCTGCTCCATAATGCTTGCTGGAACTCAGGTGCATAACAAGATTCAGACAAGACTATGTGAAAATGCATCCATCCCGAATCCCAAAGATAGGAGGGACGGTGGTGATAAATATACAGAGAGAGAGAGAGAGATATGAAATAAGCAAACCCCAAGAAGAGACGACCAGTAATGGACTGTTCCGTACTGTCAGAGACTGCTACTTGTTTTCTCCCAATGCACTGTAGAAATTTCAATTTTAATCTCTCAACTGGCATGCCAAATGCCAACATGAAAAGGAAGAATAGATTCCTGTCTTTTCGTGCTGTTGGGCAAGTGAGCTCAGCAGGAGAATTTCTATAGTCAAGCCCTGTTTCTTATTAGAAGATTTATGTAAATCCAGCTGATGAGACTAACTTGCCAGAAGCAGCTGTTTATATTTAAAAAAAAGTCCAAAGTCCCCCAAAAGACAAAGCAGCAGAAGATTTGGGATTTATTATTTTATAAAATTTCAAAAGAAGAAGTAATTTTCATACTAAGCCTTATTTCATAGATAAGGAATGAGACAACATTTACAAATTTTTATACAGTTCTCAGTGTTAGCATGATGCTAGACTGTGAAGTTCAGAAAACAAAAGCAAACAAAACCTGAATATTTCTCCTTTCTGCATGAGTCAAGATAAAACAATTTAACTGTAAATATTTCAGACTGATGACACTGAATCAAGTAATGTCTGCATGTAAGGACACCGCAAATAGAAAGTAATAGATCTTTTGTAAATCTAGATTATTTATATAGGATTGAGTGTCCAAAGACAGGTCAAGGGAAGTCCCATATCACTCTTCTAACCAGTGAATATTTATGTAATTTAGTGCATATTTCATGTAAACTACATACTGAATCCATACRCATGGCAGTAGACCCGAACTCTGTTCTCCAAATTTAACCACTGAGCCCAAACCAATTCTTTCTCTTTGGTTTACTGGGTCTGGAATTCCGATTCAACAGGACAGGAAGAAATTACTGTTGCCCAGTATAACTCACTCCTAATGATTATGGCCCTCCCTAGATGGAAGGTAAGAATTTACATTTTCTTGGACACAGAAAGGGAATTAAACTTGAGTCCTCCAACATTCTTGGTTATATAACATATTCTGCTCACGAAGGAATATATAAAAGGAGATCTTATCTTGTAATATTTTAAAAACATATGAGAGTTACTAATACAACTTGCAAGGGTCCTGATACAGTCAGTTATAGGATTCTGGAGTACAGTAAGTAGAATGCATATTAATTGTGCCCTTCAGGGCAAAATCACCCACTACATTTTAAAAAAGTAGTTTTATTTCGTAAAGAAAGAAACAAGAACAAGGTTTTGTCACCTGAATCACTTAGTAGCATTAAGGCTAAACCCTGAGAGGATTAGAAATCCTGTCACTTCTCTATCATTTTCACCATACCCTAGGATTTCCTAATGACTAACTATAGGTAAACTTCTGCTCCATACATTCTTGACTGTGGATCTCATTCTCAGGCACTTAACTTTTTGTGCACTATRTAAGGAATGTAGGTGCCTACAGCTGTTTCTGAATATTAGGTATTGCAATGCCTAAGTGTGTTTATGGACCTTGCCCAGAGTAATTTTGTCTGCTAAATGACATGATCTCCTAAGTCACATTGATTTTCTTGAAACTAGGCTCCCAAGTCACTTCAGTCCTTTGAAAACCACTACGTAAGTCTGTCAAGAGATTCTTATTTGCTAAACCACAGATCCTTTATCTCTTTCCCATCCCAACGGCTATTTCTGTCTTAAAGAAAGAGAATTATTCACATAACTGAAAACAGCAGTGGTGGGAACCATATTTTTTTCCTATTACAAACATACCTGCTTGGCAAATGAGGTTTTAAACAAAATGGATGGTACATGCTTGAATTCATAATTCTTCCTAATGCCTAGGCAGTAAGTAACAAGTAACTGAAATGCTCTAGTACTCAATATATGTGCCTTTAGGGAGAAAAAACTTACGCAATAAGCCATGTCATAAATAAATATTTAGCATATTTGCCCTCAAGGCACTTCCATCACATTTTACCAAGAAGAGCAGTATTTGAAGTGTTCAGTATAGAGCGGTCTGGCCCAAACCAGAACACACTTGATTGCTCAATTGTGCTATAGACAATAGGATTAAAATTAGTACTTATTTTTATTTTTCGATTTTTTACTGAAATTCAGAAAAAATCTCCACCAGTATTTTTTCTGAGAGGTAAAAAAAACTTTTACAGACAGTTTTATATATTGAAATGGCTACAAACTGCCTCACTATGCTAATGGAATTCAGAAGGATAGAGAGCTATCTTCTTTGGAAGTAATTGCTCTCAGGATTAAAATAGCATCACTGAAATAATTCACTGCAATGAAATTTATTCATTTTGCTTTAAAATTTCTGTAAAACTTAGCATGCCCTGGAATTACAGAAGAAAGGGGAAAAAACAGGTTGCTATAACCACCTTTACAAGATATAGTGTGCCCATCCTTGCATTCCATGCACTCATGAGATAATATGAAAGATAGAATAAAGTGATACTTGCCCTTTCCTGTCCCTGTCTTTGGTTTATAGCACTGCTGTCAATACTAGTCTTGCTCAAGGAAGAGTGCAAGATTGTGTTTAACTCTCTTTTAAGCACCTCATGTCAGGTTTGAAAGGCTCCATTCCTTTTATCTCTTGTCCTTGTTTCCTATCACATACATGTTGTACACACATGTTCACTGTATTTGTGTGGGGAAATATATCCATATGTGTCAAAACTTAACTGTATGGAATAAAGCTATTTTTCATCTGAGTACTTCATAGAAACAATATTAAAGTATACCCTAAAATAAACCTGATACTTGGGAATTAATATTACGTATAAATTACAGTCATGCCTTAGATATAGAGAGTAGCAAGAATTGATAGCAATTTTTCTATCCCAATTAGAATAATTTATAATATACATTACATCCTGTCAGGTACMATGTGCTGACATCTTTACATGAAAGGACAAAAAGAGTAATACATAACAATAAACTCCCAGGACAGCATCAATTAACACTGTCAGACTAAGCAGTTCTTACTTATCTTACTGGAGTGGTTTATTTAATAAACAAAACAAGACTTCTCAAGAGGATTGTAATGTCATTAGTTTTATTCTTCCCTTCACCTCCTATGCTGAATAGGGCTTTTTTTTTCATAGTTAGCTGTACCTGTCAGAAATGTGGCATGTATTTTCTCATCCTGATACTTTATGTCCTTTAGTGATGTTTCTCCTGGGCATCCTCAGTGGCATTCAAATAGGACCTTGGAGTATGGCACTCTCTCTTTTCCCTTCTTCGCTCTTCTCTTCCCCCCCCCCCCCATGTTTTTTTCTAACTGTCCCATATTTTTCACTTCTAAGGTTCTTTTTTTCTACTTTCACTGAAATATTTTCACTTAGCCAACACTATTTAAATGTTGGCAAGATCAAAATATATCTGAGGTACTTGGGAAAGTAACAAATTACCTCATCAATTATATTTCTATATAAAAACAAGACCTGAAAAGAAAAAGCGAAAAATTGAACAAACTTGGCAACACATCTGCACACACAAAAAAGTAAGCCTTTTTGTAATATTATGATTTCCTTCGTAATTTCCAAAGTACAATAAACTACTGAAAATTTGGAGTTTTCTGATGAATCTAAGCATTGCAGGTGCACTGGAAGAATACAAAGAGAGGGTTAGGTAGCACACTGAGGAATAGTAAGAATGGCTTCCCATGTCTCACAAGACTCTGGGATTTCAATCAAGAGGAAAAAATTGATTTCTAAAAGATTTTTTGAAAGGAAGTCTAAAAAAACCATTAAAAATTAATAAGAGTACCAGAGCCAGAATAGTGAAAGGCTGAATATTTCAGGCATTCTTCTGGGACATAAGATCAGGCTCGAAGTCCTTGGTCTATCAGACCTCTTTCTGGGAATAAAGCATGTTCTGAGATGAGCCTCTGACTTTTTCACTCAGAATAGATACTCCACCCTGACCACTAGGATTTTCTCTTGAGAAAAGCTCCACCTACATGTTTTTGTTCCATAAAAAGTCCAGTACTTGGATCACATCTGGAACAATCCCCAGAAATTTGTGGAACTTTTTCAGAACTTCTCCCTCTCCTCCATGAACACACAGGAAAAAAACTACACCCAGTAATGTCTGTAATTCAGAAGCTATGTTTTGGGAGGATGAGGCAATTATGGACCTTTTTTTTTAAAAAAAGGCAATGTTGAAATGTATGGCTAAATATTAATTAATACAGGATCTCCTATGCTTGTCAGTGTATGCATTAAAGCATTTGCATAAATGACATGTGGTAGGCTCTTAAAGTCCCCAGTGTTTTAAAATAAAGTAGGCATGTACATGATGACTAGTACAATAAATTATTGCTCTTGCTTTCTCTCTGTTTACCAAACCCAAGTTTAGGGCAGACCACAATGTCCATATTATCCCCTCTAACTTGATGACATACAAATAACAATTTTAGTGAAACCTTGTATCCTATTACCTGTGTCCCTGAGAGACAAGAATATTCTCTGTAAGGGTGGACAGTACAGTTTAAAAGTTAATCAACTATTGCTACAGGAGAAGTAGCTAAAGAACAATGAAATACCACAAAGAACAGTCTGGGCATGATATGACACTGAGTTATTCCCCGCAACCGAAAGTAAAAAAATGTATTCTAAAACTAAAGAGCACTCAAAATTAATTAAATGTTTGGAACTAAAGTCAAACTTGTATTTCTTAGAAGAATGAAAGAAAGTTGTATCAGTAAAAAATAAAAAAGTGAAGTTAGCAAGTTGTCATATTGAAAAAAAAAAAGTATCCTGTCCTAACCATGTGAAATTTTCTAGTAGTTTAACAGTATTCTTTTAATCTTGCACAAAGAAAAATATGATAAAAATGTAACAAGCTCTTAATATTTTATTTCCACATATGAAGCCTTTTTTCTGCAGTTATCAAATTAATTAAATTTATCCTTTCTAAGAAGAGAAAAGTGAAAACTTGTCTTTTATATGTAAACACAGCTTCACAAACAGGAAGTCAAAGTCTATGTGGATTAATGCCATCTGTAATTCTCTGCTATCAGCCAGATAGTCAGAAAGAATTAACATTCTCCATTTTCTTTTCTAACTGATAAACCAGAAGGAATCATTATCTGAAGTATTATTTTTAAGGAGGTCCTTACCTTTGAAGTATTTTGCAGTTCCTTTTGGCAATCTATCGAAATGGAATATTTACCTGTTATAAAGAAGATAAGGTATTATTAGTGATATCTCAGAATGCACAGCTAAAGTAAATCTCCTTCATTAGTTAGTTAAATATATATAGATTAATGTTAATTATGTTCCCCTCAGCGTATTTCTATGATTCTCATCAAGGAAACTGCAGGGTTCGGGAAATGTGATATGCTCTTAGAATTGAAAAAAAAAATTTAAAAAATTATGCTCAATGTGATTCAGGTAGCTCCTAAGTGCTGACCTCCCACTTATTTTTGCATTTATGGGCAAAACACCCTTATTAGTCTAAGCATATTTCAGTACTTGTTTTATGTGGTACCTACAGAATTTTCTACAATATCTGGAATCCAAGTGACTATGTCTACAGAGAATTTTGTTGTCCAGCATTTTCTTGCATCTTCTTCCTTTTCTATTCATCTGCTGTCTCCTGTTCAGCACTTATTTTTTAAGTTCCAATGGGTAAGGGCCACTTTTGATTTCTCCAACTGAACAATGTCTTGCACAACAAAATTCTGACTTGGAGGGGTATGACAGTAAATACATAAAAACAAATACTATATGCAACTTAGCATATGATAGTATAGTATGGTGCATACAAAGAAAGACTTAAGACAAACATTTACTGATCATTCATATTTGCTATTTAGTGTGCTATTTTAAAAAGTTCATTAGACTTTCTGCATCAAATAAGTTAAGATTAACTTAAAAACTCAGGAAACAAAAAAATCTGTTTCCAGAGCTCTAGGACTAAAATCAACTTATTTCTCATTCTTCTCATGATTCCAATAATCACAGAATGCATACTTCTTAGAAATCTTGTCTTATTTCCTGTTAGGTTGTAGCATTTGGAGGTATGTCCCGATAGAGTGGAAGTCTCATAAATGCAGCTTTTTGATAAGAGCACATCAAATTTACTGTCTCACTTCAGTGCTTCTATTGTTTTTCATTTATTTTCATCACTGCAAAACTGCAGGAATGATAACTGAAACTTTCCTTTTGTCTTTGATGGGAAAAAATGAAATAATACGCCCAAGACTGCATATGCATATTATGGCAATGTTTCACTCTGTCCTGAAAGCATAATTTTCAGCAGTCTGTTGGTAAAAAGTATGCTGGTTTCATTGCTGCCACTAACAAAGTTTTTACTGACAGTGCTCCCAGAGTTTCATTGTAGAAAAAAACAAAGTACTTGAGAGGGAAAGTACAAGGAGGGGTGAGGGAAAAAAAAAATCTTATTTGTAAAGGTAAGTTTTTCACTCTTTCATACACTATTTAAAACTACTTGTAAAGCCACGATGCCTTCAGAAATATGCTATAAAMCAAATGAAATTGCAGTTAAATATATTTTATGTTTAAAACTTCTTTTAAAAAATAAGTTAGTAACCTTTTAATAAAGGAATTATGCTGTAGTAAAAATGGAGTAGATTTACAAAACTATTCTGTGTCAGTATGTCAGCCTTGATAATACAAAATACTGAAAAATATAGGAAAAATAGGAAAAAAAAGTTTAGTTTCACATAAAACACTGTATTACTAATTGGAATGTCATGGAAAGATATGTTCCAGATTCCCACCTCTGTTCAGAAAGCTAGAGAAGCCGTATTTCGGGAGAAGGACATTCAGCATTACAACCTGTTCATTACTTAAAATAGCTTTTGTTCCTTATCTTTGGAGTATTCATGATTTATGGAATTGCCACCATTTTTTACTTTAATAACATACTTACCTGCTACTGAATACTCCAAAATAACAAGAAAATATTGAGCTGAATCTTCAAATATGCACAAACAATGAAGCCGAGTAAGTGTTAGAATTTTAGTTTGGTGTAGGAGCATCATTTTGAGGATTTCCATAGTTATCCCAAGCTGACCAAGTAACAAATAGCCAACCATGAAAGTGCTTCTAAATCAACAACTATTTTGTTGCCTGCAAACCTTCAAAAATAAATGTTTACAGAAACACAAATGTAGAAATTTACAGATCATGCATATTTCATTAAGTTTAAAAATTTACTATTAAAAATACCATGCACTTGTTTATTGATTAAAAGCAGTCAGCCTTTAGCCTTACAAATTCTTCTTATGTAAGCAATGATCATCTGAAATGCCTTCTGAGTAGAGAGTTGCCTTTTTATGGGATTGCAGAATAGATGATAGCCACATATATCCTCAGTTGGAAACAAAGATATTCTGTCCAAAGAGTGAGTGCTAAAATAATACATTGTAATCTGAAGGATAATAAATAGAAAATCATGTAAGCATATGGTGAAAAACAGACAGCCTGGGAAATTCACAATTTTTGGGGGCTGTTTTCTTATTAAAAAGGAAGAAAGTCTTTTTAATAAAAGCTACCTTCTCTTTTTGCTCAATGGCATACTGAAAGCACTATAAATTCCATTTCTTTTTTTAACTTTTTGCCTCCTGTGTCTTTTACTGACTATTTCGTACTGCCATTGATGGCCTTGCATTTTGGGGTATTTGGGTTTATTTTATAGCAAACGGAAAGGATATTTTTATTGTAAATATTGACTAATTTTTTGTTGTTCTCACTGTAAGGAACTATGACTGTTCCAAACTTGAGCACATGTATTATACAAGCACATGCTGCTAGGTAAATAGAGAGTAACTTGACACATCCTTGTATTATCTAAAGTGATTAATAGCTACAATTATGGGCAGCAAACATCCTATTCTAACATTGGTCTATTGAAAAAGATGTTCATAGAATTGTGGGCCAGTGTAGATCTGAAGATTGCTAAATTAAATATGTTACCATGGCAGCCCCTCACTATAAACTGTATCAGAGCAGAGTGGACAAAAAGACATTTCCAGAACATTACTGAGTTCTTCTGTCTTTAGATATTTTGATGAGTTTTTGAAGTGTTATTTCAGAATCTGTTAATCTATATCACTAAAATACATTCATTCTACGTACTGTGAAATGCAAAGTCTACTAATGTGTCTTAGAATGCAGTTTTTCTATCATGCCTCACTAAACATCCAGGAACTCAGGCATCTCTACACACGAAAGATAAACTGTTTTGTTTAATGGCAGTTTTTGAACTATAGCTCCATTAAATACATAGGGGGGTTTTTTAGTGGTTTTTTTTTTAACTGTTAGTCTTCAGAGTGCATCACAGTGTCTGTCTGGGTAGGTGATTGTGAGAGTGTAGAATTTGAATGCTGGCAGTATCCTTAATTCAACATGTATTTGATTGTATGGGCCTTTTCATTGTATGTACTGCAATTCTAATAGTTTCTCAGTGATTCCTAGAGCTTGAATCAACTTGTGTTCATTTTATTGCATTTTAAATTTTCTTTAACTTTGATTTTATCAGAATCATTTAAGCAAGTGGCACCATATCCTGACTTCCACGCCTATCCTGAATCCCTAACACATATCTATTCTTGCATTTAATTTTACTTGTAATCAAAATAAGAAAAACATAACCACTATCTTCAATTTTATGCTTAGCTTCTCAAAGAAACCTTTATCATTTTGATCAATGTTAATTCTAGTTCTTTTATGCTTATGGTGATATTAAGTAGGCAAATCTGTCTAAGTGACTCAGAACTAACCAGAGTCAACCTGTTTCAGTAGCTGCCAACAGAAGGATCCTTTTGTGATAGATCAGATACTAACCACTAGACTGAAAAGTTTGAATATATATTTAATTTTAGCTCTTATTTTAAGTTTTTCTCTGTTTTTGCATAAGCTTTCTAATTTTTCTGTCTCAAAATTTCTCAGTTATAAATGAAAAATGCATGTATTCCATAAGACATTACTCTAAACATGATTATGTCTAGAATATGTTTTGGAAATGAAAAACATAATTAATAGTGATAGGTCATACTATTACATTAATATCTTCAGGCAACAATTTTAGGCTCAGCAGAAGATCACTAGCATTCAAAGTTCAGTAAGGTATTGATTTTTGGATCAAAAAAAAAAATCTAAAAATTGAACATCTGGAATGACCTTACTATCTCTCTAAAATGAAGAGTGGCAAATAAATACAACGGTAGTTGCAAAAAGAATTTTACAATCATGAAATAATACTTGTAAATATAAATAATATCTCTAAATATTATCTTCCTAAGGAAAAAATAGAATGCCTATGTCTCAATCAGGAGGAAAGAAGAGGAATCTGTTTGGTTACTCTCCAGAACTATCGCCTACCAGTAGATCCCGTTGTTCTGCTCTTACACAGTCTTACTAGAGCAGCCAGTCTACCCAGAATATTATTTTTATTCTTGGGCTACCTCGGTTTCTGCAGACAAGGTATTTCTTTTCAACTGTTTTTTGTTTTTTTTTTTTTTTTTAAATGCATTTCCTAAAATGCAGTGGGCAGAGAAGAAAAGCTTTGTAGTTCTTTAACTTTCTAAATAATCAGTCTCATCCGATCTGTTAGGACCAACAGCACATAACTCCCTTGCAACCCTCAACAGTTCTATGGTAATTTGCTTTGTATATACTGAAACTGCAAAAGAATTGCTACTCATCGCTTTGCCTGCCCCATTACAGCCAATATATGTGTCTGAGTGTACACACACAGAGCGACACGTTATGGCTTAGAAAGGAAACAGGCAGAGAGAACTGACCTTAAAAATTCATATTTTACATAACAGTGTACAACACATTTAAAGATGATAAGCGTTAAATAATTGTCAATAATTTAAAACAAATACGGTTTACCATCATAAGACATTTGAAGAAATTAAGATCTTAACAACCAGCCACTTTTTATTTTTGAGAAGATTAGAAATAAAATTGATAATAATAGTACAAGCACCATAATTTGGATTTACATAAAGCCTTTGATAATGTCTCAAATGATGGTCTTCATCTTAAACTGAAAGCAGGAAAGATTCAGGTTAAACATGGGAACAGATAAAGAACTGATTAAAGTAAAGTGATTAGAAAGTAAAGTGTTGAAAAGGGTCACAGGGGAGTCAGTTGTCAGATCTTTATGGCTTCTAATCTACATAAATTACCAAGACAGAGAAACTAGCTGTAGAATTGCCAAATGCACTGATGACTTACAACTGAAATGAAGTAGTAAGTGGAAAGCAAAAGAATTAAATGATAATTCCCCCTGGAAAATGGTTTACACATTAAATGGAAAACAAAATTTAAGAATGATAAATATAACATATAAAACATTCCTTGTTTTTCCTTACAAAAGTACAAGAAGCCTACTTGTAAATACTATCATACAAACTTCAGGGAACCTTTCTGAACCTGTCTAGATTATTGAAAAATTAAAAGAATGGGAAGCAATTTCTGTATACTGCAGCTCTACAGTATAAAAAAAAAAGTTAGCAGTTCAGAAAAAAACTTATGATCATAACACTTGCAGCTGCATCACTATTGTACAACAATAACTAATATTCAATCCCTTTCTATTAGAAGTCTCAAAACAGAGAAAACACAAAAAAGTGACCCCGCCACCTTACACTACCACTACCAAAAGATTACCAGTAAACTGAAAAGATTTCCACTGAAGTTGTTCTTGCCGTTTTCCCCATCTCCTAATTTTTCATCTCAAAATCACCTAGCTCCAATGGAAACAAGGAAAAATAAAACATTACTCAACACAATGAAAAATAACCCTTCTGGACACTATGCTGTTTTTTGGGKTTTTTTTTGTTGTTGTTTGGTTTGKTTTTTTTGTTTGTTTGTTTTTGTTTTTTAATTTACACACAGTAAAGTAGTATATAAATGCTGAGGATCAGACTTACAGGATAACATCTATCTATACATTACTGATAGCATAAATATTATAACCCAGTGATAAATATTATAACCTAGTCAAAATGCATGGAAAACTTAAGTTAAGCAGTTAGAAAATACGTGTTAGAGATAAGGAATGAGTAAAGGAGATGTCTCATAGGAAGCCAAGTACGATGCTGCTCACCATCACTGTAATTTGACCCATTCACTATGCTACAGAAAGAGTGTTATAATTATGTTATTTGTATCCTTCTGAAGGCTTTGAAACCATTACTCATATGATAGAAATATAAGACAATGAAGAAAATTTTAGTTTCAAAAATCTAAATATACAGGTAATTACATTTTATTAATTTTTTTCTGTAACTGATATTCCAGTCTCGGTTCAGTATCATATCTTGCCTCCATCCACGTCTCCCTTTAAGAGTCATATTATTTGATCTTAGTTTGTATAGACAGCTGTCAGAAAAAAAATGAAGTGACTGCAACACAAATGGCAACACTCGAAAGAAGAAAACAAAGAAAACAGGAAGAAGAATTGCTCCAATCTCTATTTCTTAGGTGTAATACAGATTTATAATTACATGTACATATGATCCTCAAGACAGCTGCATAAAGACAATGGAAGCATAAGGGTTTATAGAGTTGATGAAATTGCATTCCTGTGTCCATTTGAATGGTAGCTGAAGTGATAATTTTAAATCCAGCACTTGCAAAATACTTTCATACACTACACATAAGAAATTATGATCAAGGGATGTTTGTATCAGTGTATACAGCTAATAGTAGGGGGAAATAAATTTGTATATAGGGAGAAATGAAGAGAAAGTAAGAGAAGGAAATTAACGTTCATTCTATTTTATTGCCACACATCTAGTTTGTCAATATTTGGTTAATGAATTTAACATATCTTTCTTAGTGCCCCCATTTTAGAAGTACTTGTAGTTTGATAGACAGCTTGATATCAAATACAGAAGGTTTCTATATTTAACATTCCATTGCTACTACTTGCTTTGGTTTTTAAAGGTCATTAACATTATTGATTACATTAATTTGAAAGCTGCTTGAATAACACAGAAAATTAATGTAAAATGAACAGCTGCATAAATTGACAACACACAAAATTGCTGTGGTCTTCAGAGATGACTCCTCCTGGGTGTTTTCCCCATCGATCAGTTCAGCATAGCAGGAGCAAAAGAGCCCAAATAGAAACTTTCAATTAGTTTTTTATGTTCTAGTAAATAGAAAAAGTTTGATCATTTTTCCTTCGCTTTTATCAGTGACATCCAGCAACTAGATAGCTTCCTGGAGAAGACTAGGGACTGCTTAGATTACAAAAGCAAGTCTTTTTATTCTATTTGTACTTATGCTAAGTATAAGAAACAAACAGTATGGTCTGATAACAAATGGCATAATAAATTTTACGAATATAGTCTAGCATCTGTTATTCTTTAAGAAGTTAAACATTCAAGAATTCTCTCTTAATTTTGAATTTGGCCCAGTGATAAAAACTTCATTTACAGACATACCTCTTTCCAGAAAAACTAGATGATCTTATTAGACCATCAAAACCAAGATGATCTTGTAAGATCATCGAGTGATATTCCTGGTCTTCAAGACAGAAGCAGAGAATCGCTCTAAAGAACCAAGGTTCTATGTCACACTCACTGTCTATGTGAACAAAGCTTTTAGGGAAAGAACTTTATAATGGAATGCCAAGCTGCAAGCCTGGGCATTTCCCTTTACATACATCTTTGGCTATTTGCAGGACCCTAGCCAGCGTATGCCTTAAACTCACATGACTTCTTAGTTGTGCTGGTTTTAGTACATGGATTTATGAACTTATAAATTCTAGCTAYTTAGAAGTGCCATATGTTTTAAGAAAATAATATAGCACCGTATTACAGAATTACTGCATAAATTGTGGAGGTAAGCATTATCCTATGGTAGAGGGGACAACCTGTGTACATACTACTATAATTAGGATCAATTAGACCAGCCAATCTAGACTGACAACTACTCTGTGTGTAACTTCATCAGAAATATTCCATCAGCATCTATTTTGTGATTAAAGTAGTGTATTTGTTCTTTGTTTCACCTTTCTTGTTTTTTTTTTTTTTTTNTTTTTTTTTTTTTTTTTTTTATTTCCTTATTAATTTTTGTAAGTTAATATGATCATTTACTAATAAAGACTGGTTGGTCAGCTTTTACAGGCAAGGACTACCACGTTGCTTCTGGAATTTTATACTTAATAGGAGTCGAAGGCCCTTAATAAAAGTAAAATATAACATCTTGTTTCATCATTTGATATTTGTTCATAAACCAGGATTATGTTGTTCTTATTATGCTCCTACGTTCTAATTATTATGATCTTACAACTACTTCCTTAAAAACGCAGCTCCATTATTCCAGATTCTTATCAACGTTAACAAGGTAAGAACCATGAGTTATCTGAGTAAGTATACTGACACAAAAAAGTGTAAGTGAATCTCCTGAAGATGACATAGCAAGTATTTGTATTTGTCACAAACCATTGCTCTTGTATACTTGAAAAGAATATAAAATCATTCACTTGTGATAGATGAAATATTAAATACTATTGAGGTGTACAAGAGCATTATTATTTGCATCTTGGCCCTTGGTTTCCCAGCAGTTAATTGTGATGAGGTAGCATCATTTAAAACTTGATATGCAATTGAATAACCTTATTCAGATACAAGAGTGCTGGAAACATCTTTGTCAGCAGCTGTTTCCTGACTTTTATGCGCATCTTGTATATGAAGGATGACAGTAAGAATATTAACATCCTGCAGAAAATAAACTGTACTGTGAATTTAGCTATACCAAAATGCAACAATCTTCAATGGGTTCAAAGAAAGCCCCTAAAGTCTTGGAATCCTTCTGGAAGCCAATCCTGTCAAACAAAACCCATGAAAACACATGCCTGGCAACTGTATGCAGAGGGGGTAATAATCAAAACCAAACAGATCATAAATAGGACCAATAGGCACCTTGTTTGTTTTAAAAGAACTATGTGAGATGGGAATTACAAGAGAGATGCAACAAAGCCACATCGAACAACTTAAGTTGCTATTTCAGTACTGCAAATAAAGAAAAGCCTCTTCTTCCAGTGCAAGGAGACAAAGCACAGAACAGTTTAATAAGCTAAAGTTTTCTAAGATCTTGCTTCACAGACAAGTTCTTGATTACAGTTTTAAGACCAGAGCTTTAAGAATCATAAACTTTGCTGTGAGTGATTACTGTTGCCTTTCAAGCTGACAAATATAAAAGGAATATATAAATTCTTGGTCATCATCAGGAAAATATTTATGTCCGCTGATTCTGAATGCCGAACTGAGAAATGTAACTATTTCTCTCATGAAATTTGCCATTCTATCTATTTGGCTGAAATTAGTATATAAAGAGAAAGTATTTATAGAAGCATTGAGCATCTGTGCTCATCAGCCTCTCTGTATATCAAACTGTACATTTTTAAATCTGAAATTCTTTTGAGATGACTTAAACCTAAGAACATCCCACAGTTCTACTTAATCTTCCTCAAACTACTCCTTAGGAACTGCAATTGAATAGCCCTGTGAGAATCATTATAGAAAAAACAAATGTATCATCTATTATCCATGTATTGAAATGGATGGTAATCTCTCAATGCTGAACAATTTGAAGGATTAAGTCTTAAATGTACTCTGAGAAAACCAAAAGTTTAAGATAGGAAAACACATAAGAGAGTTTAAGAGCAGTTTATTTCAAGACACACTTGGCGATTTGTTACAGATCCAACTGTTTAAAAGCATTTCTTTTGAGCTGTTGGCATTAAAATAAAATTAAACTGAAAAAAAAAAAAAATTAACTAATGATGGTAAGGTATGACCAGGGTAATAAAACAGGCATACAGAAGTAAGGGAAGCGACACACTTATTAAAAATACAGATGAAACCAAACCCTTACATTTGAAACAGAAGTTGTTACTGTTCAGAGCGAGCATCAAGGTTGATTTTGTTATTTGTTATTTGTTCAGAGCTATCATCAAGGCTCTCAATTTCATTGTCTAAACTGATAGCTTTCTGAACTTCTCTCTGAATTTGTTAAGTTGCAGAGCTCACTGCCTCAAGAGGCAAATTTCTATTGCCCCAATTCAGAAAGTATTTCATTTTTCAGCAAGAGAAAATCTCAGTATAAACATTTGCCTAAAGCTATACATTTGCTTAAATACTACTCTGAATAGGGATGTATATTTAATTTCTCCACAAACTAGGAGTAACTCTAATTTGAATCCTGTGCTAATAAAAATGTTCCAGCACACATTCTTTGGTGATCCACTAACAGCGTTTGTTTTTCTACAAGCTAGACAAGAGATGTTCTGTGAGCTGCAAGCGTTGGCCATCCGCAACTGGCTCGCTCTGCTGCCAAACACGAATACTGCCTCAGATCACAGAACACCCTTCCTCTGTATTACAGAGAATAATGAATAAACTCCCTCTTCTTTTTACCTAAACACCAATTTTCATGACTCTTATAAGAACCTAATATTTTTCAGACCTCTACTCCTAGAATCCTAGAATCCTAGAATCATTAAGGTTGGAAAAGACCTCTAAGATCATCGAGTCCAACCGTCAACACAACACCACCATGCCCACTAAACCATGTCCCTAAGCGCCTCATCTACATGTCTTTTAAATACTTCCAGGGATGGTGACTCCACCACTTCCCTGGGCAGCCTGTTCCAATGTTTGAACACTCTTTCAGTAAAGAAATTTTTCCTAATATCCAATCTAAACCTCCCCTGGCGCAACTTGAGGCCATTTCCTCTCGTCCTATCGCTAGTTGCTTAGGAGAAGAGACCAACACCCACCTCGCTGCAACCTCCTTTCAGGTAGTTGTAGAGCGCGATAAGGTTTCCCCTCAGCCTCCTCTTCTCCAGGCTAAACAGTCCCAGTTCCCTCAGCCACTCCTCATAAGACTTGTTCTCCAGACACTTCACCACCTTCGTTGCCCTTCTCTGGACATGCTCCAGCAACTCAATGTCCTTCTTGTAGTGAGGGGCCCAAAACTGAACACAGTATTCCAGGTGGGGCCTCACCAGTGCCGAGTACAGGGGCACCATCACTTCCCTACTCCTGCTGGCCACACTATTTCTGATACAGGCCAGGATGCCRTTGGCCTTCCTGGCCACCTGGGCACACTGCTGGCTCATATTCAGACGGCTGTCAAGCAGCACCGCCAGGTCCTTTTCCACCAGGCAGCTTTCCAGCCACTCTTCCCCMAGCCTGTAGCGTTGCATGGGGTTGTTGTGGCTGAAGTGCAGGACCCAGCACTTGGCCTTGTTGAACCTCATACAGTTGGCCTCAGCCCATCGATCCAGCCTGTCCAGGTCCCTCTGTAGAGCCTTCCTACCCTCGAGCAGATCAACACTCCCGCCCAACTTCGTGTCGTCTACAAACTTACTGAGTTTGCAGAAATTAGCTGTCAAGCTTTTTTAATTTCTGTCAAGTTTGCAGAAATTAGCTATCAGATTTGAAAGTGACTCAGGAGAATGCAGGGATCTGGCGATAACCTGAGAGCACAAATAAGCCTTAGGAAACTATGTTAGAAAAGAATCCGATAATAACTAGTTGTAAAATATCATTTTGGTAAACAGCATTAAATTGTTCCTTCTAGGCCTAGAAAAGTGAGTCAAAAATCTTGCAATATAGAGTATAATAAATTTACAAAACTGATAAAAGACGTACTTTTGCATAGCAAATAAATTAACTGAACACTAGTAGCTATGGAAACAGAAATGAGGCATAATTTTTCCTCAAAAAATAAGAAATCAAATTTACATTGCCAGCTTAAGCATACCAGTTAAAGAACATCAAAGTATAATGCATGAATGGTTCAGAACCTTATCCACAAGTATTAGATATTGTGGTTTTAGTCCTGTGGGATCTGCAATTCTTGCAAACTGCAACTAATTATAAATTGCTTGATACACCGACGCTATTAGGCTGTGTGTTAACATTTTGAATTTGTTTGCCCACCTTAGCTTCTTTAATGCAAGTCCAGCTACTTTGAAAGAAACAAATTTTGTTAACACTACAGTTGTAAGCTATTTTGTAATAAAGGCCATTCTATGCACATTAATAATACTGACAAGGACAGATGGCAATTATTGCTTTTAACAATTTTTTTTCTTTTTCTGTTAGTATTAATTACTTAGGCTTAATTTCTGTTGTTATGTCCACTGAGCACCAAGGTAAGATGCTAAGAATCTGCCAAAACACTTTCATCTCATTGACAGCAACAGAATTATTATTAAAATTGAAACATTACTGTCATTTTAATTAACTCATTAGGGATGCATCCAAATTCATCATTATTGATTGCTATTTTTAATGCTTTTCTAATACTAAAGTGCTTTATGAAGCGAGCAGCATTCTTGCTAATTGTATAGTTAAAACATCATCTACTGTATTTAAAAAAGAGAAATATCCATACAGTTAATTAAAATATCAGTCAAATGAGTCACCAGAAAATTCTCTGCAGCTTTCTAAGTGTGCTGAAAAATCTCTGCTGTTTAAAAACTTAAATCTTTGGATTTAATTCCTGTTCACTGATTATCTAGGAGTAATACTTTTTCTATTGTCTCTCTGGCAGAATGCTTATGTCCAAGTTAGGCAGCTAGGTGGTTCTCTTCTGCAGTTGCATTAGCAAAGGAAGAATAAAATTCCTAAACAATGGGGTCTGTAATAGCCAACGCTCTTAGCAGGGAGCTGCTTAACCGTTGTCAAAAGATAACACCAAAAACAGTCTTAAACAAACACCCTTCAGGGCTTCACAACAGGGGCATGCCTGCTTTCAGTTAAGCTTTATTGCCACAAGCCGTTTCAGTTCACAGTTTTCAAGCATTCAACCAATGATCTGAAGACACGTTAAGGATATTGTAGACTTCAGAGCTATCTATTCCCAAACCTGACTACTAACGTACAGTTTCAGTAGTGTGAAAGAAGACCCTATTTGGATCTTCCTAAAGATATGACGCTGATACAATCTCTTCTGAGGTTGAACAAAAAGTGACCTTGGAATCATCAGACAAATCGATTCCACTGGGCCAGCAGGTTAAACACAAGGGCAGGACAAAAAGCTCAGGATATTCCAGTCACAAACAGGCAGATACGGCCTGATACTCCAGCATAAAAGCTGACTCCACCTGCCTTGTAATTGGATTTTTAATAGTCCAGGCTGGAGTACAGCCCAAACACATATGAAACTCACTGAAATCCCAGCTATTTGGAAAATTCAGGAAAAAGAAAGTGAGTTCAGGGCTTTGTATGAAAGAAGTAGACATGAATCCAGTTCTCTTTGATTGTTCCAAGCATCAGTTTCTGTGTATTTTGGAACAATGTTCTTTGGTTCCTTTACGTAGAAGCTTTCCACCTTTGGTGGACCCGTCATTGTGTCAGAGAGGAATTTATGGAGCACAGCTGCAATTTTGTGAATGGTGATCTCCTTGGAGATGGAGTCCTGACTGCAATGGCTTTGGTGAAGGTTTAATTACTTGATGAAGCACTCATTGGAACAACACCAGTTAGTTACCTGACTAGTTACTTAAATATGGTTTCTGCTTTACAACGTATACATTTTAGCCATTTGTTCACTCTTTATTTTATTCCTAAATAATTTGCTGATGAATGTTACTAATCTAGTAAATATTTTTAATCTTACCTTTATGAGGGCATAAAATTTTTGCATTAGAGTTTTCTAGTATGCTAATTCTGGTGCTAGTTTATTAACAAACTTGTGTGTGTAAAAATCACAATTCTATTTTTAAGACTTGGTGAAAAGTTAAGACAATTGTAAATCACAGAAGATTAACAATTTACCTAACAGACAACAGGGTTTTAGATAAAAATTGTTCAAAAAACATTGTTTAAATAATATAATAATATTATAGCTTGCAATTTACCAGAACATAGAAAATGTCTGGTGCCTTTTAACAAATAAAACTAAAGCATCCAAACTAAAACTTTATGATCCTTAAAATTATTCCTGTCTTACAAGAAGGGATTTTTTTTTCTTTTTTAAGCACAGGAACTCATTTTTATTCAGTGAGGATTCAGCACAGTTGATACTGTTTATCATAAACGTTTCAGAAACAACTTTAATAACTCGAATAAGCATCTTGGCAATATATGAGCAAGCACTAATTGGAAGCCTCCAAATTTAAAGTAAATCTAAAAAAAAACCTTCACTGAAAATATATTATGGTTATTCCCTCCCTATTGCTTATATTGGGGCTCAAAAAGATCATCTAGTTCAACAGCTGTGGATGATCAGTCTGAACAGAAAATAAGTCTTTTGAAAGTTGGAGCATATACCTGTGCTCAGGAATTACAGATATCAACTAATAGGTTACCCAAGACATGAAATGAGTGAGAATAAAATAATAGCTTCAAGTCGAAACTGGTGAAAAAATATTAAGGATTAAAGTTTAAAATGCATTGTCTCACACTGAAAGTAAGAAGCGCAGAATAACTTCTATTTCATTATTTGGTACTGAGAACTTGTAAAAGTGATTTCCACAACATCAGTGAAATTAATACTTTTCACTTTCCGGAAATACTGGATTCACTAGCTGCGTCCAAAGCCCAGGATCCTATCTACGAGCTTCAAGAACCTGACAGTTATCAGTGCTGTGGTTTTCATCAGTTTCACATGCTAGAACTGCCTTCCTAGGCAAAACAGGGCATTAGGGCCAGGAATTATGGATTGGAATGTGCCCAGAAAAAGGAGAATTCCTGAGTTTCACAGAGTTACAAAGCCAAGTCCACTGAGTCTTAAAAATTGGGAAGAATCTCGGAAAACTCAGAGATCTATTTACCATCACAGTTTTGAGATCACCTCACTTCTCTCCAATTACATTTGGGCAAAGACCTGAATATATCAGCTTTACTAGCAGCAAAAAAGTTTTAGGTTGGGATTAGCATTCTAAACATTATCTTTTCCTGCAGGATTTTAAGAACGCAAATTTCCAGACATGTCTTGATATGGATACCTGCGGTTGGGCTTTTCTCCTGACCATTTAAAAATAATATACATCATACTGCACACTTATTATTCTCATAAAGTAGTAGAATATGGTTTTTCACCATTTCCAAGGCTGCATTAACTAGTTCTTCAGAAAAACAAACAAGCCAAAACTGAATATGTTATTTTTGACAGCATTTGTCAATAGAAACTTCTTTCTTAAAATAAAATTTGAAATGATTCAAGCAAAAGGACTTCTATCATTGCAAACTATTACAACCTGAACAACTGTTCTGCATCTAGACACATATCACATACTTTTTTTAAATACTGTTCTTGATCTTGGGAAAAAAGCAGAAAATCCTCTTCCATTTCTCTCTTAATTAGTTTATACAGATGCTAAGGTCAGTAAATGATTCTTCGGCTGTATTTTGAGGCAAGATAACAAAGACAGTCTTTGCCATGGCTGTGAGACCTTCGCTATGCCTGCTGAGTTATTAACAAATGGCTGGCTTCCACCTGGTTAAATTGGTTCTCTTCAAATTGTTGTGTAGGATTTTAATAAATATAAGAGAGGCTTGAACTGGCTGGTAAAGTAGCTTTGGAAATATCTTTTATAATGCTTTCAACCTTAAGTAAGTAGACAATCTAGTAACCTTAAAATTTTGAGCTACTGAGATAACTTCATTCAAGACTCTTCTTTACACGCCTGGATTCAGGAGGTTTAAGAGGCAGTACAGTGTGCTATTCTATCAAGAAATTTTCTTGTACAGTGCAATTCTTCACTGGAAAGATTTAGAGTGATAGTCCAAATCAGCTTTAATATGATTCTCAAAATATAGCTAGGGTACAACGCTAATTATTCTCACCCTATTAATGCTTCGACTAATTTGAGTCAATCTGATTTCACACTCTTTCTTATGGCTCCATGTAATCTTCACAGTGTTCTCTGACATTGTTTGAATGGCTATAGAAGGCAAAGCAGACTAAGTGGATAATCATCTAACCTCTATTTCATATCTATTTCACATCAGTCACTGCATGTTAAAATAAAAGGGTGATAGCCAGAGCAGCCCAGACAATTCAGTAAATGTTATGTAGGTACTTATTAATTCATTTGTTCAGACTGCGAGATCTTCTCTCTCAAAAAACAGAAAAAAGTAAAAATGAATATGTAGAAATAAAACTGTAAAATGACAGTCTCCTGATTTAAAAACTGAGAAAATATTGTTTTGAAGTCAGCTATTGTACCTTTTTTCAGAAATTGAAATAATTTTAATGTTTTTCAGTTAACAGATACGATCTCCATATTGGCAGCCATTTGCTTTCAGCTGACACTGGAGCTGAAATGAAAAAAATGGCCTAAAACACTGAAGGAAATGTACTGATACCTTAAATGCTAAATTCACTAAACAGCAACATATTTAAGGGAGAGTACAAAGGCAGTGTGGGAGTCTATACTATATCTAGTATAGACTAGACATTTAGAAGTGATTGGTCTGAGTAGCCAGAAGCAACAAGACCATCACAAACACCTTGTAGTTCACTGGAGTTGGGAATTAAATGCCTATTATATTATGAGACAAGGTTTGCATAAATAGCTTAAAATGCAGTGAGAAAGTTGGCACTGAGATTTTATTTCAAAAGTGCAATTCCTGAAACATGCCATGTTGATTAACAGAATATGATACTCGTTGCAGAGGATACAGAAATGGGCATCGGTCTTCTGGTCAGAAGTGGTGAGCAATTGCCTTTACATCACTTTTTTTTTTTTTTTTTTCTTTTTTCCCCTTCACTTATTGACCTGTATTTATCTTCACCCACATGTTTTTCTCACTTTTGCCCTTCTGATTCTCTCCTGCAAACTGCTGGCTGGAGTGAGTGAGCAGCTGGTGGGTGCTTAGTTGCAGGCTAGGGTCAAGGCACCACAACTTCACAATAGTAAAGCTTCACCTTTCAGCTTAAATTGCTCATTAAGAGAAAACTGTTAGGAAACTAACATATTATTTGAATAAACAACAACAGCAAAAAAAATGGAGATCAGTTGGTTTGGTTGTTTTCAGCGCTTCTTTCTGAAAGAACATTTTCAGAATGATTGACTCGTGCTGTCATCGGAGTGCCCATATGCACTCTTCCTCACCTAGAGAGTTATGAAAGAATATTGCCACTGCCATAATCAGCAGCATAATCATAAGGTTTGGCTTGAGGAATGCTATGCAGGTAGATGATGCGAACAATTATGGTCTCAACATTTCATTCATAATTGATAACAAGAGTAGTCTATTATTCTAAGAGCCACATTTGTAGTCATAATCTCATTGCTGTTAAACTGCTCTTTTCCACTCTGTGCAGTTATTCTATGCATAAGTCTTAAATCACCTTACGAAACTGATGAAAACTACCCCAAAAGCAATTACATGGGAAAATATCTATCAATACTCTAGAGTGTAATTTTTTCTGTGTATCTTCACATATAAAAAGTATACAAAAACAGGCAATACTGCACTTGAGGATGTCTAGCACTAAGCAGATGATCCAGAATTACAGCTTCTATCATATGAATGTTCTTTGTCTCCTGATAATACGGATGCATTCCCATTCTCATAGTGTTGATCTGGCTGAATTAGTGGAATCAGGTGGTGACTGATAAAGAATGTTCAAAAAGAATACGCCTGACAAGATATATTATTTCTATTAACTGCATGAAAAATGAAGTTTGTATTTTTCTCCAGGGATAAGGTTTTCTAAAAAGCTTAAATCTAGCAGCTAGTTTTGCAAACGCTGAGCTTTTGAAATGTAATCTATGGGAAATGTAGCCTCTCATTTCAGGGATGGGACTGGTAGTTATAGTTTCCACAGCACCAGTTGTTCTCTGGCTGTCTGCATTATTGCTCCCTTCCTTTACAGCCCTAGTGCCGCTGACTGTAGAAAGACACCAGTAGGGAAGCATTGCCCATAGAAACACAGCAACACATACAATCCATAAGGATCACCTGTCTGAGTTCCTCTTCAGCTTCACTGGGTTACTAGCTAACTGGAGTATTCAAAGACTGGAGAAGAAAGCGACACAAAGCACCGATAGATGACAAGATTTATAATGGGAAGATAGTGAGGTAAGAGATCAAAATGTATGACTGGAGCTAGCTGCTCTTCTTACACTTGTGTGTATAGTGTCAGAATAAACTAATGACACAGCAACAGATGCATTAAGTGCAGCCAATTTCTTCTATAACTTCTGTAGTTCCTCTATGTTCTTATTGTGTTATTTGGAAATAAGTACATAGATACAATATGTGAAAATATGTATGTAATCTCAGCACCTTAGGATTTTTTTAAGGTTTTATTAATTATTATGAAAAATGTCATTATTTGTTAGGGGTTCACATAGTACATCGAGTGTAATGTTACAGTTCCACACAGCAGAATGACCTTCACCTAACTTCATTTTTTGTGGTTTATGTGAAATATGTAAAATTTACACCTGTGTGGCAGCAGATAATGGTGACCTGATATATTTCTGAATGACAGAAATATTATTAGAAGTATTAATGTAAAGTTAGCCTAATGTTAAGTCTTGAACTTAAATCTTCAGTACTGCAGCTGAATGATTCTAACCTAAATTAAAAATTGGCACTCGTAAAAAAGCTGTTGAAACAGGAAAAGATATAATGGGGTGCATGAAATATGGAAAAAAGATCCAGCAGAAGTGTTGAAATAAACTACAAAGACTAAAGTTCTGGCACTGAGAAAGTTGGCTAGAAAAAATGTCTAGATATTTTATTTCAAAGCTATACATTGAAAAACGAGGGGTTTGTTAATAAAGGGCAGGTATGGTTAATACCATCCTACAGAAGACTGGAGTAATCGCTGTAATGTAATTTCATTTATCATTTTCTGATACAGCATGTCCTTAGCAGTTCAAGATAAACAGATCAGTTTAAGATAATATATGATATACTAAGGTAAACATGGTATTCCTTGTGATTTATTATGTGTTGCTGTAGGATTGTTTTCTGTCCTTTGTATATATAGTTGCAACACTGTCTTCCTGTAAGGTAATGAATTCAGAATGCTGTACTTTCTCATGGATAGTATTCGGAGGTAATAATTACAATAATAAAAGGAAAAATTTCACTCAGGAAAATAAATTACAGAACAGCCACATATATTTAAGAGATGATGATATAACTCTGGTTCTTATAATTATGTTAAAAAGGTTCACAGTTTCTTCCTTACTAATATGGTTATTAGTTATTTAAAAAATTGATAATCTGTATTTAAAAATTAACTTCAGTGTGTCTGGCCTAACATCACCATTTGAATATCAAAATCAATATGAGTCACAGAGTTTTGAGGTGCTTTCTCCATTTTTAATGAATTTTACCACCCAGCTGTACAGAGTGGACTACTGGACAAAAGACATCATCTGCATTTAAATGTTCTACAAATCCTTGCCCATACACATTATATACAATACATTACACCAGCAACACAGCACAAACTTGCCCTTTCCTGAACTACATTATTCAAAATCCTTTTATGTAAACAATTTTTAAAAATCCTAGAATCATAAATCATAGAATCATTAAGGTTGGAAAAGACCTCTAAGATCATCGAGTCCAACCGTCAACCCAACACCACCATGCCCACTAAACCATGTCCCTAAGCGCCTCATCTACACGTCTTTTAAATACTTCCAGGGATGGTGACTCCACCACTTCCCTGGGCAGCCTGTTCCAATGCTTAACCGTTCTTTCAGTAAAGACATTTTTCCTAAGGTCCAATCTAAACCTCCCCTGGCACAACTTGAGGCCATTTCCTCTCGTCCTATCGCTAGTTACTTGGGAGAAGAGACCAACACCCACCTCGCTGCAACCTCCTTTCAGGTGATTGTAGAGCACGATAAGGTTTCCCCTCAGCCTCCTCTTCTCCAGGCTAAACAGTCCCAGTTCCCTCAGCCACTCCTCATAAGACTTGTTCTCCAGACACTTCACCACCTTCGTTGCCCTTCTCTGGACATGCTCCAGCAACTCAATGTCCTTCTTGTAGTGAGGGGCCCAAAACTGAACACAGTATTCCAGGTGGGGCCTCACCAGTGCCGAGTACAGGGGCACCATCACTTCCCTACTCCTGCTGGCCACACTATTTCTGATACAGGCCAGGATGCCGTTGGCCTTCYTGGCCACCTGGGCACACTGSYRGCTCATRTTCAGMCGGCTGTCAASCAGCACCSCCAGGTCCTTTTCCRCCAGGCAGCTTTCCAGCCACTCTTCCCCMAGCCTGTAGCGTTGCATGGGGTTGTTGTGGCCRAAGTGCAGGACCCGGCACTTGGCCTTGTTGAAYCTCATDCRGTTGGCCTCAGCCCATCGATCCAGCCTGTCCAGGTCCCTCTGTAGAGCCTTCCTACCCTCGAGCAGATCAACACTCCCGCCCARCTTGGTGTCATCTGCAAACTTACTGAGGGAGCACTCAATCCCCTTGTCCAGATCGTTGATAAAGATATTGAACAAGACCGGCCCCAAAATGGAGTCCTGGGGGACACTGCTCGTGACCGGCCGCCGACTGGATTTAGCTCCATTCACCACAACTCTCTGGGCCCGGCCGCCCAGCCAGTTTTTTTCCCAGCAAAGAGTACACCTGTCTAGGCCATGAGTCACCAGCTTCTCTAGGAGAATGCTGTGGGAKACAGTGTTGAAGGCTTTACTGAAGTCCAGGTAAACCACATCCACAGCCTTTCCCTCATCCACTAGGCGGGTCACCTGGTCACAGAAGGAGATCAGGTTGGTGAAGCAGGACCTGCCTTTCATGAACCCGTGCTGGCTGGGCCTGATCCCCTGGTTGTCCCTCACATGGCTTGCAAGCGCTCCCAAGATGACCTGCTCCATCATCTTCCCCGGCACCGAGGTCAGGCTGACAGGCCTGTAGTTCCCCGGGTCCTCCTTCTCACCCTTCTTGTAGATGGGCGTCACATTGGCAAGCCTCCAGTTGTCCAGGGCCTCCCCCGTTAACCAGGACCKCTGATAAATGATGGAGAGTGGCTTGGTAAGCTCCTCCGCCAGCTCCCTCAGCACTCTCAGGTGGATCCCATCTGGCCCCATAGACTTGTAAGCGTCCAGGTGGCATAGCAGGTCGTTCACTGCTTCCTCTTGGAAGGGTTTATCCTGCTCTGCATCCCCGTCTTCCAGCTCAGGGGGCTGAATGCCCTGAGGGTGACTGGTCTGACTATTAATGACTGAGGCAAAGAAGGTATTAAGTACCTCAGCCTTTTCCTCATCCTTGGTGGCAATGTTCCTCCCCGCATCCAATAAAGGATGGAGGTTCTCCTTGGCTCTCTTTTTGTCGTTAATATATTTGTAAAAACATTTTTTGTTATCTCTAACAACAGCGGCCAGATTGCGTTCTAGCTGGGCTTTCTGATTTCCTCTCTGCGTGACCTAACGAGATCCCTGTACTCTTCTTGAGTCGCCTGCCCCTTCTTCCACAAGTGGTAAACTCTCCTTTTTTTCCTGAGTCGCAGCAAGAGCTCCCCCGTTCAGCCAGGCCGGTTGTCTTCCCCGCCCCTTCTTCTTACAGCACATGGGGACAGCCTGCTCCTGHGCCTTTAAGACTTCCTTCTTGAAGAACATCCAGCCTTCCTGGACCCCTTTGCCCTTCAGGACTGCCTCCCAAGGGACTCTCTCGACCAGTGTCCTGAACAGGCCAAAGTCTGCCCTCCGGAAGTCCATGGTAGCGGTTTTGCTGGCCCCCCTCCTTACTTCACCAAGAATCGAGAATTCTATCATTTCATGGTCGCTAAGCCCAAGACAGCCTCCGACCACCACATCTCCCACCAGTCCTTCTCTGTTCGTAAACAGCAGGTCGAGCGAGGCACCTCCCCTGGTAGGCTCCCTCACCAGCTGTGTCAGGAAGTTGTCTTCCATACACTCCAGGAACCTCCCGGACTGTTTCCTCTCTGCCATGTTGTATTTCCAGCAGACGTCCGGGAAGTTGAAGTCCCCCACGAGAACAAGGGCTAGYGATTGTGAGACTTCTCCCAGCCGCTTGTAGAATGCTTCATCCGCCTCTTCATCCTGGTTGGGTGGCCTATAACAGACTCCCAGCAGGATATCTGCCTTGTTGGCCTTCCCCCTCATCCTTACCCATAARCRCTMRACCTTATCATCACCACARTCGTTAAGSTCTAGACAGTCGAAACACTCCCTGACATACAGAGCCACCGCACCGCCTCTCCTTCCTCACCTGTCCCTTCTGAAGAGCTTATAGCTATCCATTGCAGCACTACAATCGTGAGAGTCAGCCCACCATGTTTCTGTGATGGCGACTAAGTCATAGCTATCCCGCTGCACAATGGCTTCCAGCTCCTCCTGTTTGCCGCCCATGYYGYGTGCATTGGTRTAGATGCACTTGAGCTGGGCTATTGATTTCGCCCCCAGCATTGGCATACCACCACTAGGCTCGTCTCTAGTGAGCCTGGTTTTACCCCCTTCCCCCTTCGAACCTAGTTTAAAGCCCTCTCGATGAGCCCTGCCAACTCATGAGCGAGAATCCTTTTCCCCATCTGAGACAGCTGAACTCCATCTGTCGCCAGCAGGCCCGGTGCCGTGTAAACCTCCCTATGATCAAAAAAGCCAAGATTCCGCTGATGGCTCCAGCCCCTGATAAATGATAAATCCAATGGGAAAACACCTACTAATGTCAACTGAACCAAGATATTGCTCCTACTAAGTTTCAGTTTTGTATGACTAAATATTATTTGTCTAGTAAGAATTTTAGAAAATCAGGAGTATACAACAGATTCAGGACTGAACTAACTTACAAGAAGAGTTCTTCTGAATGGAACTGCAGGATTACTGAAGTACTTTTATGCCAAATATAGGTAAGTTATGGAACTATTTTTTATAGTACAATCCCCTTTCACATAGCTTATTACAGCAACATGATTTTCAGAATACCACAAAACTAAGGTCTTAGAAGCTGTTAGTGCAAAAAGAAATAAAGCATTATATATGTTACATACAGGTAGCATGCCAAAAGCAAGGAAAAGTAAAAGCTCATAAAAATTACAAAAAGAATCAATGACTTCTTTTTCTGCAGTATAGAAGAAACAAAAAATATTTTGTACATGTCACATTGCATTACTTTTTGTAGTACATCAGCCTGTTCTGTTATATTTTCAGTTTTGTTTTGAATTAATGCTGCCCTATATACATTTCCATGTTTGTTTAATAATACATGAAGTAAGTTTACATTCTTTTTATGTTTTTCATCAAAACACTGCTGTACTCATTGTGATAGATATAAACATAACAGTTTCTTCTCTGGTAAAGATTTATTAAAATATAACATTTCTGGAATCATATTTTGGGATTTTCTGCTTAGTTTTCTGTTGACTCTGGACAATCCCTAGCACATGAAAACTGCAAAGAAAAAGGAAGATAGTACCTTTTGATATTAAAAATGTTTTCATTTCACCAAGTAATAGTGATGCAATACATAATCTAATGAGATTCATTCACTACAGATATGAAGAAAGGAATCCACAGTATTCTGACAAATTAGACTATGCCCACTGTTGGTTTTCCAGTGCTAAAGAATTTCAATTTTTAGTATTGTCCTAGGAAACCAATGCCTAAGTCCCCCAAAATATTGAAGTTGAATTTTAAAACTTTTTTATAGTTCTATTTGTATATTTCAGGAGTTTAATTTGATTCAGCTTGATCAAAATTTAAATATATAGATAGTGCATATTTTATAACTTGCGTGATATTTTGGACTGGTCATGACAAACCAATCTTTATGATGGGTATTTTGCACTGACTTCACCAAAGCTAATCAAAGCTTAAAACCATTTTTTGGAAGACACGTCTTAGACCAGTCTTTCATACTAGTATGGTATTAGTGAAATCAGTGGCATTACACTGAAGATAAAATGCATTTTGAAGCTTCTCATGTGCACAAAATTTTGCCGAGTCAGAAATGAATCAAATGTACAACTCAGTCTTTTTAACTTTTGGCTACAATTACACATTAAAAACTGCAGCAAGTAACAGTAACACGACATTTTTCTTCCTCCTTCTAGTCCTAGTTTAGGCAATGACAATGTTTATTAGCAATTTCTTCTAATGACCATGGAAGCGGGGAGGGGGGGGGGGGAGGGGAGGGGGAAGAGATGTAGCATAAAGGAAATGCCGCACAGAATGTGTTTTAGATGTGTCCATGCTTCTTATTCAATTAAATCTGAAATATCTATGTCCTTGACACAGGTACCTGATATCAAGACTGTCACCAGAATGATTAGAATCAGTGCTGCCTCCAAAGTATTTGCTGTTTGAAGAAATATGAATTAAAACAGAATAATTGAAAAACAGAGCTTAGGAATTATTTTGATTGTGGTGAATTTAATGGAAACAATCGTGAATTATGAGCATAAAGAAACTCATGTATTACTACTATTTGCTTTAAATTAGCTTAAATGGTCTTACATGTGTGGATTTTTTTAAAATAAACTAAAAAAACCACCTTGCATAGTTATTTTAAGTATTCAAGTAAAACAAAACCACTAATTTGAGAATATGCTCTTGCAACTGTACACCTCAGATAACAGTCATTCCCGTACAGTTTTCCTTCCATTCAAAGGCCTGTGCTGTGTTTTATGCATTTCCTTCTATTGAGCCATCACCATACAACTCTGTGAAAAGGACTCATTTCTATTGCAGATATTATGGTTGGTTACTACAGTAAAAAGGCATACCAGTAACTTAAAAATATTTAAGAGTACCCGTAAGACAGCTCAGGGTATCTCAATTATTATCTTGCTAACCCTTAAACACTTGCTATACAATAAAAGGAAATATTTATTTAGTTTAACATTTCTTATTTCAAGACAGCTTTGCTTTTTCCAGTAGATATCCTAAATTTTAATACAAAAGACATCAGATTAGAAGCATCAAGTACTGCTGGTAGAGGAAAATTTGTCCACAGCAGCCTGATAAGGTCAGAATGATATGGCTGCTCTTATTTATGACTATCAGTCTGTAGCCTGCAGACATTTCCTAATAAAACTCCAAGATACCGGTAAAAATTTTCTAGCTGTCAAAAAGTGCAAGTGAAACAGAAATAAAATATAAATGTGATTAATGTACACAATGAATGATGCACAAGCACTGCCGTAGAAAAGCTAGCAAATACTACTTTAAGACAAAGACAAAGCCTGGATAATAACAGTTCTGTGTACTAGAAAAGCATATTCTTTTATGTTTCTGAACACTAGAAATTCTTGTCTAAAAGATACTTTGTCCACAAGGATGCCAAACATAATTTTTTCATGGCTCAAAATTTCAGCTGAGAAGCAATTAAAATTGTTAGAATGTGTTTCTTTGCTTTATCAATTGTCCATGAAACGTTTGATATTCCCAAATGTGTTCTCTATTCAAAATGATTTGGCAAACAATTCATTTAAATCCATTTCACCTGTGTACTACTTAGAAACTCTTTGTTGCAACTATCAGTTTGAGTACTTACTATTCAAAATTTGCTGTTTCCACATTTGTATCATTCCGCAATTTGTTGCTGTAATCTAAACAGAGGATTCACAAGCTGAGTAAGGGCAAAATCAAATGAAGTGCCTTAGAGCATTGTCAGCTTGAAATCGATTCAAGTTCCACCTAGGTAGCCTTTGCAAAAACAAGCCTCTTTTCCAAAATGGACAGTGCTGAAAACTAATACATCCCAGTCATGGAATATTTTTGGGTTTTAGCCCAGTATGTTGTTTTCTATGTCAAACAGACATGCTGACCAAGGATGCAAATATTGTGAACATCCATACTCAACACAAATTTGACAAAGGAAAAAACAACTTTTGTATACAAGATTGGCCCAAGAAAGTCCAATCTGATCTGAAGTGCAGGTTAGATTAAAGGAAATTGCTTTAAGATTGCATTTAATATTTTTATTGCTTGTAGTTTTCACTTTTTACTCTTAAAACATTCATTTCAAATGCACAGTAATTTAAATTATTTAGTGGTTTACAAAACAACCACATTAATGATAAAATGTAAAGTGTTTATCTAGTTTAAACTAATGATCTCCTCTTCTTTGCAGGCAAAAAAAAATCTTTATACAGTGTTTCCCAACAATTTTTTCTGATACTGAAATAAGCCTTCTGTCAATATTAAATTACTTATTTTCATAGTAAGAATACTGAAAGCAGTAATTTATCTTGCCAAAAACATATCTAAAAACAGATTTAAGATGTTCAGTTAATTCTTGTTAAAATATTTAGATCTTTAGCTGAGCTCCCACAAGCCAGAGGTGAAAACATTATTTAGTTTGAAACCACTGCACTTCATATGAAACAGGTATCATGAACTACCAGGCCAAGAGCAAGTAGGGACACGTTTTGACTTGTGCTCTCAGCCTTTAACAGAATTCAAAAACTAATTACATAACAGACTGCTTTTATAAAGGGGAATGACACCTTTTAATGATAGCTTTTCATTTTTCAGCTTTTGCTAGAATAATAACAACAGTAAATCTTTCGGCTACAATTAACTTGCACCTTTCTCTATTATAAAAAAACAGTATTAGAACAAAGCTTTGAAATTACTGGAACAGTACATGCAGGCATTTTCAAACTAGTAGTGAAAGAAACAACTTCCATTTCAGCTTTGTTCCCAACCTGACATTCATGAATTATTTCCCAGGTAAGTTCTTATTAATCATTACTTAATTGCAATAAAAATAGAACCAAATGTCAGCTGTGTAAACCGGTATAAATCTATTTGCTTCAGTGAAGTTGTACCGATATAAGCATCAGTACAGTTGCTCAGTATTAGCATTGTTTTTGAGTTAACACCTGCACATTATACTAGTATAGTAAAAAATAGTCAGGACGCAGATAAGTGTTACGCTCAGAAGAAATAAATAAAATCTGGTATGCTTACAAGGAATCACTTGTAGCTTGAACCACAGATGAAAAAAATGTGCATCAGAAGCTGCAAAAAGACTAATGGCAATCACAAGGTGTAACAGTTACTTAGGGCACAAGCTATTCAAAATGAATCATATTTGCTTATGGTTCTCCTAGAATATCAGGGACGGGATGCAAAATTATGAACTATGCTATATTAATGGCAAAGAAACTTCATATTAAAAATGTGTACATCTGGCTGCAAAAAGAATGCTGAGGCTGTGTTCTGAACACTACTAGGGTCATAGAGCAATCTGGCTCCTGGGAAAAATGTCAGGGGTCCCTAAGGATGCACTGTTCCAAGTTATGTATTGCTCTCTTCTGCAGAGGAGAATTGAGTACTCAAATGAGATTTATGACAGGGTACTTTCTGGCTGCAATTTCTGCTCTCCATAAAGAAAGAGGTCAGACCACTTAGATGAAGTAGCTCTCAACAAGGGAAAGAGTAAAAAAAGTGTACATATACATATACAAAACATACATTTTTACACATGTACTCATATTTAAAATATTTGCATATATATGTAAATATTTGTGTGTGTGTGTGTGTGTGTACACATAGGAAATAATCAGTGGACTATTCTTGTCAAAGGCAGGGTTCAGGAATGTGATTCCTGAAATATTGGCCTAAGGGTTAAAACACAAAATCACAGTGTGATTTTGAAATGGGTGAAGGTAAAGGTTTGGAAAAACACTGATGATTACAACTAGCACAATATTTTTTAAACCAATATTAGAAGGGAAATTTTGCCCAGCAGTTGGAAACTGTAATGGTGGTATCTAAAAATGAGCTAGTTCTCAGTGATGTGGGGCAATGGAGAAGGAAGGGAAAACAGGAACTATTTGATATCTGAACTATTTGAAAATACAAGTCATTCTTCTGTCCTTATTTTCAGCTGGTTTCAGGGGCTGATGTCAGTGAGCCAAAGTTTTCAGTAAATTCCTCTACCACCTTTTGAGGAAAAGAACTAAATAGCTCTGTCTAAACCTTCTTCACTAAAGCTGTGCTAAGCCAAACAGTTTGGGACCTCTATTTTTGCAGTGCAGGCATACGCCTAGTTGTTTGGGAGCAACAAACAGATGGTTTGAAAGAGAGATTTATTAAGTGTCTAAGATCTAAATTAATTTTAGGTTGAGATTAGAGTCTAACAAGGTAATTTTGGATTGTCCTTTTGGCAGGTGTTCATTGATAGTACTTTTCCCACAGAAACCAGTTCCTTAATAACCTAGAGTTACAAATGGAGTAAAGGGAAGGCTCTGAAGAAAGCTGGGAATAATTTGTCAGTTTTCTGCCAGTTGATAGTGAAGAAGAATCCCTTTGCTAATATCCGCTTAAGCTTTACATGAGAGGGGAATGTTTACAAGTTATGTTGCAATTTTTTGTTTTATACATCTTCCACAAGCAAGATGTAGGACTCTGGAGCCCTATTAATAAACTGGGGCAGGATGGAAGGCCAGGTAGTAGCTCACCCTAAAATTGCAATGAAGAAAGAATAGGTGACTTGCACTGTTTTAGTAACCCAATACAATTTCAAAATGAATTAAAGTTTCCAGATAGTTAAATCCACATGATCCTCTTTTGTTTAAATTTCATGTTATGATAAAGAAATGCCTTGCCACAGAGCAACATCAGTTTCACAGAAAGCATTACAAAAAGGGTGCAGTTTGCCGGCTTTATGTCCTAGGCTGTGAGAAATGAAAGCAGATTGCAATTTTTTCCCAAAGCTGTTAATTACTACAAGTTTCTCCTCTCAGCAAACCAGAAACTTTAAAAAGGAAGATTCCTGAAAAATATACTTATGGGATTACGGTTCTGTGTAACACATACATACACATACTTTTTAAGACACATTTTAGTGTAAGTAATTAATTAATTAGTATAACTAAACCCATCAGCTTCTTTCTCTCATATAGGTATGGCTATAGCTAGGACAGTTTAAAATTAATACAGCTGGAAAAAGAATAGGTTGCAGGGGTTTGGGAATTCAGTCTTCTCCTAATCAGATTGATATACTGTATCATGAAAAAGCATGCAAAACAAAAAATAAGTCCACAACTTTCATGACTTTGGTAAGGCTTTCTTGCTGTACAGACCTCAACTTCTACACTTAAGTGAGATCTCCAAAGGGAATAAACACTTTTTTAGTATTTTCAGCATCTCAGGCTTAGTTTAAAATCAAAATTGATGCGACATGACAAAAATAAGTACACAAGGAGAAAAGGCAAATAGTTGGGTTAAAGTAAATTCAAAAGCTGATGTCTTGTTCCATTATTTATTGCAGTCAGAAAGACTACATGGTAGGACTAAGAAACAAAGTCTAAGCTTAACTATCACAAGCACTGTCTAGTTTCTCCTTTTATTCACCAGTGGCACGTTCATAGGTTTTGAGTTAGAATAAGACTCTGTTACCAATTAACATACGTGTTATACATAGTTTTATTGATAACAGAGGATGTCAAAGACATCTCTTCTGCTATACACATTGGAGCTGAGGAATCCTTAGCAGTGAACACATCAGAAACTACATATAGGATAAGAACTTCCTCCTCTTCTCAGGTCTTCTATTCGTAACTTGGATTAGGGAGCAAGAAAGTTAGTTGGCTGACTCTTCTGAGGCGCTAAGATCACTTGGGGCTTCTCAAAATAGTGAAGCTTTACTAGTGGACTGAATTTGAGCAGTAGGACAAGGCAACAATTTCTTGAATTGGTTTGGTAATATGATGAGAATCCAGTAACAGACTTTGCTATCATCTCCGAAGTATATGAATGAGGAAGCACACCAGTGTTACCAAAGATGTGACTTACTAAATTGATCCCATGTCTGCATGCCTTTTACACTTTTCCTACTTAATAAAACAGTAAAATGGGGTGGGGCAGGGGGGAATCCTTGTATCTTATGCACAGTTCAAAGGAATAATACTTTAAAAGGATAGACCTGCTACTGATTTAAAGTGCTGCAGAGAATTTCCAAGCAATGGAAGTGATGGAGCTAATTCCCAAGGCAATTTGAAAATTCTTGGGTGAATGGAAAAAGATTGAAGAATACCTTTGCATAAAACCATGAGACTTTTAGCTTTCTGTCATGCATAAAAACCTAAACATGTTTGTCATTTAGGTTTCTGCAATAGTTTTTTCATCTTCATTTTAATTTCATTTAGCAATTTCACTGCTGTCACTTTTACTAACATTAGCTGTTGCTCTTCCTTGAAAGTATTCATTTCTATTCATCTTGTAATGTCACCTGAAAAGCTGTGTTGCTTTTCTGGAGAGGGCAGGACTCCATGTTTATTCTTCAGCTTCAGCTTTATACTCTAAATGGACTAACATGAAACCACTGACCTTAAGAGTATGTGTTTCATGCACTCTTAATTGTTGTTCCCTGTGATGTATGTCATAACCTTCTCTCTAAGGACACTGAAGGGCACAAGGTGAAGTGCTGCAAATATATTTACAAGTGTTTTATAAATTCTGTAACAGAAACAGCAAATGATACTTTCAAAAGGAGTAGACTAGTGTTATGTATGGGGTATAACATCTTTTAAAAATGTTATCCATTCTTTTTGATTAATTCGAGTAAGCTTAATGGATTACATGAAAATAAAAACTATTTTCAGATAAATATTATGCATTTGGTAAACACAACTGTTGTTCACATCTTTTGCATTTAGTTCTTGTTGTGGAAACACTGATGTTTAATACAAGTATTTAGTACTGATTTACCAAGGCTTAAGCATTATCTTTGTACTTGGTAGATACAGAGATATCAACAACAGTAAAATATAGGGATATGATGTTGTTTTAATGTCCCAGCTAAACTAAATGTGAGCAATATGTGGATCAGTCATGAATAAAATTTAATTGCTATGCTATTGGGAATGTTAGCTACTAAAGTTAGCAATAAAATTTATTAAAAAAAAGAGATTTTAAAATATACATTTACCCCATAAATAAGTTTTGCAGCAAAGCAGTTTCCCTCTCCAGTTTAAATTGTGATGCTTCTTTAAATACTATATATTTTAAAATTATAGTAATCCTGCAATGCTTTGATGTAACAGGAATTATTGCATAAAAGATTTGGTTTTGACAGCATGCAAAATGCACAATCCTATATATTCCTATTTTTAATTTTTTTTAGTGGCCATGATTTTTACATTATCTAGATAGAGGACTGACTTTACAGGATCACACATGGAGTACATTTTCAGAGCATTTATCAAAAAACGTGTATGAAACTGACTCAAGAAATGAGTCACACTTCCTTGTGAGGTAGACTGTTGGTTAATACTACTTCTCAAATTCTTCCTACTAAGACTACAGGACAAGCTGGCTTCCGAAACAGTATTAGCATAAAGTCAATCCAATAAAGATACATGTTTAGCATCCTGTAGAAAATCCTTCATAGGTAACTTTTCAGGTGAAAGCTGTTAGATAAGATTAGTATTTTAAGAAGGAAGGTATTTTAAAAGGAAGACTGGAGAAATTGGATAGATTTAGGTGGTTGAGAAGACTGAGAGGGAAGAGAGGGTTGGTGTGGTGAAGGTTAGAGGGGCAACAGAAGACTACGGAGGGTGCTTGAGAAAAAATTCTCCCAGTTTCCTCCCACTTTGACCCCTCAATTATCCTTCCTTCAGCTCTATTCCAGATACAGGTGAAAGGGTAGTGAATAGACAATCAATTGCATGTGTCACACTTCAAAGCTGAAGAACCATCAAGACTCAGGAGAAATCTCATAAAATCTTCACAGTATAGCAGGTTTAGTGGATTTCTTAGAGAGGATAGAAAAACTATTTGCTCCAAAAGTCCTTCCAAAGAACATGATTTAGAAGAGGAATATCAAACAATGGCAAGGACACTGATAGCTCAGAGGAAAATATTTTGCTTTTTTCCACCACCTAAGATGAGGGCAGCAAATGGGGGAATCTAACAGGGCTGAAGGAATACTACTCTTCTGAATGCTTAGAAAAAGGGAAAACAGTAAAGAGTGGGAACTGTATTCTAAAAGTTTGGGTACACTTCCTGTTGAATTTTTTAAATTATTTGCATGGAAATAATTATTGAAGGCTATTTTAAATACACTGATCTATTAAATATAAGTGATGAAAACAGTTTTGTGATTCATATTATCTAAAGTTAACTGAAGTAGTAGGGTTTTTTAGGTAATGTGTCTAGCTTTATAAAATATAGGGAGAAATCACAATAGTAAAAAACTAAAAAAAGAGCAAATGTTTTTTGGGGGGAGACAAGCTGTTTCTTTTCACAAAAGTTTCAATGCTATTACAATTTTAAGAAACAGTCATTGAGATTGTATAGTAGAGGATTGTAAGTAAGTTATATTAGGAGGAAAGGAATGTGGTTTCTGACCTTAGGTCTCTGTCCTTAAGCAGATGAAAGTAGTTGCATCCTCAAAAGAAAAGTATGTGATGGTAACATGTTTATTTATAGCAGTTAATGAGTTCTAAGGTCATGATCCTGACTTACGTTCTGTGAGGAACGTTCTATCTGGCAGGATAATAGAAATTCTTGTTGCAGTAAATGTATACCTAAACATTGTGCATGTACACTATTACGTTCTTCTTCAGCCAAAATCAATTATTTAGTCTTACTTAAAATGGATTTCACATTAAAGCAATTTAATTTATCATTTCTCAACAAAAAATGCAAATGAAAAGATACTTTGATACATTTTATGTACATATCTCAAAGTACTTTATAAGTCTCTTATTTGACTTCACAGCACTTCTAAGAGGTAGGCAGACATTCTAGCTGTAATGTTAGTCTGCAGTAAGTTGTGACACAGGGAAACTATGACTTGTTCTTGGCATGCTGTTGACCAAGGAAAAGCCAGGAATAAGATTCAAAGCTTCAGATTTCTTCTCTTCCAATATTAAACTGTAATCTGTTTTTTTCTGTTATCCCTATGCATAAACCTGATGTTTACCTGTCTCTAACAACTGGTATGAAAGCAAGAGAAAAAGAAAAAAAGAAGGAAAGAAAGATAGATAAACAAGCCTGCATCGGTTATTTTAACTATTTCATATTTCGTCTCACTTTTATGACTCTATTTGTATTCCAAAGAGATATTCAAGAGTTACATTTTATATTCTGAGGGCAATAAGAACTATAATACAACAGCAGTTTTTGGTGGCATGATGGCCAACTAGAGATAACTGTAAGACCTATTATAATATCTCTGGTAAGTTATGGTAAAATGTATGACTGGTACATGCAGTAACAGTAGCATGAAATACCAGTGCTTTAAATTAAAGAAGCATATTTAATTAGACAAAATCCGCATTTTTTTTAGGAAACAGAGCTTGGGAAGAAGAGACTTGCAGTCCAGCAGAAGGGCACCTTCTATTTCAGACTGGGACAAATTTTCCTGCAATCCCTTTCCCTACCATGGAGCGCCGCTGTCATGGAGATGTTCATGACAATCTGTCAGCAGAAAGCCCAGGGTGATCACAGCTCCCAGGATAGCCATGCTGCCATGAAAAGAAAGAATGGCAGTAAGATGCAGAAATTCTCCATGTATTAGGGGAAGTTTCAGTATTCCATGAAGTGTAAGCATTCCCTCAGGATCTCAGTTTCAGATATGCTCCCATGCCACTTTCCAGACAGTTTTAATCCTAATGGCTGATCATTGGGAAATGAATGCCCATTTTTCTTGACATTGCTTTTAACACAAGCCAAATGAAAGCAAAATGCAAATTCAGGTGTTTGTTTACAACATGCAAAATAGGTAACAGCAAATGTTTATATACAGCAATGAAAGAAGATCACACTTTACAACACTTATTTTAGGATCAGGTATCTCTTGCTCCAGTATTTGGCCAACCCGTTGAATTCCTGACTCACACTCTCAAAGACTATTTTCCAGTATGTTTCCCATTTCTGGTTACATTTCTTGGAAGAGATTAACTAAAGTAGCCAACTCTTTCATAGACTCCTTTTTGTTTCCTTCAAACCCGAGGCACTTAGATTCATGTAGTGTCCTCAAACCTTATTCCTTCCTTAGGCATCTAGAGGTAGTTCTGGCACTCTCCGCACCTAACTGTAGATAATCATCTTCCCTCTGGAGGTGTAAGTGTGGAAGACTAGGTGCCATTTACTATTACTCAGCTATTAATGATTCCTTGACTCTGTGAACAGCACAATTTCCTTCTGTATATACATTTCAGTATGATGTATCTCCGTTCACTGAGCCATAGTTCACATAAGCTTGTAAACTAAGTTGATACAAAATACTGACTATAAATATATAAATGGAATGAATTTTATGAATGAAACTTGTTACTGACTTACGACAAGACAACTCTGGGCTGAAAATCCAACTGTGCTGAAAAATATCCAAAACCTACTTTTAAGACATACTTCAACAGACACTGTAAACACACAGATCTATTTATAAGCTTCTGTCATTTGGGTAGATTTTAATATTAGGGACAGAATTTTGCCCATATTTTGAATTTCAGCTATAGTACCATCCTATTCACTAAAACGCATTCTAAATTATTGATTTATTTCACTATTGATTTGACTATAGTAAGTGAAATTCAGGAAAAAGAAAAGAGCAACACAATACGATTTGCACAGATCAAAACAGGTCAGATTAGATTACAAACTGTTCTGAGAAATTTTTCAAACACATTGAAAGGCTTCTTATCAAGTACCATAGAAGACATAGTGAACTGAAACCTGACCATAAGGTACCTGATAATGAACTGAAAAACAAGAGTGCTAGTGCATGCTTCTTAAAGGTTCTGTAGTAATTCTTCAATTTTTATTTTTTTTTCCTTCAAATTCTATAAGATCCTCTATCAGAATGTTCTAGATTCATAAACATCTTTTCTCTAGTATTCACTGGCACAAATCCAAAAAGATAATTTCTTTAAAATTATTTCATTGCTGCTATACAAAATATGGCATACATAGAAATATTTTACCCATCTATAAGTAGGCAGTCTGTTGCCAAAGAGACGTTGAACACCCTATCATAATGCTACATACTGTATACAATTAAAATACAAATTCATGTGAGAATGAGAAAATTAATCTAATTGTGTTAAGGAAGTAATAAAAATGATTAAAAGCTTTTTTAGACACTAATAAATGTGCATATTTATTTCACCTAATACAATTAATTGCAAAGCTGAACTGGATATGCATAAAATCCTTAGAATATGATTGGCTATTTTACTTTTTATGCTATAATACTGCATTTCAAGCATTAAATACAATTCCAGAGTCATTCTCCATACTGTATGTTAAACAAAAAAACTTTTGTATTTAGTATCACTTCAGTCTAACAGACTGAATAAACAAGCATGTTTTCACAAACTACTTTGCAACTGAAACATTCCTTGGTGTCCCAAGACAGTACAGAAATGCACATAACTAAACTAGTGATCAAGAAGTGAGAAGCCAGAAGGAAATGACACATTCTTTAATGCTTTTTACCTGCTGCTGATGTCAATGGTATCATCATCAGGCTCAGATGCCTGACTAGATGCAAGTGATGGGCCCTGAATCAATACAGTGCCATATACTTTACAAAGAGATTGCAATTACTGACTTGGAAAGCACTCTTGCAAAATTTCAATATTAGGTCAATATACTAAATGCCTCTATTTTGATCCATGTTGTGTTAGCTCAAATGAAGAAATATATTTTAAGCTTCTTCTTCAGACAAGTTACTAAGTATATGCAGAGATTATTATTATAAGAAGATGCACAAGCGCAGGAAGTGCAACAGCGCACACCAAAACCAGTCTTTTATACTTATAAAAAATGTTAAAAAATCAAAGCCTTTTCAATAAAGCAAATGCTATTTTTTAATTATGTTTTCACACTTCTTTGTTATGTCTAGGTGAACTTTTACAATTTCATTTATTTTTTACAAGTGAGGGCAGGTTGTATATAAACACTGTTTCTTCAAAATTACAGTATACATATATATATTAAAAAAGGATATATATAGACATGCATATAGTATGTAAACATATAAAAATATGTAACTATTACAAACACATATGCTTTGAAAAGAAATGTCGTAGCTGTAACAGTAAGTCCAGGAGAAAAACCCAACTATGTGGGGTTAATGGTATTTTGAATGGAAAACTCCATGGTGAGTAAAATAATTCTGCTATTGACATACACTTAAATATTCTGTACATTATTAAGAGCAATTTCGCTCTCTTTTTAAAATGCCTTTTTTTCCTTATCACTATCAGAGAATGCTGTTTCAATATGAGGGGAGTACAAGATTCAGCACTTTTTTCAGTATGGAATTCAGCCAGTTTCCAAACTTAAATACCAAGCAGACCCTTAGCCAGTTTGCCTTGTGTCACAGTCCTAGTCAATGGTGCTCTGCCAGCTTCACCAGCTGAGAATCTGCATTGATCTTAAATACGTGTTTTCACTGAATGAAAATAAGGTTCAAAACTGTGCCATTTCTTACTAAACTATCCTGAATGAATAGTGCCACCTGCTGAAGCCCCAATGCAATGAATACTTCACTGTAAACATAAGTTTTGAATACAGTTACTCTAAGCGCTTTACTGATTTAAGGCCAGAATTGCAGTTATCATTCCCAGAAGCACTTTCATGTTCAAAAGAAGCTTCCCTTCCAAGTGACAGTTTTGCTATTCCTTCTTAGCTTCATAGCATGATAGCTGCCTCACAGACTAGTAGTGAAAAAAGAAAATCCAACCTATTTCCTGTTATGTGATTCCTTCTTTGGGCAAAACCATTGTAGCTATCTGCAATTCAAATATGGCTATGTTGCTAATATACAACTTCAGCTGCCATAAAACATTCAGATATCAGATACATGAGAAGAAAAATATTAATAGCCATTTCAGCAAGGTGGTCTGAGTAACAATTAACAGACATTTGCATACAATATCAGTCTCTACTGCACTTTTAAAATGCCTTGTCTATTAATCTCATTTTTAAATAAATTAGGAGGAACCTGTTTTGGGCAAGAATAGATCTATTTCCCAGTTTAATCAAACTCTTTGGCCATTCACACATGCCTGTAACAATTAGCTATTGGTTTGGGTCATTTTGAAGGAATAGATTATAGAACTTCCTTCACCTCCTTTCAGCATGCTGCCAAGTGAAGGCTATACTTGCTGAAAATGAGACTTCTGTCATCACTTCCCTGCTGATGCACATTGAATCTTAGCTATTTATAAAGCAAAAGTTGTTCTGTGTAAATTACTCAAGAGGAAAGTTTGGGTTTGATGGCGATATGACGGATAAATGTACAAAAGATATCTTCCCTTGTTTGTAGCCACAAAACTGAGTGCAAATTGAAATCTAACTATTTGCATCTCTAAATGTTAGGAAAACATTAGCTACCCAACTTCTTCCTGCATATGTATTTCAATTCTTAACAGAAAACTCAGAACTATGTTTAAAAAAAATCTGCAGAAAGAGTGTTCAGGAAGAATAAATATAGATTAAACATTTGAAATGTCTTGCTAAATTGATTTCTCTCACTCAATCTTTAGAACTCATAACAAATACAAAATACCATCATCAAGTCTATTCATGTCATTGAAGTTGGGAAAATTCATAGATAAACATGGGGTTTTGACAGGGCAACAACCATTGCTCTAGCGAAATTTCATATAAGGAAATTAATTTAGCTTGTTTACTGTGTGACTATATATGGACCCACCAGGACAATGTTGGTGTTAAAGTGCAGAAAACTACAAGTGTCAATCAAAGAAATAAAGCAAAAAAGATTCCAGCAAGGCTTTGAAATGCAAAGGTCTTAACTGCAGGAATTATTGTGAAATTTCTCAGCACAAGGAAGACCAGATCCACAAAAAGACTCATGGATACAACTATTGCATTGAGATTCTAAAGAATTGCTGAATCAGGAATTCAATGTTCACTTGTAATTTGTGTCCTGCAATTCTCTTGAAAAAATGTTTTGTGCACTGCAGAATAAAAAAGTTGATTAAATTAAATGAGGTAGGTAAACTTCAGAAGAGCTGTATTTTTCAAGAATGCAATATCCATGAAACAATTAAAAAAAAAAAAAGTCTCCACATTATTAGGAGAAAGTAGAACTCTGGAATTTTACACACCAGTGTAAACCCAAGCAGTTAATAATAGCAAGAAACCTCCTATTTCCAGTAGCAGTATTATGTACTCCATGAACAAAAGGCAACATTTTAATCAGTGAAGTGGTAACTTACAAGAAGATATGTAGTTCTACTTGTGCAATACAGAATGAAAGGATAAAAATAATAAACAATGGATGGCTGGGTGAATGGATGGAGATATCCATATAATAAAGATTATCTCAATCATGAATTTTCTTTAAAAATTTTAGCTTTATGTATTACTGCCAGAAATTTTATAGTAGTTCTTCTCTAAAAGTATAAGGTGAAGAAGATCATAAAAATAACGTCTTTTTCCCTGAAACACTATGCCTGACCTCTAACTTGGCAAAGAGTTACAGATCTTATTCTTGTGCTAGCAAAATGATGATTTAAAAACAGAAAATGTTTTTTATAAAAGTGCATGTCACATGTTCACGTGCATTCTTTTCCATTTTTGTGGTGTATTTACATCAACATTCAGTGTTTACAGCATCATTAAAAAAAATCTGGGGAGAACGATTATGTTTAAGCAATAGACAATTAATTCCTCCTCCACCCAAAACTCCCCTTGACAAACCCAAGGCCTAAAAATGTCTGTAATCAACTTATGAGACATTTCAAATAAGAAAATATGAGTAAATCAAATTTCCAACAACAAAAAAGGCCAACTAATTTTACAAACGTGTATTTGTAAAAACAATCTCACTGAGAGCATTAGTGAAAACAAACAAAACGTTATTCACTGAGAAATATTTGCCCAGAGCTAATGAGGTAATTTTTTACATTTTGACTTTGTACTTCCGTGACTTACCATTATGTCTGAATTGACTGTGGAGAAAAATAAGCAGCTGGTTTATATTTCCAACAAACACATTTACTGTGTTGTTGGCTTGTACACAGCATTTAGAAAAGCAGAATCTAATAGACTTAGCTAAAAGAAGGTGTCAAACTCCATGAGAACATCTGCTTTCCTGTACTGTTTTTGTCAGAGCATGCACCCTTATTGAACGTAAGAGCGTTATTGAAAATCAAAGTACATTTTTTTGGTCTTGACAATTGTCAACTCTATGTTGAGTCAATGGCCTGGAAATGATACATAATGATGCTGCTCAGCAAGGACTTGCAAAAAAGGTTGAATTTAGAATAGAATAGCATGTTAAACACATAAGAGGTGGACACGATCCATTTTTGTTGTTCTCACAACTTGCAACATTAATTTTGTACTTTGTTAAATATTTACCACATAGGAAGGGATGGAATTACTGGAAAGAAAGCAGTATGCTTAAGAAAATACAAACCACAAAAACAAAGTGAAAAGACAAAGCCCTCAGTGCACATCAGTCATCTAAAATTCTATTAAATGAAAATACCTATATCTCCATACTTCCTCAGCCAAGACATAAATGTTACGTAAACTTGAAATATTCAGGTGCTTCTGAGAATGAGCTCTGTATTATTTGCATCTAGTTTTACAGTATGCATAGTGTCACAGATGAACCACACAGATTTTTAAGTATATTGCTACTGTACAGAAAAAATTTTGTAGGCAAAGACAAAAAATATGAACAGTACTTTTTCACATAAAACAGTAAGATAATTTCTTGAACTACTCACACTGGGAAAAAAAAATATTCAAGAGAGAAATTAAGGAATCTGAGAGATGACTTCATAAGAGTATTAATAGGTGACATGACGGATATTGGCAAGATATAATTATCAGTCTTGATAATAAAGTTTGACATACTGATAAAAAACTGTTGATTCATATTTCAATTCAAAACTAATGGATCTGATAAAGGGTCTGATAATGTCTGTATAGAGTGGAATGGATATGAGGATGATAGGAATCATCCTGATGTATTTAATGTATTTGAAATTTCATTATCAGAGATACTAAAAAAGCTTATACACAATCAAGACAGATTCTAATTCCGCTCACAAACAGAGTATTTCTGGACATAGATCGTCTAAACACAATTATCAGTTTCTTATATCCTACCAATGTGTACATATTTCCAATGTTTTTTGGTAACAAATAATGTTTTCAAGCTCTAAAATGCACCATATTATTCCAGTGACAATTTGAAATCTTTCTTGAACATTTTAGTTGTTGTCTTTTGAGTTTTACATCACCCCTTTCCAGTTTCATAAAATCTTCAGTTACCCATTACAGTCTGAGTATCGGTGGGATAATGCAGTTGCCATGGTTCCTGTGTGAAGTAGGGAGTCTGCCCCTCACTCCACTGTTCAGGCAAATGGCAGAGGTTTATGCATCTCTCTTCTACACTCCAACAAAATTATACTAACATCCCACTGTATTATATACAAAAATACAAAAATAAATACATTTTTACTGTTAGTAACATCCAACTAACACTGGATGTGGCTGTCTCAGCAACATATTTGAAGACAAAGTGTGCAAGACAAACAGCAACTGAAGGTATAAAACTAGAAAAGGTGATGGCATAGGAAAGGTTTGAAGAAACAGCTTAAGATGCATTTTGGAAAAAGGATTTCAAGCACAGGGAAAATCTGTGCTCTTCACAAACAGAGGAAACCATTATTATTCTTCAAAGACTTAAATGTAATTTCAGAAAAACTTGTGGATTCAGAGAATAAGAGCATAGATATCAGGAGTGGGTTGCATAGCTTCAAAGGTTAAATATAAGACCAAAATAAAAGCAAAAAGTGAATTTATGGGCAGAATTTCAAACTAGAAAAAGCATTTTCCAACTCAAATCTGCATTGCAGGTGACAGACTCAAAGTACAAATGTACTTTAAACCTATAAACTGCATCATTTTAATTCCAGTAACATAAAGACTTTTCAACTACTTTAATAATCAGGTAGATTAAGAATCTTAATATGAATTTCAGCAACTCAAAATGTGTTTCTTCAGCAAAACATGTATAGTTGTTTCCTGCCTTAGTTTTCAGCCTAGCTCTCATCACCTCTAAAAACAATGTAATTACATAGACAATATAATTGCTTAGATTAATTTTTCTGTAATCACATCTAGCTATATCGTATTATTCTTTTTGCTAAATATGAAAGAAGTATCATATTCTATGTAAAAATGTAGCCAAGTTTGTCAGAAACCTGTTTTCCTGCATCATTTTCAATTGCCAGTAGCACTATGACACCAATTAGGAATTACTTAGATCATTACTTTTAGAGTAGTCTTTCATGTTGACATGTAGTTTTATTTCTCAACATATGCCATTAACACATTAGTCTCACAAGCTTTTCTGTTGATCCTCCATGGATTACGTTCCAACACAAATGTACTTATTCTGGAATCACATAATGTTATTTCTGTAAAATTGGTTTTAGCATTTTCTTGGACTCTAGATAAGAGTCTACAAAGCAGATTTTTCTGAACCTGGTTGTATTTCTTAATGGGCAGCAAAAATAGATTACTTTCAACAACTTCAAAATTTTCTCTAGCAAGTTAGGAAAATTATCATTTTTAGTGGTACAACCGCTCTCTTTACAAGCTTCCTTGATGAAAGACAATTTAGTAAAAACAGTTACACTCCTGTATGTTAAAAATGTTATACTCCTGTGTGTGCTCTTTTAGAGATGACGGAAAGACTTACTTTATTTACCAAACACTTGTGCTAGAAGCCCTGTGAGAGCTACAGGTTCTTCATTTTATTATGCATAATTTCTCACAGTGTAACATCAAGGCTAAAATAAACTGTTGGGCCTAAGCTGGAATCAAATTCATTTTCTTAAAATCATGAATATAGTACCCGATTTAAAACAGTCTTCCTTCTTTCCTTCATTGTGAATTTCTAGCTGCTCCCAGGGTAGGCACTTGCACCCCTGTGTCCGAGAGGCTGATCAGGAGGCTGATCCAGCCAAGAAAATTTCTTTGTTGTTGTTTAAGCTTAATTTTCAGCCTAATCAGATAATTGACCATATGACCCCATGGATACAAGCTGCCATTTTAAGAGACACAACAAAACAACAGCATGGAAGTATGAATCTGGGAGGTCACAAGGAAATATTAGATCAGTGCTTTAAGAAGCTTTCTTTTTTTGAGACTGCACTTAGAAGACAGCCAGATCCAGAAATGCCTCGAAGTTGATCTCTGTGGTCATGCCCCATGCAGTCAAAAATCCATATATTAGGATCAAAAATCCATATATTAGGATAAGCAAGGATACCTAATAGGAGCGAAGGAAGGAAGAGAAAGACAGCTGAAAGGAGTGATGCATACAGATCTCAAGAAACCTGGGTTGACAGTAGCCTCAAAAGGGATGCTGAGGACCTGGGGACAAACGAGGTGGTTAAGAGGTGTAGAAAGGGAAGAAAGGGAACTGGGGAAGTGGAGAGAGGACTCCAGAACAACGGGGCTTAAGGGAGATCAAGCTGATTACACTGGACCTGTAATTGTGATGGGGGCTGTGGGAAGTTTTGGGGGGACTCCTCTTTTCCCATCCAGCACCTACTTTTGCTCTGTCATACCTAGTCTACTCCCTCCCAGTACTCACAAATCCACACTGCTTCAGCTTCCCACTCACTTCCGTTCCACACTCAGTATGCCCCTACTGCCAGCCTTCTGCTTCAGGCACGTCTGCAAACTAGAAGGGGGCAGAGCTTGGCTAGAAAATTGGACTGAATGACCTGGTGGGAAGGACAATCCAATCCTGCCACCTGAGGTGGACTTGGAGGCAGGAAAAAGTGACTGCCTTTCTCAAAGAAAGCAGAGATCTGTGTGAGTAGAAGACCAGTCCCTGGACTAGCCAGTTCTTTCTCCTCTCCCTAGGCAGCTGCCTATTTTTTCTGTAACTAATAATGGCTTATTGAGTTTTCTATCTGCCCCTACGCATGGTAAAAGTAAAACTCCATCAAATAAGATACCTAGTACCACCAAATTCAAAGTGCTTGCAATATTTTAACTTAACTAGTATTTAGATTCAGGGATACAGCAGATGTTTCATCTTCTTTTTTGTTCTTAAAGGTTCATAACCTACCATTGCAAACAGTAGGTATTACAGTAAAGTCTCATTCTCATTCATTAATTCTTCTCCAAAGATCCTAATAAAATATACACCAGATCTGTATTTAGAACCACAGGAAAGACCTACAAGCCAAATGGATTTGTAATAACATCAGTAGGTTGCTGTGAGGTATCTATACAATTTGCAATGATTTGAAGGTTATCTAATGATAAACATAATATTTATTTGTGATAAATACTAATAAAACTTATTACTACTGGGTTGTTTAAATAAAGATGACTTGTGATTTTGTTCATCAGAGCAATGACCTGCCAGGAGTTTTAAAGGATATATTCAACTAGTAACTAGGATTACACTTTGTTCATAAAATTGTCAAAGGATTAGCATGGTGTTAACTATACAATAATAATGGCCAGGTGACAGATTCCATTTACAATGACCTTTTGATCACCTCCCTGAGTCTTTGCCTTTTATTACATCTGCACACTCCTAGCATTTTTCACAACTCTTAAAAAGAGGTATTCATTTCTGAATAGAAGGGCCACATTTCAAGTTCGCTATTATCAAGTATGCCATTTTCACACTACAGTAGGACAGGAGTAGTTTTATGGTATATAGCAAATATGATCTTTTTTATCTTTCAACTCTCCGTCATTTAAAAGATTGGTCTCTCTACTGAGTTGTGGGCCCAGTGACTCTGTTTTTTCACACACAAAGATAAAAAGTATAATTCATGTTCACTGGGTCCACTAAGACTCAGAACAAAGCAAAGGTTTTCTGTGGGGACTAGAGACTGTAGTGTACATTTTTCTGCCACCTACTCTGCTATTGCAATTTGCTACTCTACTCTCAAGTACGTATGGGTAAAACAGATGCACCAACCAACACTAGTTGTCTCAACCATAATCTACAAGGATTTTAAAATGAAATTTACAGGTCCTAAGTATATGAACACCTTCTTTGACTATATAAGCCTAGCTATGTACTAGCTAGGGTTCAGGAACACAAGCTTTTGATATAGGAACACCAAATCTTGGAGGACGAATGGAGTAAACAATTGCAAAAGACAAATCTGAAACCACTCCAGTAAAATATACTCTCAGAGCATATTAAATACGAGTATAAATATGCATGTCTGAGTTCTTGCTTCCCCTTATATCCTTTCATTATCTTCCATAACTGCTGCCACAGAGGGAGGGTACTAATACATTTTTTTACCTAGCAAAGCTGTAAAAAACATGCACCAGGCCTACATGGCAGGCTGACCCATCTTTGAAATAGTCTCTTGTTAATTGTTTCTGTTGCTCTAGTAGTGGAGGACTAGTCTGTACTGTAATACTGTCTGTAATAACAGCTGCAATCTTCTGTTAGATCTGTCCTTAGCAATTTCCACCATTAAAACTGAAGTTTTAGAGAATATCAGTTATGTTCCATATGTTATTAAAGGTTTAGGAACCTAAGATTATTTCTGTTCTTGTACAAGCTATAGGAATTCGAAGCATCTTTGGACAGAGTGACTTGAATGAAAAAAAGGAAAAGATCTAAAGCTCATGCTTTACCTATGTTTGTGAAACAAAATATTGAAGTGTTCTGTGATTATTTCATTTCTAGAAACAAAACTGAGAAGGAAAAGACATTCTATTAAAATAATTTAACTGAGTGTTGTATTACTATTTACATAGAAAATAACTGTGCTACAATATACCTAAAAGAATGATGCAGTGCCACAGAATTTTGATCATGAAAATTTGTGTAGATGAAATACATTATCTCAACTTTGTTCAGATAAAACTCAGAGATATTTTTATAGCATCCATCAAAGCACTATCTGAGTGAAACTCCAAAAGTACGTAATTTGATACTTATTTTCTTACATCCTCTTTGCCAGCTACATTATCTGAGCCAGAGATACATCTATCTTCAAAAAACAGATGCTTTCAAATGGCTGTTGCTTTTTAAGTACAAAGAACTTGGCTGTTGTAGGCTGTATGCATCTTCAACTCAGCTTGGTCCTGATGAGGCATTTGTATCATCTTCAGTGAGTAGAGTCTTTTCCCACAGTAATGAGACTATCTGAGAAACCAGATGGTGCTCAAGAAAATACTCTTCAATAAAAAAAAAGGGAAAATCCTAACTGTTGAGCGAGACAAGTTTCTTACTTGGTTGAGAGCTGAGTTTTATCTCAGAGTATGTAGGCAAATATATTGACAGAAGTAGAAGCTCAAGGAGGAGAGAACCAGAAACTTCTCTGCATGTTCTCTTTCAAAGACAAAAGAATTCTTAAGTGACTAAGTTTGTTCTCTCCTTTAGGTTATCTGAATACCTGCTCTCGCTGTAACAAAATAACAACTTGAGTATCATGCCTTTGTTCTGCAGGTTTCTACTTCCATTTATTCTACAGGGGGAAAAAAAAAAAAGAGTTCTGATTTTTGTGATTTTACTTGATATTGGCGGGCTTGRGTCTATTTTCCTTGAGAGAAGTGGCACCTGCCTGCACCTTCTGTTTCTCTTCCAGCAGCATAAGCTGTACTTAAGCTGGAAAACCAGCAAAATTCTTATTCTGGAAAACCAGAGTAAGAATCTTAGTTTTTTATTTTGCAACTATAGAGGAAAATCTGCAGTTCTGGACTGAGTGGCTATCATTTGACAAAAATGTATTTTCTAGGACAAGACAGAAGAACCATGATAAAAATGTGTCTGTAACTTATCAATCCTGGCAGCAGTTCTGCAACATTTATACAATAATAGCAACATTTAAAGACTAAATATGGCTTCTATTTCTTCCAAATTAGAACTTTCCTATTTTTATTTAAGTACAAATTTAGTTCTGTATTTATAGCCATTTCCAAATTAATCCATAGTATTCGTTTTACTATCCTTAAATATATAAACACATTGTTTTCAAGTTACACTGTCATGCCTAGACAGTGAACTTCATCTGTGTGATCACTACTGTTTTTAACTCTTTCCTATACTTCAGTATAAGATGTCATGAATAATGACATCTGTTGTTCTGAATTTCTTATTAAAAACTGCTTTATGAACATTTGTTTAGTCTAACTCTCTAATATATATAAAATATAGAATTAAAAAATACGCATTCAGTGCAACAGATCTTTAAATCTACTGGATCCATGCTGAAACAGGTATCTATTAAAATCCTTTCCTACTCCCAACTCGTTAAAATCCATGCCATAAAAATGTGACATACAATTTAAGGTTCAATTTGTGTCCTATATGATGTTCTGTATCAGAATTCTGTTAAGCCTTATTTTCTATTTATGATGAGTGAAATTTGTTCTATGCAACCAGCATGTTTTAATGCAAATATTACTATTATAAAGTATATACTTATATGGCTGATTTTAAAGAAAAACATACAGAAATTTAAGCATGTTTGTTGCAGTAAAGATACAATGTAAGGTGCCCCAATAGCATTAGTGTAATTGATAAGAAAGTCCTATCACGTAACTTTTGACATATTTAAGCTATATGAAGAAAATCAATAATTCTTCCTTTCCACATTATTTAATGTCCAGCCTGACTTAATTAGCTAATACAGTAAGTATTCTAATTTCACCTTCAGCAATGGTGTAAACCTATAATAATTTCACTTATTTCAGTGGATTCACTCCAAATTTGTCATTGCTTATTGTGAAAGCAAAATCTGAACAATTATCACTGTAGCTGTGTTAACACACTCAGCCCAGGCTGATGTTTACACTAAAGCTACTCTTTTAATATCGGTTTTCATAGCTCCAAGAAAAACAAACAAACAACAAAATCCCAAACCCTCCTCTAACTAAACAAGTAGTCATAAGTGTAGGACTTTTGGAGCCTCCATTAGCTGAGGCTTCTGCTTCTTTGAAGTGTTCTCCACTTATGTATTCTCTTTTAACATCCAATAAAAATATGGACGTTGGGAGAAGTTCAGAAAGGAACAAGAACAAATACAAGTAGGAAACACTGAGATATGACGGAGAATTAATTTCAGTTACAGGAAGAAAAGGAGCATATTTCACTGGTAGAAATAGGATGTAGGTAGGAAAAAAAATTCATCAAACTGAGCTCCGAGTAATTTTGTGAGTGTGAATTCTGAGTCTCCTCAGTGTTGTGGATATGCATAGTCCACTGTAGAGTCTACTTCTCTCACACAAACTTAAATCAAAATGAAGTATAACAAGTAAGTAACAACAGGAATAGTTGATAGTACTAGATGATTAAAAATACTATCTTAAACACATTGACATTTACTTGTTTTACATCAGGGACCATTACTGATGTATGAGTATCTCCACAGAAATGCACTAATGGAAACCTAAGCTGACAGTAGATGTGCTTAGCTGAGCACAACTTCATATACAATCTGTTAGGGTTGGATGCAAACTGGCTGCATTAATCTATTGTTAGATTATATGAGAAGTACATCCTTAGCCTCAAGGTTTTACTATTGTGGCTGTATCCAGACCTGAGTTGGTGATATTACAGCAACATGTGTAGACAAGATAATTTACATTTCTACTAGCTCTGAGTAATTTCCCTATTCTTCATTTTCTAAGTTTAACCGAGAAATAACAGCAATGATAGCTTAGACTCAGAACTTCTACTGGAGCACTAGGTTTCATAACTGCACATGGAAATAAGCGAGTCCTGTTTGATGTGGCAAGTCAGTTCTTAATACGTGCATAATAATTGGATTAGCTGACTTTAAAATAAATAGCCACAAGACTAACATCATCTTGGATTTCATATATGATTAATATTTCCAAGACATCTATGAAATAAATCAACAAAACATTGTAATTTTATCTTTTTGATGGTGTTAAAATATTTTTTCTTGCACTGAAGAAACGTAAGATCCCATCTGATTCTATGAAAAACCTTCTGGCTTGAATAAGAAGTATTTGATATCTGTTACCATTCATAATATCGAAGATAGTGGCAACTGTCTCTATCAAACATATACTAACCTCATACAAAAGAATTGTGTATGCTATAGTTTCCTTTTGACAGGTACTCATAAATCCCATTATTATAAAGTAAACTCAAAATACAGAATAAATTGTATATCACTAACTTGTAGACCCAGTTTTAAAAGCACTGGTTTAAGTCCATTTAGACATTCATACATACCTGGTTTACAGAGGATTAAATATTTTAATTTTCGAGATTGGGAAACCGAGGCAGAGAGTGATTAAGATTAGTGTTTGCTAAAACTGTTGGATTCCCTTTGATATTCATACAAAATTACGTCTCATTTTCATGTGTTGTGCCGTTGACAGAACCAAAACCAGAATTCAGCTGTTTATTCTCAATCTGAGCTTTCTTCATTCCATAGGTTTGTCCTTCCTTAGTGACAGTGTCAGTCTTTTCTTCCTTTTCAGCAAGAAAATACTGTCACCCTCCCACGTCATCATCAGAGAATCCAGAAGCGTTTTTGTAAATACTGGCTGCCACTCAATTGATAAAATCCAGTTGAAATTTCAGACAGACTATCAAATCAGACCTACACTACAGAACTCTGCAAACTGCCTACCTCACATTTTCTTAGAGGTAGGAGACTGAAATCTCTAAGGAATCCACTACTATATTTCCTTATCCCTTCCATTTACATTCACCGAAGATTTTCAGACCCAAACTGGAGTCATTGCAGATGCATGTGGAACACGGACAGTGGACAAATGACTATCTGTTCTTACTCCTGACTGACTCAAGATTTCATTCTCACTCTCGATATTTACAATAAAGTACAGCAAAGGACTTATTTCTGCTCTGACAGAAGCTTATGGTAATACTTAACATTGTAAAGAATCTTAGTATTGGCATTGACACAGTTAATCCACAGGATAAAACTCTGTAACCATCACCTGCTGTTTATTTGAATCTGATCTGACAATCTAAACTCGTACAGTTGACAAAACACTTCACCTTAGCAAGTCCCTAATGCCTCAGCAATAAAAAAATGGTTAGCATTACACCCTTTTAACACACTACAAATATATTATATTGTCAGATGAAGTCTTTAAAGTATCTTGAGATTTAAACTTGAGGTTCATGTTTCTCAAACTATTTCCTGCGAGATTCCACTTGTTCAGTGAAGATTGTATATGTTTTGTTAATAAAGAGTGCAGGCTTTTGTTTAGTATGTGCTATCACATACTAAAGAAAAATAGTCCCTAATTTGCTTTTCTTACTTAGAATGATTGTTAAAGAAGACTGTATAGTGCCATATGTCTCTGTGTAAATATGAAATTTCCATTGAACGGTGTCCTGTGCAGGACAAGTAGTTCATTGTTATTCACGGCATGTGTTTCTGTGGTCTTTATGTATTTAAACTATGTCTCCAACTTTCTTTTTTTTTTTTTTCTGAATGCCTGACTGTAATAGGGAGAGAGCAATTTGTGATGGAATTATGAAACATCCTTTCATCAATGAAATGTAATGTTAGTTCTCACACTAATCTACCAGAAGAATGAAGTTGGGCTCTTGCATATACCTGTTTCTGTGCATATGCCCATATACCTATAGTTAAAAGTTACTACACACCTTGATACAGGACTTTTGCCCTCTGGAAAGGAATTATCTAATGCAAGTGATACCACTAACCTCTAGTGAAACATACATAATCTCTTGTGTATTACACAACTAACTTGGTTCGTACTGTTAGCATATAAAATTCAGAAGTGCTAAAAAAATAAGCTACTAACTTTATTTTCTTCTGATTTTACTTATTAATCAAATAACAATCTGCTGAATCCGTATGTGCACAAAATAGGTACTAGAAGACTCCATTCAAAAGTTTACTTACAGAGCTCAACAAAAGTAAAGATTTGAAGTGGGTTTAGCGTATTTCTAAATGCATTTAACAGAATGAGGTATTCTGGATGCATTTGGAAAAGTGCTCCATTTAAAAAATAAAAGAAATAAAATTGTTTTAAAAACCTCAAACTTCCTTAGATTTAAAAAATAAAAGTTAACATTTTAAATAAAAACTCAGACTTTTCTGAGAAAAGTAGACAGCATTATTTAATTTAATAGCCTTATTCAATAAATTAAAAATTCACCTCAATGGCTTCAAATTAAAAAAAATTAAAACAGTGATTAGTACAGAAATTCTGAAAACTGATGGCAGAGATAATAAAAGTCTTTGACATTGTTCTAATACACACATACAGTTATGTTTTATCTCTGAGTCATACAGTGTCTGATGATGGCTGTCATGTACAGTAACACAAATGGTATCCTACGTGTCCCCCCCATATATAGATTATGCATATGATAATCTAAAATTCAAGAATAGACTGCAAGGCAGAAAATTATGGCAACATGAACCTTCTCAGTCCATAAAGTTTGCAGGATAATTCAATGTACAAGGCGGCACAGATGTGAATGATTCCTTATTCTTGTTATTCAGTACTGGTATAACTTGCTTAACACCAGCTATATTAATGCCTTACAAATACAAAGGCTGGGCTCAATTAAAGAAATTTCTTATTTAAAATAGAATTACATTCATAATAGTAATACATTATAAAACTTGCTATAAATTTCTTTATAAAGATATTATTATGGTCACACCAAGCTTTAAAGAGGAACATAAGCAAGAGATCAACTGGTTCCAAAAACACTCTAATCAGAAACTAAATTTATATCAAGAGTAGAAGATACATAATAGACTGTACAAAGTTTTGAAAATGAATCAATGAATAAGGCCCATCAAAAAACACAGATATTGTCTGGAAGCTAAATCTTATTTAAAACATGAAGAAAAAAAGGCCTCCAATGGCTCAATTAACAGATTTTTCCAGGTACTATTATGTATGTTTGAACAATTCTTTGTTGGAGCTAAGAAGTTGCTTCTGAAATGTGTACATCATCATGAAGAGTGACTGAAACTGATCAGAAAAAAGTAATTATAATAATATTTTTAATAAATAATGTTCAAATATTTGTGATATACACAATTCACTTCTGGTTTCTGACTTATGCATAGTATTATTCTGACTTTTGCATAAGATCGTAAGTCTCCCTGCTAAGTTTTGAAAATACTAAATACTATAAAAAATAGGGTATTAATGTTGCAAGGGATTAAGTGAAGTTTGCAAGCAGGGACAGATACTTAACATGTCTTGAATGGGAAACAGAGAAGTGATACAGTGCTATTTACTAGTTTACTTCATATAATTTACAAGTAACTGGCAATAAAATACAAAAAAGAACCACAGGAAAAATACAGTCATAGATTAAAAAATTACTTGTCAGTCTTATTTCTTTTAATTGGAATTTTTTTTGGCCTCATATAAGCATTTTTAGTGTTTGAAATTCAAAGAAAAATAGTATCTTCTAAACAGATTGAACATTTCTGGGAAAGGTACCTTGGATTTGGTTTATAGAGTCCCACAGCCAGAAATCTAATAGCAAAATTGGATAGTGAACAAAATACAAGTTTAAGAACAGATCTGTAGGGAATAAGTGATAAAATCAGCAGGGAATCACTGGTGCTCCAAACAATAGTCTAAGCAGCCGGTTAGTGATCACCAAAATACAAGCAAAGTGATAAAAAGCAGCAGGGAGATAGGAAACAGCAGTGGGAGACAATGCAAGTTGCCAGGGGTCCATTGAGAAGTTAATTGAAGCAACAAGCTGAGAAACATGTAAGGCAGATTGCATCAACATGGAAGAGAAAACAAGCAGTCACTGAAACAACCAAGGAAAAATGTGATGTCACTGAGAAAAAACAAGAACAAAACCAAAACCAACCAAATAGCAGGAGGTTGCCAGACATAAGAGTCTACTGCAAAATGACAAAGGGTCAGTACCCTGAAACCAAGCGAAACAATAGTTTAAAACACTCAAGACCAGACTTCATTTGAGACTTACAATCACTGCTCTTGTGTAGGCTTAATATGCTAGATCCAAGCACTATGGAAATATGTTTCTAGCACATATTGCTTCAGTTCTTGTTTTGTACTTTGGTACTTTAGTTTGTTTGGTTTGTTTTAAGACATTTTCAGAAGTCTTATAAATAAGGATTAAGTAATTCCTGTATTTGCTAGCATGACAGACAACAGTGTTGCACGGGGAGACCTTTACTCTTCTGGAAACAGGAAGAAAGAAGGGACATGGCTCTGTTTTGTCTGGAGAACAGGCAGGCTACAGCATAAGTAACAACTAAGAACCATAAAGATGTACTAATGATAGTGTAGTACTCTGCATGCTTTCTCATATTTTTTTCTGGCATGTAATTTGAGCTAATTGAAGTAATCATTTTACTATTGTTTTACCATCGTACTACAAGGGAAGGTAATTGTCTCAAAGTTCTTTACATAAAAACTGAACACGACAACATAAATAACCTTCTTTTAAGGTAAATTATAATTTTAAATTTTGTATAAAATGTAGGAATATGTCTACATTTTTAGTGAAACTTCTGTAGGCTATCAGACACCTGTTGGGTCCTGAACAAGTCCATATAGATAGTGTATTTTTTTTTAATCTTATATATTTGTGCATCTCACACACAGAAATAATTTGCATCACTTATTTAAAGTATTTTTTTATCCATTTTGCATCAAGTTTCAGTTGAGATATGTCTAGCTGTGCTTTTTACTAGAATTTGATCATTTTAGAAGCTCACAGTAAATCAGATCTAAACTTTCAGCAAATGTGTACATCTGTAGACAGAATCCTATTTGATTTCAACAAAATACCAAAAAAACATATCACAAGAGCGGCAACAAGTCACACAGTACTTCTTCCACCAGAACCATGACATAGTCATCTGAAAATGTTCATTAAATGAAGCCACTCAAAGCTTCAGCAGTTCTCTGACGGCAGCAATTTTTTATCTATTAGCAAAACGATACCGCTATATCCTTTCCAGCTCATGTTTCAGTATGTTCCCAATAGAGTTTAGTTTGAGCACAGATAACACATGTTGTAAGTACCAGAGGAAAAAGAGAAAATATGGAATTTTTGCTATAAAGGGAGTGAGAATTCTCAGGAATGCCTACAACTGAAGATGGGAACGTGACATGTCGGAAATCTCTAAAGGAGGAAGAATGTACTAAGGCAAGGACCCTCAGGTATCTCAGTCTAGAAATGCTTGTAATATGCACTTTTCTCCAGAGGATTCTGCGTTACCACCCACATTATTTTGGTTTGTATTAAAAGGCTGTATTATGTGAGCTAAAATTTTTTCAGCCATGAAGTTCATATACTATGATCATAGCAGGATCTTAAAACAACTTCTATAAGAGGTTTCTATTAGTTTTCACGGTCAATTATTTCAATCCTGACTGCTACGTTATGTGCTCTCTGTAACTATATAATTACACTTTGTCAGCATAAATACAACTCATATTGACCAACAGAGATACTTGGAAATATGCACTAGAAGTGAAACTGCCAGAAAGTCTTGTAGGAAAGGAAAGAAAAAAGAAAGGATAAGGAAAGGAAAGGTTTTTAAAGTTCAGATGGAATTTGTAGTCTTAGTTTGAGAGAGAGAATGAATGTTTGTGTGTGTGTATTTGTGTGCATGCAATAATGACATTTTTTTCTCTGGTCCTAATAACAAACCAAAAAGAAAGAGTTCTTATTACAGAGAAGCCAATAGGGTATATAGTTCAGATGTAGGACTTTCAGACTCTAACCAAATCCCCACTGTGAATCTGGCACTGGCACAAGTGTGACATGAGGTTTTTTAGCCTGTGTGAAAGCCTACTGTAGAGCTCTGGGTTCAGAAAGTCATCTTCTACTTTCAGTAGAAAAGTTCACAGCATGCAACAGTTTATATCTTCAATCTAGTAAAGCCATCAGCCATTGATATGATAAAATAAAGACAATTGATAAATTAGATCACGTTTAATTCAAATTCAAATTACTTTGTCAAATATCACATTCATGAAAAGCTCATATTAATTTTGTGTCCCTTCAACCTATTATATACTGCAAACACATATTTCTCCAAAGCAATTTACACAACAAAAGCTATGTACCGTTATCATTAAGTTATGTGGTAAAAGCTCATCTGCATACCCACAAAGGAGCCCAGGGAGACAATGACAAGTCGGGGGAGCCCAAATAATGCCCTGCCGGGCTCCTCCCAGGCCCATCACAGGAGCCATCAGTCCATCAAAGGTCCATCTCCATGTCCAGAGGAGAACAGGAGCACAAGGGCCTGGCTGCCAGTGACCAGGCACAACCGAGTGAGTGACACCAAGCGCCAGCCTTTGGGGTAGGACCAGGGGTCAGAGCCTTATGTCCATGGTGCAGCACCTGGAGCAAGTGCGAGGGTGCAAGCCAAAGGCCACAATCCAAAAATACTCCAGAGGCCATCATAACAATTTGGCAGTATATGTGATAAAGTTCCAGTGCCCAGGAATGTTCCTTGGAATTGTTTCATTTACTAACAAAGATGTAATCACACATAGGAAATTTCAAAGATAAAGTAGTGGTCACTGTGAGGAGCCCTGATATCAGCTCAGCAACAGCGTCCCTGTTGTCAGAATTTAGCAACTATATACAGGCACGTTCTCGCTTGCCCATACCTTATGGTCATATTGTGATTTGATAACACTGTATACCCAGCCTGTCTTCACAAAATTACACAGGATGTGTAACATTACTACAGAGACTGTAAGACAATGAAGAATCAGACCCTAAATCCATAATCAGGAAGTATTTCAAAAGTACCTTATTTAGAGAATGCAGTAAATCCTTTAGGAAATTTGAGAGTTATGTAGAATATAAAATACAAGGAATGGATTTCAAGGTAATGAATCCGGCAAAAGGACAAAATGTGTTATTTTGAATAATTGCTACTTGATGAGACTATAATAAAATTGCCAGCTCCATCCTATTAGACTAAGCAGGAAGGTCAAATATGTGACAGAAATTGGATTGACATGATGCAGTTAGCAGAAGGATCAGTAGTACCAATTCTGCCTTTAATTTTGTGAAGTTTGGATTATATTTAAGCTGTGCAAAAAGCCGAAGTTGTTACAACAGATAAAAATGAGAAAAAAAAATCTTCAGACCTATACACAACAGGTTGGAATAAACATATAATATGCTGTATTGGAGAGCTGATGCAATAAATGAATATGGAGCACTTTTATTAAAAAAACCTCAAGGGAAAGGCCTATGGTTGCATATTTAAATGTCTGTTTTTATTTAAAGGCCATATTCTGAAAGAATATAAAACAGGTCAGGTCTATATTATACCACGAGGAAACAGAAGGGCTTAATTTAACAATCATACTTGTCCCTGCACAGTGGCTTTGAATAGATGTGAAATGAGAGACACTGCAGTTTTAAGGGATTTTCATATTCCCAATATCTATCTGGCAAGCTCCCTCAGGGTTTTCTAACTTTGGCTCTGCTTTCCAGGCCCCTCAAGGAGAAGAAACCACACTACACTTAAGTGCACACCCATTATGCCCTGAGGGGCCTCCTCTATCTTCCTTCATGCCCCTAGTCTGCTAAAATAGTTAAAATAGCTAAAAGAGGAATACAGTGTAATTGAGAAACAAGTCTAAGATCTGTGTGTACTCTGAGAGAAGCAAAAGAGGTTAGTTCGGTTATTGATAATTAAATAAAAAAATCAGGATTGTCTAGGTTTGGGTTCACATTTTCAGCTTCTGGGAGAAACTGAATATATGAATCCAGATTTGACTGCAAAAATAAGTTTAACACCTCAGAATAAATGTTAGTATTGAAGTAACATGAATGAGTATAGAGATGTTAATTATTTTTTTCAGTAGCATTTTTTCAGTTTTTTTTGTAAATTGCACTGAAATTTTATTTTCTCAAAGCTGTAAAAGAATGGGGAAAAAGATTTAAAAAAAAAAAAAGTAGCAGCATGAGAAATTCAGCCAAGAATGGAAATTCCAAAGTGTTGGAAAGCAAATAAAAGCCCTAAAATTAATTCTTCCAACACACGCAAAAATATATGCACAAGTAGACATACATACACACATATATACTGATGATGGAAACAGGAAACAGTCATTGTAGCAGAGTAAGACATTAGCTTATGACCTTTTGAATCATCATTTTAAATCTCTGTTTTAGTACTGATACAGTTGTCCTGTTTGGGGAATTCATAACCAAAATCTCAATCTTCATCAAAGTCCCTGTAGATCATGTTGAAGATTTTTAGAATTTGTAACCATCTTGACACCTTGTGGTGGTGCATTTCCCCCCGCCTCTCCTGGGCTGCTCTACGATCTCAGGAATTCCCATTAGGCCTTGGCCTTTGTGTAATGAGTTGGGTGGTGAAGTGTCCCTTGACCGTGCCAGAAACTCTTGCATGGCTGAGGTGGGGAACGGCACTGACCGTACCAGGAACTCCTGCTGCCTGGCCAAGGTGGGGAACGAGAGCAGGGAAAATTCGTCATCCCCTGACATCCTTATCTGGATCGTAGCTCAAATGGAATGGTACCATTGTTACTGGAAACTTTAGAATTCTAGTAACTACTGACTCGGACTGCGGCCAGGATGGAAATTTATGGATGACTAAAGCCAATCATCTTGTGACCTTATAAACAGTGGTCCCAAGTGAGGCCCTTTGAGCTCTCCGGGACCACAGTGGGCTGCGACGTCCTCTGAGTGGGACGCCTCTCAGAGCTTGCAAACTCTCAAGTTTGTGATATTCAGAGGACCGTCGCTGAAAGCTGACAATGGGACCTGGGCTGAAACCCTTCACTCCTTGAGGCTCAACCCTCGCCCGCTGAGAAATGCCGAGGCATTTGCTGTGAATATTTCACTGAACTCGAGGGGAATTTTTAACAGGTATACCTTTGTATATAATCCCTTAGACATAAACCGTTGACCAAGTCTGGGACTAGGAGTGGATCCAGCTGCACCTAAGCTCCATCAGTAGTTTAGAAAGCAAGGAGGTCTACTCTGAATCTCGTAACTCAATGGGAGGATTTCCTTACTCTTTGTATTTCTTCCATTAGACATAAACCGTTGTCCAAGTCTGAGACTAAGATTGGACTCAGCCGCACCTAAGCTCCATCAGGAGTTTAGAAAGCAAGGGGGTCCACTCTGAACCTTGTGACTCAACGGGAGGGTGTCCCTTACCCTTTTACGTCTTCGGTCTCTGTATAAACCATTCTAACTTGATTCTAACTTGATTTTCCTTTGTGTGTTTCATCCATGTAGTAAGTGATAGAGTGAAACTTGCCATCAAACTCTGTTAAGTCGCACTTTTAGAAATTCCTATTAAAACCACTTTTTGCTAATACCTTTGATGGTGATTCTTTAGGTGACCTAAATCACTTATCCACGACACACCTACTTTCCGATTTTGCTGAAAATGCCATACTCACCATTGTGACAAGATAAAGAAATAGGTTTCATCTCACTCTGAAAATAGGCTACAAAACCAGCACGTTTCTAATAAGCAAAATTGCCTCAAATGGTAAGAGAAAGAAGTGTAATGTTAGTCTGAGTCATTTAACTGAATATACATAAATAACAATCTAAATTATATTTTCTTTAATTTATAAGGCAGAAAAAATATCACATACACATCGTTCACATTAAGAAGATGGTATTTGATGTATGACCTAATTGTGATTTGTTGATAAATTACCACCCACCCCACTCTTTATGGGATTTCTAAGTGTTCAACAGTTTTTTATATCAGGGTGCTGGAAAAAAATCTAAATGTTGTAATAAATGTCACTACATGGTCCATCTCTGAAAATGATACATTTCTTATATATTTTTTGTATTTTGGAATCATTACAATATTCCAATAGAAAGGGAAATAAAAATATAAAAAAAGAGGGAAGTGAAACACAAAGAAAGGAAAAAGTCAGTAACAGGAATAATTAAAAAATGGAAACAAAAACATACCAATGAGACTTATTCTTATTTTTTTAGACTAAAGTAATATTGTTCATTCATGTTATTAATGTGTGTTCTATGGAGACTTTACATATCTATGCAAGAGCTACCTCTCCAAGAGGATTTAATGATTTTTTTTTTTTTTTAAATTATTGAAGGCTGATTCTGTTGGACATCTGTTGGCAGAATGAGATAAAGACTTCAGGGAAATGGACAAGAAGAGGTTTCACTTCAGAAACACATACACTTCTATTCATTTTCCATATATGGAAGGAAATTGGAGATGTTTGAATTGAATAGAATAACAACATAGGTGATGATGAATTTAAAGGCTGTATTATAGTCATACACAGAAAAGGCAAATGAAAGTAATCAATGCCAACAGATCACAARGAGAGGCATTGTAAGGCGGGATAGCAAGACCAGAGCCAATTCTTCCCAAGCTAACTCCAGTTGGTTTCCTGTGGACCATATTCACCCTTTTTCCTGCAAAAGCAACCATTCAAAGATGGGATTGGTGCCTAGTGTACCTGGACTCTGGGCTGAAGCAAATGAGAGCCGAGATTCCTGGGCTGGTGGGCAAATTTGTTTGCACCAACAACCAGAACTATGCCCCACAACCTTCAGCTTGCCTTCATAATGATGAGGAGCTAAGCCAACTGCTTGGGAAAGTCATTGTTATCTCAGAGCGGATGCTCCATCCAAAATCCAGCCCATGCAGTTGCCCAAGAAAACTGACAGCCACAATGCCAAAACAAAGTAAAATCAACCAAATGGGAAAATACACCCTGAAACAAAAAGCAACAGTGGTGAATGGGGGATGAGAAAAAAAAAAATAGAATAAAAAAAGAGCAAGAATGTCATTGTACTTTATCTGAAAACTGCCCTAACCTCCCCATGGACTTCGTGAAACAGATGTGCTGGTTTTGTACTTGGAGCATGCATTAGTTGGGTGACAACTGCATAGGGGTATTGTATTTATGGAAAATGAAAGCATAAGAGAAAATGTGTCCTATGAGAACTTATGTTGCAGTATATTTTCAAAGGCTAAAACAATTCACCTTCAAAAATCTGAGATTTCCTTGTGCTTTTATCTATTTTTTAAAATGTAAATATATTCAACAGTCACATTTTTATGTTGAAGTTTTAGTAGATGTTTGTACAAAACAGAATGGGGCTACAGAAGTTTGTTTTCAAAGGCAGATTGGCAGAAATTACAAGTAGATGGAATAGCATTAGCTTTAAATGGCATATATGTATCACCAGATTTTACAAGGTATGAATGCTTTAGAAGTCTTGAGATAATTATTGGAACAAAGCATTTTTTAAAATTATGATCATTCTAAAATGAGCCTTCTCTGTCTTTTAAACAGCAGGATTTCTCTAATACTGTACATGCCTTTATAATTACTTTACTTCAATGTAATACTTTAATGAAGACCAGTTTAATTAAATTAAATTTCTCCCCAGTGGTAACTCAATCAAAATGCATTCTACCCTCATTATGTTATCCGTAGGAGTTCAACATTGTAAGTGCTATAAGAAAAGCTGGTTTTAATGAGAATGGTCATAATGTATTATACTTGAGAGTCAAGTTACATAAACTTTAAATGTCATATAACGAAGAACTATACATTAAGATGAGAGGGTAGACATTTCAGTACTAATTGGTTCTGTTTAATATTGTCCTTTAAATTATGATATTATTTATTACTTACTTATGACAGATATCTACTTAGAATCTTATACTGCACACAAGTTGCAGTGACTAAACTTTCATAGATAAATATTTTTCTCTTTCTTAATGATTAGGACAGCAATCACTGAAGTTTATTCTGAAATGACGTTCACTGTCACTTCCTGCAGAGCTGTTTAACAACGACACGTTAGTAATGTATCTACAAGGACACTAATTTTCAAAAGGCTTTTTTAGAAATGTGTATATTATACCTCCTGGTAATATTAAAGTGGTTTCTCTGTAAACTGGATATCCATAGTAGACTTTATAAACTATTCTTTTTCCAGCTGCTAAACTCTGCTTTTACATAATGAATGTATTCAGTAACCATAAAGGTAGCCAGAAGTTAAATTAGGAAGGGTAAACCACTAAAGTACTAGATTAAGGCCTCATGCACCTTGTTTCTCTGTCTCCTGGCTGACACCAAAATCCTAATGCCACAACTAGAAACATATTAGTATAATGAGGAATTTTCTCTGGAGAGAAGAAAGTAAGTCTTTTGCGTAAAACCTAGGAATGGACTAGAACATAATGCACCATAGGGACACAGCCTATCTGACATCTGGCTCCACTGACCTCCTCCAGTCAGCCATATGTTTCCCTCAAGCCAAACCTCACACTGTCACCCTTGTACACCCTGTAAGGTCCATGTTTATAAAACGAAGATGGCTGCCAAGCTGCCTTCTTACTCAGATGCATCTTTGAAGGTCTTAGACATGTTCAGAGAAGAGGCGATTAACACCTTGGTTGGATCTCTATGATGCTCACAACCAGAAAAAACCAATATTGAAAGATAACAAAGTGTCCAAAAAACCAACAGTGTATGACTACACTTCTGTATTGCAATAAACTCTGTCAGTCTGTGTTGTTGATGGCAACATCTTCGGTGGCTGTAGTATATACCCACCTCAGCAGAATTTCATCCTTACCAGGTATCCATTTTGGAGCAAACACTCACTTTTCTCATCTCTGTTCCACTTCTGACAGAACTTCCCATGCCACTTGCTGTAGCAGTACTTTCAAACTTGAACTTTTATGCTACAAACTGTTGCATCCACAGAAGAAGATGCACACTAAGCAGAATATAATATTTGCTTATTTTGAAAACCAAAATAAGTGCTTTTGTACCTAGTGGCCGAGTAAAAATAGTATTGCCATTGCTAGCAGTAACAGGACAAAGACTTTATGCGAACTGTGTTTTATACTAACTTTGCAGGGCCCCAGTCCTGGCCTGTTATCAACCTGTTAAGAGAACCTGCAGTGTGAACCAGAGCTGAACACCAGGTGTCTCTTCTTTTGATGTCCTTCTATGATGGCCTTATTGTTACATTCAGAAAGCAAAATTCAGACTGGCTTCTCAGTAGCTCTCCATACAACTGATCACAACAAATGATCTTTAACTTTTCACAAATCTCAGCTGAAGTAAATTATGAGGAAAAAGATTTCTTCAGTCACCTCTATTATTTGAAAGATTGGAATCCACGGTAAGACGAGCAGGTAATGCAAGACTGAAGTAGCAAGTGCTCCTTTCCATATCTTTCAATGAAACTGGCTACAATATCTCTAAACTACATTCCTAGGTAACACAGGTGTTTTCTCAGTGACTCACTTTCTCTTCTCAGGAGACGTAACCGCTGCTGCTACCAAGATATCACAATAACTCTGAAAGAACGTCTTCTGAATATCAAAGTGAACCAGGTCAAATTAAGACAATGCTGGACAGAAGGAAAATTACTTGCAACAGATCGTCAAGAAATGGACTGCACTTGACATAGCTAACTCAAAATCAGCTCAATGTACATTACGGCCGCAGAACATTTCTGCAACAATGCAGTTAATGCGGATAGGACTTGTCCACAGGTGATTTCCTACTGTTAGGGAATAAACTGTTGAGCAGAAATTTTATTAAAATGTAAATCTTCAAAGAATAGCTCACAGCTGACCAGCCTCTTGCTATAAACTTTTACCACAAACAAAACAGAGTATTTCCAGAATCACTATATAATCACAGAATCACAACAAACAATAGTTTCAACCTTGCAGAGTTTTTGAAATTTAAATATATACAATGTTTTATAATATTACTAAAGGTATTTAAAGGAACAGTTTGGTCTATATTTCTGTGTAATTTGCTTTGGGGTTTCCAGGTTTGGCAATTAGCAACACAATTTTTCAGAATTTATGTTGAATCAGTTACAACTGTGTATGTTTGATAGCTTTGAAAAGCTGGCCCTAGGAAAAAGCCATTCACAAACTTCAGATAGACAGCTTTGAAAAATTTCTGCCTCAGCCCAGTGATTAAATACTAGGATAAAAGTTTACTTTGTAATGATGAAGTACCTTATTTTTAATGAAAAAAAGATCTATTCTGAAGGATTTTACCTGTTCTATGATTTATGAATCTCATAAACTGGTTACTAGATTATTTATGTGTGATTATATTGACATAGTTCAACAACAGTATGAAAAAAAAAAAAAAGAACAGGCAAGAATGAAAAAAAAAGGGTACAAAATTATCAACTCTTAAGGAAACACTTCCAAGGAATGTTCAGGGAAAAGGCGAGGAACATTTTGTGCAGAGGACTGAATCTAATTCTGACATATGGAGGAAAAGAATTTGAGCAGGTTTTGGAGAAGTTATTAGTTGGGGAAGAAGAAGGAAAAGCAAATTCAGGATTAATTAAAATAAATTACACTTGCCTAGCTTAGATTTGTAGAGGTATGTAGAGACTCAACAAATTCCACCTTCTTATTTTAAGTCTTCTTGATTGCACTTAACCTGCTGGCAAAATTGCAGGTGCTACTCACATGAGGTTGGTTCTGTATTTCACTCCTTGACAGCCCTCTCATCCTTTTCCATTTCTGCAGTGACAGAAGTTATGATTTGAGCAATGTCAGCTGGACTTCATGTCTCTGCTCCAGACTGTAAACTGCTGTTGATATATTCTGTGTAGGCACAATGCTTTCCTTCTTTCTCTGTTTCTTTTTGGTTAATTTTATTTTTGCATTTCACTTCTTCCAGTCCATTCATCTTTGCACATTTCTTTCATTCACTTACAATCCCAAACTGTGTGTTGGTATCTGTTCACTGATTTGCAACTTCCCTCTCAACTTTTTCTTTCTTTGTCATGTGTTTTCTTAAGTTAGTGCCCCTCAGATCTTATCCACCTCAAACTTAAGGCTAGACAAAGACAGGTAGGAAGCTGATGGAAAAGAAATTCTCAGATAACACACACAGAGAGGACAAACTTTTAATTTGAATGTAAAAGTAGCAGCTGTAGCTCAGAATATGACAAGAACATGTAATAATTTAATTGCCTCATGCTGGCATATACCTTACATAAGGAGCAATAGAATCCCACTTACTTTCTTTTGGAAAATAAGAAAATATTAATCTACAGCTCCTACATACAGTGAGATTGAAGGGAAAATAATTTAAAATCTTATTTCAAGTTGACAAATTGCAAAAAATTCAAAGCTAAGATTATTTAAAAAATGTGGAAACAGTATTACATTGTATGCTTCCAGGACTGTATATAAAATTAACTGCATGTTTATAACATTATTTTTCCCTGATTTAAACATTATCTTTCTAGTGAATATATCTAAATTGGGAAACTGAGTATTTATTCCAATCATATCCCAATTATACTTTTAAGGTAAGTGGAGTGGAATACAAATAATTGAGCCATTGCTAAAGTTCATTGACTAGCTTAGTAAGCGAATCTGATCTTGGAATGGACTAGATATTAACATGCAATACAAAGTAACCAGTTTGCAGACTTAATTGCCATAAACTACTGCTACATAAGAAATACGCTTCAAATGAACTTGCATTCAGAAAGCAATTGTAAAGCTAAGGGTGAAGGAAATCAATTAATAACTGGAATGTAATGTTCACGCAGATATCTTGAATACTTCGAAGTCATACCAAGCCCACTATAATGAAATACAGCAATAATATTATAGTGGTTGGGGTTATTTTTATTTTTTATTTTGTCCTTCTGGCTTTGCTGCTTAATGCGTTACTGCTTGATTTATCTATTTCTTTAACATTCTAATAAAGTAGATACTCTAAGAAATACCTGGGGAAAAAAAGAGGTATCAGGAATATTTAGTAAGCACTCATATTATTTAGTATCAGGAATATTTTTTTTTCTGTGAGTGGAATAGATTCCATGTTATTGTTTTATAGTCTCTGTGTGGCCCAGGTATGGTGTTCCACAAAAGCTTCCCTTAGCAGAACTTCTTCAAAAATTTAGTAATGTGCCATTGCTGACTACTGGAATTTACATATGCAGATTGTCTCTCTGGAAAGAGTGGCATTACGTCTGCAGTGCAGCATTTTCTTTTTTTTTTTATTACTAAATATGCTACTGTTTGGCTGGAGAATTGTCCTTCTATATGCATTTTCTAGTCTGTTATTAAAAATAAATTTTAAAAAAGGAGCTGTTAATACTATTGGAATCGTCAGTAGGATGTGAAAGCAATACATACCACAGGCACTGAAGATATTTGTCTCTTGTACAGTCTTCCATAAAACAGATGTACGTTTTGTATTTGCCTCTCTACTAAGGGCATAAAACCTCATTCAACAAGAGGCAAAAAGGTAACACATTATTACTGTTGAACAACTGGTCAACTCAATGCATTTTTTCCTCATTTTATGCCATTTTCAGGGAAGAAATGAGGCTAACTGTCCATGTGATTTTCTAACGCATATAACTAGGCTAAAAATGAATGAATTTTCATGAGAAAAGCAACATGTGTCTCCTGAACTTGATAAGATTCTGTATTAAACATCAAATTCTGCTTCACAATCAGCCRTGTAAAATCTAGTGCTGAACACTAACTGATCAGCATTGCGTAGCTTGACCTCTTGTGTAATCTAGTACGACAATTGGCTTGTGCTAAAGACTGTTAGTGGTGCATCTCCCTCCCACCAGATTAAAAACATAATAAACAGACAATAAGCTTTTACGTCTTTCTGAAATTCAGTATTTACAAGGAGTTGGAAAAAGAATGACAATGGGACGTGAGGCTGTCAGGACTCCACCACATAGACAACACCGAAAAGAAAAAAAACACACACAAGATTCCAAGGACATTCACTAAGAATGATATAAGTAAATGCTTGTTTGTTTAAAAGTCTGTGTCTGAAGGTTTTATTTACTAAACACAGAGTTCTTTGTAGCTGACAAGCATTTTAAAACAACAGAGGAAGACAATTAGGACAGAAATATTTTGTCACAAATTTATAAGTAACAAATGCACAAAAAAAGTGGAAACCTGAAGCCAAAAAATGGATCAAAAAATGCTATCAAGATTTTACGCATTGTGTACTACATTATAAGATGTATCATCAAAAGCAAACATTGAAAATGCTGACGTGAATATAGTCAACAAAAGAAATAAGAAAACTAATACCTAGCAAACTAGGCAAAACAGCAGTCCTAGTCAAATAACACAATTATTCTGACTCTGACAGCCAGTTATGTTTCTTGTCTGGAAAACAATCAAGAACAAATGTTTTACTACCACAAAATACTACACCATTATTGTAACAGTAGGACTGTACTGCCCACCCAGATACCTTTTTCATATTCACAAAGGACTACAGAAATCACATCCTTTCTTCTGGTGTCTACTCTGTTGTACATGCAACTTCATTCTAAGAATTTATATTCTGTCAAGAAACTTAGTTGAAGATTTATCACACATAAAATATAGTTAAATTTTGTTTAAATAGGAAAGAAAAATATAAATCAATTTTGTTGCTAAACATGTGGAAATAATTAAGAGTTCTGGATTTACTTCTCTGATATGCAGACTTCATGAGCGAGTAGGAAGAATATGAAGATAGTGCCAGTACAGAATTAATATTCAGGGGGAATTTCTTACTTCTTATGATACAATTTTATTGTATGATAAACATTTGTTTAGAAAAGCACACAGTTGTTGTTTACAAGCATCAGAAATTATTACACTCTTTCTGCCCTCTAAACAAGCTGCTCAACTCTTTTTTCCATAACCTCTCAAATCTCTTGACCCTGCCAGAGTACTCCACATTAGACCTGCTAATAGTAAACCAGCTTTCCATCCAGTCTTCTCAGAAAAGTTATACCTAGCACAGCAGCAGTGAACTTGATTACTAGGCATTCTTGCATGACTGAGAAAAAAGATCAGATTCAAAAATGTAAAAGAAGGTGTGGTTCAGAGTTGGCAGAAGCCACCAAAGAATTGTCAGAGTACAGGAGTATCAACAGCTATACCTTCTTCCAAATCTCAAAAATAGCTGTGAAACATCATTGTATGCACAAATTCAGGTGTCATTAATGACAATGTTGCACTTGCATGGTGCAGCCTTCAGCACTGTCATATTTGTCCGTATCTTTAGTAGAGAAAATGGAGAAGCTGTTTGAGGTGAAGTCAAAGCTTCTGCTAAGGTTGGCAGAAGTGTGCACTGCGTAAAAGAAGCTTGGGAAAGCAAAACTGCAAACATGCAGTTCAGAAAATAGTTGTAGGTGAAGTCACTAATTGATTTGTCATGTCAAATTTACCTTTGCGTTACTGGCATATAGCGTCTGGAAATTAACAAAACCCCCTCCCCAATTCTATGAGAAACCTTTACTGAGGAACTTTTTGGGGGCATTCTTTGACTCTTAAAATTACTTTTACAGGCTTAACTGTTAAGTGTTCCACAATAAAAGAACTTCGATGTCTGCTCTTCAAAACTGACATATTTTGTCAGTCCAATTCTGCTTAAAAAAGATATCTATTCAACAGAGGCTATTTAAAGCTTACAGCAACAATCATCTTCTGTGGGAACTGCTCAATCACAGAAATAATTTTTGGACATTCAAAGAGATCACACACATAGAGAGGAAAGTATTCTTAATTCTTCTTTTTCATTTAATATAGCTGCTGCTTGTCTAACTTCTCTGCCAGAAAAGAGAAAAAATAAAAGTATTCTTATTACCAAAATCAGTTTACACTGATCTTAAATGGGGTTTATGGCATGTAAGATTGAAGTAATTCAGAAGTTGCTGAGGGCACCCAATAGAAATTACTGTCTCCTGGTTTATAAAGGACAGATGACATATTTCTGATATGGCCCACAGAACAAAATATATCCACTTTCTGTATTGCTGAAATGAAAAAAAATGTTATTTTGTTTTGTAAAATTATTATGACTCCTGATCGTAATAATATATAGATTATTCAAGCAAAAGAAAACAAAAACAGACAGAAAGATTGTCATTGTCAGAAGCCTTTAAACTGTTCAGAGTGTGTTCTTTTGCAGTACTAGTGTAGTTTGTTGCTCTGTTCTCACGGTACTATAAAGTTACTGTAAATTCAGTGACAAAGAAATTGCTTTTCATATATCTTCTCACCAAAAACATAACAAATACTTTTAGTGATATGAAATTGGTAAATTGTAATCAAGCCAGAAAATATGTCACAATGTTAGTCATACTGTCTAACGTGAAAAAAAAGAGTTAGCAATTTAGTATCATAGGAGGGACAGAAAATTCTACTGAGAAGTCAAAGTATCACAGGACATGTACATTTGATGAGCTTTACAAACAATGAAGAACAATATTTCACTTGCCTTTTTACATACCTCCAAGTCTAAACTATGACAACAAATTTTACAAACATAAGGAAGTTCAAAGTAATTTTGGCACACTTTTAAAGATTAAATATACTTAGGCAGATTCTGATGATCCTTATGCCTAATTAGAATAAAAGTGATCAGTTTTGCTCTTTTAGGACTTGTCCTCTTTGAGGCAGTCTAACATCTGGTTGCTTTAGTAACAATATAGTCTAAGAATTATCCCTCAAGTGACAGATAAAGCAAAGAGCAAAAGTCAGCTATATTTTAAGTTTGTAACCTCTTATTTATGGTTTTCTCTCATAGCGCTCTCTCTCCAGTCTTATAACCTCAAACTTTTCCTTTTAAGTTTACTAGAATAAATGTATTTGCAGTTCACGCCAGCATAATATTTATAATGGACTTGTGTTAATCTCACAGACCTAGGGCTTCCTTGTGAAAGACCATCTAAGTTGCATTGGAAGTGACAAACCTCACGGATGCAAAATATTAGGGGCTGCAAAAGTCAGTTTGAGAACTGGCATCACTGACTGCTAGAAAAAGGAAAAAAAAATGCTTGGTCATTACCCTTTTCATGCTCCTATACCAGAGGCAGGCTGCAGCTAGATCTCCCATGGCTCTGGAATGACGCCACTAATGTTATTGTTAATGGAGTTTCTGGATAGAATATATGTACATATATGTCACCCTCTGCCTCATTTCAAGGGACACTATTTGCCTTCCAGTTTCCTCCTAATAAAATAGGTTTTGCCACACTGTTCCAGACTACAGTGTATGGGAATAAGTGACGACCATTATCAGGGTATCTTGGCAAGAAAACATGTTAAAGACAAAAAGAGAGAGACAGCAACACTCCTATTTTGTAGAAGTTAAAAATGAAAAAAAAAGATGTATCAAAATATATGAGGAGAAAACTGGGTAAGAGGAGACATGACAGAAAAACTTGTAGTCCTCCAGTCTGATCTCATGACCTGTTGTAAAAATCATACAAAATATATGGTATCAGAACAACAGAAGAATTAAGAAAAAGTAAATGGATATTGTACCTAAAATACTTGTCTAATATTACATCCACGTTAGGAAGTCTCTGGTTCTTACTATCTAAAAATAAAAAAAGTCTATGCCTAATCCAGTATCACAGTCTTAAAAAAGGAATACAGAGAAACCAATGTAGCATATTAATTTTAATTCCAGTCTCCTGATGAGGGTAGCTCTCAAATACATCTCAACACAGATGGAGAGATAGAATGCTGATAAATAATACATATATTTTCCAGCTTCAGGTAAATCATTTATCCCTGCAATTACAAGTCAGAGAAGCTACTGAATGATTTTTTAACATGTGATTCTTGACACGTTTTTTTCAGGATTAAGAGAAGGACATTGACCTTATTCTGCATTAAACAATTGCTAATGAGATCACATTATTTTGCAATTTATTTAATACTGAAACAAATAATAATTGGATATTCTGTAATGTATAATTGTTGTCATTCACTCATTTTTACAGAGATTATTTAAATAAAATTTTAATTTATTTTAAATTAAATTGCAGTGATGTGCTGGGATAAAAATATGAACAAAAAGTTAAATGATAAAATTCAGTTTAAAATTTTTTCTTGTGATTGTATGTACAGAAAACAATCTTCTTTTATGCATCACAGGAAAAAGCAACCCAGCTTGCTTTCATTAAGGGGTAGGAAAGAAATCAAAATTAATCTGGCTGGCTAATATTAAACTTTGCTAAGATTTAAAATATATCCCCTTTGAGAAAATAAAAGATACTTGTCCTTAACATCACTCCTGTAGAAACTGGTTTTGTTCTACACATCTACACTATGTACCCCTAAGCATAGTTGATAACCAGATGGTTGTACATGCTGTAAGGTGACATATGTGATTTCTGGTTAGTAAATATTGAGTCATTATTCAATCTATATTACATATTTAAAAACTCATTTTTATGACAACAACTCACAGCCTCCTAGACAAAAAACCCCTTAGCATTGCTAAGCAAACCAAAATTTTAACATTGGCACAGGAACAGTAAAATAAAAAATAAATTAAAAAAATGTAAAATCTTAATATTACTATGTCATATAAACTATAGATTCTTATGCAGAACTGCACATATGCAATTGTGAGCTTGATTCGTATCTATGACTTCTTGGGAAAAGAAGAGATCCTTTACCACAGAGGAGGATTTTTAAAACCCATTTTTTACTGAATCTTTTTTTTTGGGAAAAGTAGTCTGAAGGAGAATTTTTTGAAGCTACGTTCATCTCAGGAACGTAATACAAGAAATTTCAAAAACATGGATAAAGCAGCTGTCCTGAAATAGATACAGCTATTTTCACCCTTGAAAGCAACCCTTCTCTTTGCTAAATACCTGTACTGAATTTTTTTTATAAACTCCAAAAATTTTACATATCTTAAATTTAAGAGCATAGATCAGCATTCTTTTTTGTGTCTGCATTTACTTTGCATTTCACTTTATACTGAAGAATAATTATGAATAACTGAAACTAATTTGCTTCCTGTCCTAAATTGCTGTTTCATACTTTTAAGCAACTGCTAAGTTACATGCAGGAGGTTTTGTAGTTTTTCAATACTACGTATTAAAACATATTCCTTATACTGTCATATGAGCACAGTGGGATACTGTCATTTCTTGTAAAGTAACTAATTATTTAGCTATGTACATAAGATTTGATTATGTAGGAGTAAGAGTAATCAACTTGAAATTTTAGAATAGGATTTTTTTGGCTAAAGCTTATATTATATGTTTTCAAAAAGTGATGTGAGAATTGTTAATCACCACAACAGAAAGTTGCTGGTTAAATTGAAAACCCTGGTTTTATATTAACATATTAAGAAAATACACAATCATACTGAGTTTAGTAAAAGAGTTTCAACCAGTGAATAGCCAGTATCAGTGCAGAATATACTTGGTTTTATGATCCTGTTCCACTGTTGTGAAACATAGGGTTCCAGCTAATACTACAGTGCAGTATGACATAAGATATACGCAACGGATATTAACTGTAATTATTTAGGAGTAGGTTTCCTAAATTGTCCAATAAAAAAAAATCAAAGTTAATACATATCTAAAAAATAACTGTTCCACAGATCTGAATAGATAATCTCAAACTCTATGTAGACAATTTTAAACTACGTATGACAATGTAGGCTTGCTAAAACTCTACTACATAATAACAGTTACAGAATTCTGATTTCCAGAATTTAGGATGTAAAAATGATATTTTCCTCTACAGATGAATACACATAGCATAGGAACAGAAATGTAATAATAGTACCAAAGTTATCATTGATACAAAGCTTGTTCATAAGGCTAAGAACGATAACAAAACTTTATTTATGGCCTGCATTTAAAACTGTCATTTAAGATAAAATTAGATAAATATAGCTGCTGTACCGAAACAACACACTTTAACCATAGACAACTAAACTACTGAAAAGCATATATATTAATCTGAAAAATGAGATTCCCAGATCTGATTCTGTTCCCAATTACATCAGTAAAGCTGTTTTAAGTGGGCCTAAACCATGCCAATATTCTTTGCTTAGTGACTACTGACTATCTGATATCAGAAATATCTTAYGCAAAATAAATCAGTATCAGTCAAATCTATTCTGTGTATAATAGCTAAGATGATACCTAAAATCTATTGGTAAAAAAAACTCATGAAATTCAGCACGTGGAAAAGCTTTTCTAAGACACCTGTGCTGAAGGGGAAATTTTGCCCTGAAGCAGAAACTTGTGTTGTGGGGAAAAAACCCTAAAAAATACAGTGATAATTAAAAAAATGTTATGAAAACTCCAGATTCAGAGTAGTCTTCTCTCTATGTAAATAACTGTCCTGCTCATCCAGACCACTAGCTTATCGTGGAAATCAGCAAGAATCACACACATATATCTAGCAAGGTAATTTTGCCCATAAATTTGACTGATCCATCTCTATTGACTACATCATAGATGAAGCACTTCAGACTCCGCTACAAAATCCCATGCACTTAGGGAATAAAATATTCTTTTACCTTTTCACATCCGCAACTGGCAAATAATTTCAGGGTATCTCCTTATAGTCCAAATGAATGTTAAGTGTAAATCTAATGTAGTCAGTAATAGAACTGTAATAGAGAGAACTCTGGATGCATAGCAACTATCAACTTGTGGATATTAAAATCATATGAAACATTTTCCCTTGGTTGAACAAATACACAATAATTTTCATCTGTAGGTAACATTATAGATAGGAAAAGGATATAATGCACATATGATGCGTCTCCAAGTCATCACCCTGACAAAGCAATTAAAAAAATCAAAGTAACACTCTATGCTTTCAATGTAGTTCTTATAAAACATGAATTAAATTAAAATTTTACATAATAATACTCTGATTTCAGTTTGAGAAACATTACACTGTGAATCTGCAAAGACTTTGATGAATACCCTACTAACATAACAGCCCAGTCAGCTGCAGTATCGTTTACAATCTTAATGGTTTTTAGACAGCAATGAAGGAGCAATAATTTTGTTCCATTTCAAACAATGTAGCATTGAAATAACTGAAGGGCATTCACGGAAACTACAATTCTATTATTCTTTTTTGCATCTCTTGGAGTACAATGAATACATTGCATTTGTTTTTTTCATAAAATAATGTTAAAAACACAGTCTTAAGTGATAACTTTTCTAGTGATATTTACTTAACTACAACACAGTTTCTCCATTATTTGAGAGCTTAAACTTACATCTATGTGGAATAACCAGATTACATTTACTAGGTAGTATTTTGAGAATTACTCAACTTTTACTGAGTTTTTGTTTCCATTGATGTAATGTAATCAGGGCTGAACTAAGTGCTTCTTTCATTGAGAATCTATCTGAATAAACAATGAATAAGTTGTAAGAACCACAGGATTTTGGACATAACATTCTCTCCACGGAAAACATTCAGCTATCAAACTATGCAAACTTCTGTTGGGGTGACTTGTCCTTGGCAAAATACTAGTAATGACTACTCATAAAAATAAAAGTTTTGCAGAATTTGGCTCCAAATATTCTAAAGGACTAAGAATTCACAGTTGACGTTATTTCTACATGAGAGAATTTTTCAAAGGTGTTAAGCCTTTAAATATCATGTTGATAAGCAGCTTACATAGCTGTACAAAGGAATACTTCTAAGATAACACACACAATTGTATTAACCTGTTACATCAGAAGACATTTTTTTCTGCAGTTTCTCTTTGCTCTGAAATATTTGCTTTATTGATGCTAACAGGACATATGTCATTGATGTAAATACATCAAGAATGTCATTTTTATTCTAACTTTAACATAATAAGCAACACTCATAACCATGAACATATAGGCTACATCTGTAAATTTTCCTGGGCACTGGAACTCTGAACCAACCAGAGCCACTCTCCCAGGAATTCCTGGGAATGGTTCAGGGCAACACAGGATCGAAAGCATTCCCAATAGACAGTCTGCATGCAGCTACCTTCTAATAGTATTACATGAGCTGTTTTTCCCCACTGTTCTCATTGCCAACGCAGTTTTTAAACTTGACTAATTTAAAACAGCAGTGTTGTCCAGCGAAAAGTACTGCACTAGATGTAGAATATGATGCAATATATCATATATTTAATTATTTCTAAATGTCACTTTCATTTAGAGCACATTTACATTAAAAGAAAAATAAATACAATAAAAGGGAGTAAGCAGATCACTAGTCCCGCTGAAGTCTGGTTTAAACATTTAGCTAATACTGGATTGAGTCTTCCTCTAGAAGTGTGGAAAAAGATGAGGAAGTGACACACTATCCTCTGTAATATGATAAAGTAGTCATCCAAATATCTAGCAACTGTGGGAAATCTTCTTTCGGTTCTTTCATTTGCTTGAAGGAGCTTGGTTCTTGTCACCTATAAGACCACCCTAACTACTGGTCTAGTGATATTGTGGAATAGGTATATAATCCATTTTTCCTGTGGAAACAGATTCAGTAGCAGGCAGCAGTGGGCTTAGATCAAACCTCTTCCCCTCACTGACACTATTTGTAAGGTAGGAGTATCCTCTATTGCCATAAGAGAGGAGAAATCATGCTTTGAAAGCGTTTTATTTTTTCAGGTTTTTTTTCTTCCCTCAATGAAAGTACTGACACTGCTGGATGCTCTGTAGAGTCCAATACTAACATTAGATAACCTTTTTTTTTTTTCTGGACTGACTGGGGTTAAGTAATTCTTTTGTTTAAAACTGTTTTGTTTTGGTTTGGTTTTCAGTGCATTATTAATCTATAATTTGGGGAGTCACTGAGTTCTTACTGAAATTATTTTAGTATATATTTTGATAGCAGCTTAATTGTGTGGGGTTTTTGTTTCATTGATTTTTTCAAAAAACATGACTTTATTACACTTAGGTTCTGAATTAATGTCTTCTCAGCAAACAACAGTCAAAGTCTAACCATTTGCTTTGTATATTTATAAAGATGTTTAAATGAGGATAAATAAAATTACATTCTGTGCTCCAAATTTCCCTCTATCTCAGTTTTCTTTCTTTCTTTCTTAGAAGTTCTCTTATTACCATTTGATATATCAGCTTGGTCATATTTTCTGCCCTTTCACACTGAAGCAGAATGCCAAGTAAAGAATATTACTTACTGCCAAAGGTTTTCAGAGAGTGTAATTAAAAGTTTGTCTCCCTGTTTTTATTTAGCTTTTCCTGGCATTTGACTAATTTGGCAGCATATGGTAGGTTTGTTTATTAACTTGTGCATAGTAATTAAAGCAGCGCTTTAACAGAGACACACAAGAAATGTGTTCTATTTATATTTGAGGGGAAGACATTTTTTAAAAATCTACACAAAATGAAAAGCATTTTTGAATTTAATTCTGAAATCTGGAGGTATCTGGATGGATTTATGTAACTGACTTTATAATAATTCATTCTTTATAAAAAAAGGTATTAACAGGTATTTTAATTTGTGTGCCAGAAATTTGGCCTACAGAAATAATTCAGAAATGCAATATGTTAATCAACTATATGTAGTTAGGAGAGTGACAAAATGTCCTTCGGCACAAAGACTTCCATGTTTTAGACAGACTATGCTCACTGTTTAGTCAGAGTCCTCAACATTTGCCTTAGGAAGCAGATTTATGTCCATGACAGGTAACCGAGAGTTTCACATTGATAGTATGTTTATTGATAACATGTTGATACTTAGCAGCCATTTCTTCTGAAAAATTGAATCTAATTTTTTGCAAATAATAAAATAAATTCTCCCAGTTGGTAATTCTGTAAGAATGAATGCATACAATCACACATAGCAATATAATTAACAGTCCATCTTAAATCTCTATTCTATTAATACAACACTAGCTACTTACCATGGAATTTGACCAGTACAGTATTTATTAAAAAAAAATGTTAGTGATTTTATTTTTCATCTTCAGTATTTCCTGCCCATTTAATTGCTTGCCCTAAAGGAAAGATAGATTTCTATGCCATAAAGTTATACAAAATTTACATCGCCAATAAAAATGTACTGTCTTTTGTATTGTTGTTACTCCTTTTCTTCTCTATGACTTAGTATACAGTGAAAAGCCAGTAAATTTTATCCAGTAATTTGAGGAGAGGAGGAAGATGTTTAAGATCTGATGCACATACTGACCTTAACCTGGCAAAAAATCTCAGAAATTAATAACGAAACCAAAAAATAAAATACAAATATGTAAAGTATCTATGATGAGACACAATGCCAGTGAGACTGGAATCTTGAACAAAGTTAGCCTGATGTGAGCAAAATGAATTATACTATGATGTGCAAAAGATAAATTACTTTCAACAGAGGAAGAATGGATTTCTTCATTAACTGTACAAGCAACAGGAGAAAATTATATACTACCTTACAAGATAGAACAGACTTATTTGATAGTATCTGAAAACCCTTCATAGATTATACACAAAAACACTAATGACACTTTCACTGAAATAACAGGCAGGGAGAGCTCAATCAGGATTTTAGTGTTGTCACCCCTCTTGCCAGCCCAACAACTTGCCAGGATAACAAATACAACCTAATAAAATTGTATTTGCTTGCTCAGATTCCTAGAACTATGTTAGTCATCTTTTAGACTTTTACTACATGATAATGACAATTCTTGTATTACAGTGAAGAATGATAGGCAAAATTACTTCATGTGAAACTGAATTACATCATATAAATGTTACATGAAAGCAGAACAGAACATACAAACTTTGTGCTTTTGTATGCATCCATTCTAGAATGGGATGTAGTCTCCAGTACTCAAGCCTCACTACTGTCTCAAGGTCTGTGGGAAAATTTCAGGCCATTCTTATGAACTTAAAATGTTGTCTATACTAGGCTGCTTATTCTGTCTGTTTTCCCAGGGGCTACCACAGAGTCTCCAGCTGCACTGGGGTCAGACCCTTAATCCCTTAGATTTTATTTAACAATGAAAATAAGAATATTTGTAGGTCCTCACACTACCAAAGGACCTACAGAAGACTGGGTGTGTAGCTCCACTGAGTCCCATAAATATTTATTTATTTGTAACTGCTGCAGCAGAACCTCAAATTGCAAGTATTCTTTATGTTTATACACTGCTTAAGGTGTCTCTAAATATTCCCACTACAGGCATTAAATAATAATAGCTAGAATAAATATTGATGTATTGTTGTTGTGTAGCAATAACTATACTCTTTCATAGCAGAAGTAGCTGTCTCCCAGCAGTGGAGTGATTCCAAGTAGCCAACCCACATTCTTGACTGAAGAGGTGTGTCAACTCTTCTTGTTTTTGGCTTGCATGTGCAAAACCAGACTTGTACAACCTGAGAAAGTTTCACATGTAGGGGAGAAATTGAGATCTGTTGCTTAAAAAATTATCAAGTCTGCTTGCTTACAAACTTATGTTCAAATGTTCAGGAGCTGATGCAGAGGACTTGCTATATAAACAGTTAAGTAGTTCAGGGCCCAGATTTAGATCACACATTTGGCACAAATCGAAGTTTTTCTAATACTGCTTTTAAAATAGCATTTCTACATAATTTTATTTTATCCAGTTCCTGTGCTTAGTCCTGGGAACTTTTAAGTAATTTGGGATATGGATCATATATGTTTTTCTAGTAATATCAACACTGTTAAAACTTCTTGATTAGCTTGCAACCTCACAACTGAGGCTTGGTGCTTACAGCAGTCAAATAGTGGAGGGGCACAGCAATGCTCACAAATTCCTCCAGTGACAGAAATTCCCACCTTTTTCCTAAAAAATTCCTTCATACCATATGGGAAGCTCAATGACTGTGAGCCTGGAGAAGGGGCAGTGAAACAAAGCACAGGAGATCGAGTGCTAAACATTGAAGGAGCTCAAAAAATGATACAGGATTCTGAAATCAAATGATAACATACCAGAGCTATAAGTTCACCCTCACTACATGGTAAAAAAAATAGTGCTAACCAGATACAAATATTTAACCACAGAATCACAGAATGACTGAGATTGGCAGGGACCTCTGGAGGTCATCACTGTCCAACTCCCCTGCTCAGTGAGGGACACCTAGAGAAGGTTGCCCAGGACCATGTTCAGGCTGCTTTTGAGTATCTCCAAGGATGGAGATTTCACCACTTTTCTGGGCAACCCATTCTAGTTCTCCATATAGATTTGCTTAATTTATTGACTTGTGAGCGATGTGTTACTGAGAGCAAAAATCTTGTTCTGGCCTGTGAAACCATGTCAATTCAGGTCCTGACATGGATTAGAAAACAAAGGCTAGTGCTGGCTTAAGTTACTACTTGTGATTTTAACTACAGATAAAACCATCCATCAGGTAACTGAAGAACCAAAATAAGAAAGAAAGAAAGAAAGAAAGAGAGCAAGAAAGAAAGAAAGAAAGAAAGAAAAAGAAAGAGAGAAAGAAAGAAAGAAGGAAAGAAAGAAGGAAAGAAAGAAAGAGAAAGAAAGAAGGAAAGACGGAAAGAAGGAAAGAAAGAAGGAAAGAAGGAAGGAAAGAAGGAAAGAAGGAAAGAAAGAAGGAAAGAAAGAAGGAAAGAAAGAAGGAAAGAAAGAAGGAAAGAAAGAAGGAAAGAAAGAAAGGAGGAAAGAAGGAAAGAAAGAAAGAAAGAAAGAAAGAAAGACTGATCATCACTAAATTAGTCAGTTTGCATATTTAATTATGCAGTTTAAGTTATAAATGCTCAGCACTTCTGTTTATAGGGTTTTGGACTTCTGGTCAAAATGACATATGAAACCTAGTGACATTTTTCATATATGAGACATTCATATCAGTCATGGAACTAACTTGAAATTCTTTCTGCCGCCTTGGTCCACTGTTTTTGCTCTTCAGTTTTGACAGGTTGCTTTTCATGCCCTTGAAGAACTACAGCTTTCAGTGATTCTATCTACTACAGCTTTCAGTGATTCTATTTACGTGGACAAAAAAACATTGTTAAGGCAAAAGTATATCTTTACAATAAGACATAAAGGATGAAATTAGCAGTACAAAAGGTATAAAATTGGAACGTACACTGTAATTTGTAGACTTACTACATCACAGAAAACCTATACTTTAAAGTCATAAAACTTGTTATATTCCTTTTATGGAAAACAGCCATAAGTGTATCTTTGTTCTTGGGTGCTATTACAATGTATAATGCATGTATTTTGATGTGTTTGATGTCTTTCCCGTTTTTTTACACTATCAGAAAGAATCACTGCTTAGTCATTAACATGTTTCCAAGTGATTATTTTCATTTGGCATCCCTGGCATTACAAATTATATGTATTATTCCTACTTATCATTATACAGCTAAAAACAGAAATGGAAGGCCCATTAAGAGTCAAAATGTTTTTCCTTCCCAAAAAGCTCTCTTTTCTTATTAAAATGTGAACTTCCATAGAGCTTTAGATTTTACTTTGTGAAAGTCTGAGAAAAAAGTAGTAAAAAATTAATTACGGATAATATGAGACATGAGAAATGATGTTCCTTCAGTAGATGAAATTTTCTTTTAAGTCAAAAGGAATAGTAGTGGGCATTACCTGAAAAATTCATTTTGAGTCAGTCACAATCTCACTCATGTGAGATGTGCACACAGAAAGAACCAACAGACTAAACTTTTTCTCCTTCAATCATTAATCATTTCAATGCACGCCTTGCAGGATATGCGTGTTTCCTTTTACACATAAGCATGGTGTGAACGTGTGATGAAGGTTGAGACTCTAATGTAAACAGAAATATCAAGAACTCATCAAATTTACCACTCTTATCACCAGAAGCTAATGTCCTGTGCATTGCAGCTACAGTTATCAGGTAAGTATGTGGAATATAGCTGCAGAAATTTTAAGTATCACCCTCTGTTCCTAAGGCAGGGATATTAGTCAAACTTACCAAAGTTTAACAAAAAACAGTCAAAGTATCTGGCAGTGTTTAAACAAATATAAAGCAGGTTTTAAATATGGTTTGTGGGCTACTAAAGAGGAAAGTGTTCACATGAAAAATTAGAAAATACAATTGTGTCTTCACTGGAAGTATTGCTTTAGTGATTTCTAAGCTGGCACTGGAGCATGTTTAAATGACACAGACAATACTGCTAATAATTACATAAATAAATACCAGGAGTAAAACAAGCCCATGTAAGTGTCAAAGAGAAGTAGAAGCTTCAAAATGCCTTTCTCTGACCTCTACTGAGAAGTCAACTGAAAAATAAAATGGGAAAAGAGGCTTTGTCGTAAGCTATTAATAAAGCTCAATTTCTGAATACCTTTGTGCACTCTTTCAGTCCAATCAGCTTCAAGACACCAGAATTCACCTCATCTGCCAATTCAAAAGTTTATCTAATAAAACATTCATGAGATTTTTGGCAAATAATATCATAACTACCTAAATGAAAATGTATGGCTCACCAGTTCCCTTGTCAGATGGCTTCTTTGTCCCTGGGTGACTGAGGATCAGGGGATTTCTTCCTTACAGACTCTTTCCTAATACAGTTGAAATGCATCCAAAAATCATAGCTTCTGCTTCCTTACTTATGTTTCTTAGTTCACATAATTAGTAAGATATATACACATATATGTGTATGAACTAATGCCCTTTAGCTATCTAAGTGTTTGCCATTTACCAATTTTGCTAAATATACGATTAGACACAAATTGTAGCAATCTAATCACTAAAGTAATAAAAAAGTGTCACTCCAGTTTTCATTCACATACTAATAAAAACAACCTTTTAATATTTCCTCATTTTACGGGTATGCAATTGTTCTGAATGTTTTCAATATCATTAGACATTCAATGACTAAAAGACAAAAAGTTGTACCAGCAAGATAAAGAATTGAGCCTTCACCTTAAAAAAGACTAATTTTTTATTTGCATTATTAGACACATTAATTATACTGTGAAATTTATATACAAACTAAGCATCATACATTCAACTGCAAAATTGAGACAAGGATATCTAGAAAAGATCACACTACAGCTATATTCCAATAGTTTTATTGAGCACCTATTGGGGATATTATCAGCCCAGTTTCTGGGCTCTCTCAACCATGTGCACAGGAAGTTATTTTAATAGTATATAATAATGTAACAGCCGAAAGAGCTAAAATAATTTCTATAGTTTTTAGCTTTATGAATGTGCTTATTCACCCACATATGCACTGTGGGTGCAAAACAATAATATGGTTATGCATCTACAGTCTGCAGTACCGCATGAAAATCATTTTGAAGTGAACTGAAAACCAATATACCAAGCAGGCAACCGACTTCCATATAAGCTCAAACTACACAGCACTTGGATTGTTTTCCTCAACACAAAACACGCAGAACAATTCAGAAGTGTATGTGTGAAATTCCCTCCTGAAATAAAAACTAGTAAAAACTTCAAAAAGCTGTATAGGAAAGAGTCTTCTCAGAGTATTTATGAACGAATAGATATCATTCTCAAACTGATAAACAAAAAAGCTTGCCTACTGATGAATTAAACAATGTGTTTTGCCAAGGTGCTTATCCTTGACATACACCATATTATACAGCATGATAAAGTAAGCTTTACCTATCTGTGTCTTATGACTTGTATCTATTTAGTATTCTGACAAAAATAATTTGTTAGTGAAAATGATGGATGAGTATGTGTTACAGAATACATGCCTGACCCTCAATGGATATGGGTTTTTTGAACCCTCAAATGCAGAATTTTACTCACATAATCACGCTTTTAACACTACAGACCTCAGTTCTTTCCCTCTGCTTTAATCAAGAAAAAGCCATCAGATAAAGAGATCGTTATCTGGATTACTTTAAGAGTTTCAAAATAATATTCCATTTGGCCCAGAAATATACCTTAAGAAGTATGCATTGCGTATTCTCTCTTCCTCCAAACCCACAGTATGAGTAGGAGTATTTCCATTCTGGTTGTTTTGGGACTTGGTTCCTAGTCTGATGGCTAAAAAGTGGTTGTCAAACGATTTCTTTCATGACAGATAAGTCTTTGTTCTCCTCTACTTTTTCATAGTATTGCAACTTGCTTCTTTAGTCTTTGTTCTTCCTGAGGTATACATTCTTGTGCAGTTTCCACCTGGTTTCAATCCAAGTACACAAGCATCAACTACATTTGTCAGTGCAGTGGTGTACACATATACTCACACCAACAACAGCATGTTTTTCCTTTGTTCAGGTGGCAAAGAATACTGTGAAAAGCAAACTGACACACAGGTACATATAGACCTTTTTATTTCAGTGTCCAGAACATTGTAATTTTCTATGGTTTTGAAATTATACACATAGCAGTCAAATATTATATGACTACTTCCACGAGCTCACACTGTTCTAATATGACAGTAAATGTATCATATACAGGTACCAACGAAAATCTTACATGCAGTATAATTAATCATAAATACAAACACTTATTTATTCCAGTGATATGGATAAGCACTATTATATGAATTATTTTGTAAAAACTAAGTATATTGCTTAACTTCTATTTTACTTACTGCTCCAAAATAATATTTCTTTTCATGGAAAAAAGACTATTGATTAGGCTTTTACTATTCCTATTTTCTGTACTTGACAAATTAGTCTTACTGCTTGCAAAATTGACAGGAAGGTTAGGTTCCAGAAAAAGGAATACAGTAAGGATTGGTTACAGCATTCATTAATCAGTGGTAATTTACATTAATATAAATACATTGATCCTTCTCTGAAGGCCCTCTCTTGTGAGTAATTTCATGCTCCAGCAGACATTATGAGATACATTAAGAACTGGCATTTCAACAAATGAGAATGGCTTGACTGTAAGAGAAATACCCAATGACCAAATAGGAAATTCTTTTATTGCAATATTCAAGGAAAATGCACCTGGATTCCCTCATAAATTTCACTGAAGAAAACGTTGTAGTAACATTCATTGGTAATTAAAGAGATTAGATTTTGCATGTGGTATTTTTCATATGTGTCATTTTAGAAAATCTTCTACTACCATGTGATACAGGGAATTCATGCGAAGATTTATTTTTGAAGAGAAATTATGTGGAAAGAATGTAACACTAATATTTTCTTTGCATTAAAGTAAATTTTTGGGCTCAGATCTAAGCATAGAGTAGCAAACAACTATTTCTTCAAAGGAGTAGCTACAGGGAAGAACTACATCCACATTTGCACTGGGCTGTTCTTGAAATGATAGAATGAGCCATTTTTATACTAACAGACAGTTAGGCAGTATTATCTCAATGTTCTTCTCACTTTCATATAATTCTTACCTTCTAAAAATTATCTGTTAAGAGAAGCTGACAAAAACTAGACGTAAACCTCTCTGACTAATTGGGAATAGTATTGCCCAAAGTGCTGTCTATAAATTTAAGTTTTCACCTACGCAAAGACAAAAAGATCAAGATCCTGAAGGAACAAGATCTAAAAGAAGAAATAAAACCTCTGATTAATGAGGGAAAGTTGGGACACCTTAAAAACACTGTCCTTTAATGCATACAGACATGGTAACAAGCTAAAACAGAAATTATGAGTGGTTAAATCAAGGCAATGTATTTCAAGACTACTTGGTCTATTTACTTGTCTGTCATATAGCCAGTGCAATCCTGTATAATACAGTGGAAATACTTGTCCTTTATGTGTCTCAGTTTTCATTTCTGTAGAATGTGTTGCCTGCTACAACATGGGTGTGATATTCTATGCGTGAGAAATGGCAAGAAAGAAAAATATCTGATGAAAAATTCTCTACAAGTAAATCAAGTTAATTTGTATTAAAGTCTCTTTTTCTGTGACATGACATCTCATTCTGTATTTCCTTTGTACTGCTATGGTAATGCAAAAAAGCTATTTGCCCTCAGCGGAGGGATTCCCTTGCCTTCCTCCTTTAAGAACAACCGGTGAGGCATTTGAAAGCACTCCCTCTGTCACTAGTGAGGACCAACTCACTGGTGAGTGATGGCCGTCCTCACTTGGTGATTCACTTGGCACTACACTTGGCAAAAAACCCAAGTGGAATCTGCCATACTGCATAAAAAAACTACTGCCAACTGAAATTACTCCACGTGCTAACAGAAGGTTGCCAGTCTAAACTCTGAACCGAATGAAGACTATGAATGTGCCTCACAAAAATAAATGGCAGAAACAAAAACTTTTCAGACTTCTTCAACACCAAAAGAGCATACTACAAACTGGAACAGAAAGCAGAATGACAATCTAGTCAACCAGCATTTTGAACAAACTTCTGAAACTTAAAGGCTGAAAGTTGTAAGAGGCTGTATCTCTTTGTTGCTTGGTTTGTTATCTGAATAAGGAATATCTTCCGACACTCAGTTTTGCACAAGAAGTTTAGAAAGCTTAATTAATTCAGGCCTTTTTTTAAGCTGGTGATAACAATTTTCTACATATCTTTGCTTACTTGATTTGATTATTATTTTACTATTATTATTGCTACTAATTCAAGTGAAGGAAGAAAAAAGAAATTACTGTGACTGCATGGAAAAAAGTTGAGAAAGTAAACAGTCCTTCCTTCTCCTCCTCCAAAAAGAAAAAAAAAATAGGTAAGATTACTTCTTGAGAAAATGTACTATAAGTACTAATGGAAATATTATTGCAAATCAGGCTAATGGAAAACTAAGAATGATCACACTGAAAGATTTTAAGAGGAATTCAGTAAAAGACTTTTACACACATACAGATAGTAGGCATACACAAAAAAACCACTATTAAGGAAGCATCCAAAAGCCTACCAGTGAGGGAGACAGATGCAATTCTTATCTGAATAGGAAGGTGTCACACACGTAGAGGGAGAGTAAGCAAAACTCCATTACCTGCCATCAGTAAATTTGTCCCTGAATAAATAAATAAGGAAAGTGACTGAATTAGGGTGATTACAAAACACAGCATCTCTGCTTACTGAATTTATGATAAAAATAGGAAATACTGACTGTATTGTCAATATATCCGTTGCAAAAAAATGGACAAAGGAATATTTCTAATAACTGAATGTTTTCAGGCAGAATATTGGAAAGTCTCAAAGGAACTAGGCACCATACTAGTAGTAATTAGTTAGAAAGAATAAGAGACCAACTATTTGTTAGTTGTAATTTTTCAGAAAAAGTAGCATCCATATCTCTGTTTCTGTTAGAYTCTTATACGCATTACATATTCTCTAATAGTATGACATAACATATTCTGATCAATCTTTGCATTGGCCTCCTGAATAGTTTGAACACCTCTCATAACTCTATGTCACTGTGTTTTCAGGGTCTACTGTGTTTTTGAGTTCTACATCATATTTATAAACTGCCTAACTGCTGTAGCTTCCTTATGGCGTACACTTGATTGTCTTCCATGCGGTCTGTTAACTACAGGCTTCTCTGTTTTTCCTCAACTTCATAGAATGTTTTTTCAATCTTTCTTCTTCATTTTAGGTATTCTGAGCAGTTTTTTTCTCTATTGTTATATTTTCTAAGGTATTTCTAGGCATTTCTGTAAGCTGTACAGTTGCATTTCATTCCTTTATTTTTCTGTATTGACTGTAATCATGTCTTTCTTTATATTCTTTATATTCCTTTATTTACTTTCAATGTTATGTGCCTTAATAAGAAATATACCTTCCAATGGAAGAAAGTTTCAGTTGCCTCTGTTTCTGTCATTGGGCACCAATGAAAAGAGCCTGGCTCCATTTTCTTTGCACCCTCCCTTCAGGTATTTATACACATTAATGAGATCCCCCGTGAGCCTTCTCTTCTCTAGGCTAAATACTCCCAGCGGAAGAAATGTAAGAGATAAATAAGTAGTATGGACAGAAAGAGGAATATAAAATTGTTATCATTTAATAGTACAATAGGACAGCATGAAATTAAGAAATGTTAAAAGACTTTTGCACAATTGCCACAGTATGTTATGGATGTGAGAAGTATAAACAGATTTAAAAGCCTAGACAGTAGAGAAGTCCATGGTTTTAAAGTCTAAACCTTATCTTGCAGAGTACCTGTATCAGCCAGAGATTACACAGGTGTTTAAAATGTCTACGGAAAAAAAATTATCTGGATGTAAATAAGGGAATTTTGATGTTGCTCATGAGCACTTGACTATAAAGAGTCTTAATCTTTGTTTCGCTTACATGATTAGATTGATGTAGCTTAGCATACATTTAGCAGACACCAGTAAAGTGAAGGTAGCAAGTGGAAAACTAGTGAGAAAAGAGCTGGATATTGAATTAATGGTTAGCGCATATACTTAACTGAACAGTAAGTGTTACAAATCAAATGTAGGATGAGGATTTAGATTCACTGCAAGAAGTGAACTGTACAAGAAGAACACTATGATTCTCATCACCTGAGGGTGCAGGAGCCATCAAATAAAAGAGAATATTGTTTCTTTGGAGCAACTGTTCACATGACTGTGATCCTTGCTGTCTTGGTCCTGGTAATGTGCTTTTTCAGTCACAGCAGCCCTTTTCCTGGACAATCTCTTGAAACTAAAAAACTTGACATCCCAGCTGGAAGTTACAAACTACTCTGTATGGTGCAGGTGAAAGTTCCAGCTCTGGAAATCTCTCACTGCTGTTGGCTAGAAGTGGGAGGGGACAGCACAAAGAAAATCATTCCATTCTTAATAAAGTATTCATTAAGTGGCTGTATTTTTGGCCCCTATCTGAGATAAAGAGTACAGGACTAAGCTAGAACAAACATGAGCTTACATGCATAATACAGTTCTTTTATTCTTGTACTATCTTCTCTTGTCTATTACACACTTTAAGGTGTTCTTACTTAATTCTTGTACAAATGCTCAAGTTTTTTCCTGATACTTATCATAAAAGTTCATAAATACTCTCATATGCAGAAAACCATTTTACAGAGCAGCCATATAATAGCCTTTTTTAAGACTTTGCCTAGAATACTATGATGTTCTCTGCTGATCGCGTATGGCAAGGCTAAGTAGTTTGATCAATAAGTAGAAAGWGCACAGTATACAGTTTTTCTAAAAGACATCAAATGGACGTAACAGTCTCCCAAGGTGTGAATGAGAGAAATCTCTTAAACAGTATCAGATGCGGGTATTCCAACCAAAGAAACAGAGGCTCAGTATTAAGAAATCCTGTCTGACAATCAGCTGAACAAGTCAAGGAATTAACTCATACCAAAGGTATGAAGGTAACATTTTGTTTTGTCACATTCTAAGATCTAGTTGGGTCAGTGTGATCAGTTCGGCTTTTACCACCTAAACACCAGACTACGAGAGATTTTTGTGGCCTTTAATGTACAAAAGTCTCCAGGAAGCTTTCAGTACATCAAAATTTTGACACCCCAATCCAAAAATAAACTTGAAATCACCAATTATCAATTGAAATGAAGGACCTATCTATCTAATATTGGAATGTAAGGAATACAGAAGACGACTTCATATTTTTCAGAAACTCAACAGAAATATGATACAAATTTCTAAAAAGATATCCCAGTATGTCAATAAAGCTCTATCAAAAACAAGTCCTGCTGTTCTACCCACTTATGCTAGGACTGAAATTGGTCCATAGCGATTAATTTGAACTAAGTAGAGTATGTACGGTATATGGTTCAGTTATTGACCCACAGCACTCTCAGTTTCCTCTGAGAACGCTACATCTAGTGGTTCCAGTGCTGATGCGTGAAATGTTCTAACAAACCAGAAATCAATGCAGAGTGCACAGTAAACAGACACAGTCAATGAGCTATTCATTACCTTTTGTAAACCTTCAGTATAATTGATGTGTGGTCAATTTATAAACTGTAATCAACTGTGGCTTTATTTAATGCCTTATATAAAACAAGACCAAAAAGCTTCATGTTTTATGTAGTCATAAGAACATGAAACTGGATAGGTAAGTAATTAGATACCTGAATGCACCCTCCATCAAATAAAATATCACATTTGTCTGTTTGATCTCTAATAGAAGCTGTTTAGCAAACACCTCAGTTCTGTAGCCAGCAAAGTTTTTGTGTGTGATACTTTTATTAGGTATTTTTTCTGATCAGTAATTAAAACCTAAATCCCAGATGCTTTTTAAAATAAATTCTTGCCTTCAGGATAACAATTTCTGCTACCAAAAGAGGGCACAGAGGCGGTACGTATTTCATAGTGAATGTTTATTCTTATTTACTTATTGATAGAAACCTTTTTTATCATAAAACTAATTAAAGTTGGTAAAGGACAAAGTTAGCCTTTTCATTTTAAATTGAAAGCACAAAACAAACCCCATAATCACATAAATGTCATACAAAATGTTTGGACAGCTTCTAAAAATAATCAGTCTCTAAAAGATGACAGCCTTCAATAGAGAGCAGCAATGTAGGATTTATTTCAAAACCAATATAAAGAACAAGGAGCACAGTAGGGAGCATGGCACTGGAAAGTTTAAAGGAAATTTATTTGCTTTACCATTCATCTATTACTTCTTTCCCATAAGCGGATAGATTATGGGCATCTAGACAACTTTCCGCTCCTTTTTGTTCAGTTTGGTTCAGTTCAATGTGCTGGGCTTCCAGAATGTCTAGGTAAGTTTTCAATTATGGGGTCCTGCACAGCCCTTTTTTCCCCCTTCAGTGAACTTTTTGAGTTCTGCATCGTCAGCAGATGTGGAGGATTTAAGTACCTTACATCACACAGTTCATCTAAGGGAATGTTTACACAGTTTTTGTAGTGTATTCTGACCATACTCTGAGCCAAAAGAAACCACACCATGTTATCACATTGCAGAGCCTAAGATATCATACTTCGTGTCATTGCTGGGTTAATTGCAGCCATGTGGTTTCATGGCTCAGCGCACAAGCAGAGTGAACGTCTCTCTGCTTCAAGCATTAGACAAGTGATCTTGATAACGTCTATGTGGGCATATCCCAGAGAATGGCAGCTTCTCTCAGTGTAAGCTCAAGGGAAAGTGTGAAATACAGGAAACTAGATGTTGTGAAAGGTAAGACAAAGAAGGCTGAGCAAGTTACACACACCCAAACCCATTAAGATCATATCTGAATTAAAGATAAATAAATAAATAAATATACCTGATGCCTCTGTCCAGGTTAAGTAGCTGAGTATTTCTGTTGCTGCTGCCAACCTCTCTCTGAAAAAAAGATGTTCTTAAATCTGTATGATGTCAAAATCTAAGAGGATGCGTTGAATGCATGTCAGACTTCGTTCTGACACTATGTTGATGACAAATTATAGCCTAGCAAGGGTAAACTAATCAGGAAAGAAACTTATGATGTGAGTTGAGAGTTACCTAAGCCATAGGGTATTGACAACAACTCTAAAGTGAAGTTCAGAAAACCCAACTGCCTAGGCAGTTATTCTTAAACTTTTTGAACTACATGACTTGTGTATCTACAGGGAATGAATAACCAATACTTTATTTCAAAAAAATGTATTTAAATTACTTCAGCCAGCTACTTCTCACATCAGCTCAGATTAAATGTATGATGTGTCAATGTTACATTGATGAAGATTGTCAACTATGTTATAAAGTCAAAGATCTAATTTTATTATTGACTGTTAGATTTGGAAAATTTGTTACTTCCACTGCTATATTTAGTTGCTAAAAGGAGTAATCTACCTCTAATACTCATCCTCTCTATGCTAACTTATTTGCCTATCAGTCCTGGTAATTGTTACTAGCTTCCTAATTTTTTAGAAATAAAGGAATTGGCTGCATTTCCAGGTTATACAGACTTCAAATTAACATGTTTCTCATAAATAAATACATAACACATTTTCTATTACAGCTTTATTAGTGCTTGGAGCAATTTTTAGTTTAGCAGTTCTTAAGCAGGAAATAAAAACAGCACTAAATGGTGGAATGTCTTCTCTCAAAAAGATTTAGTATTCAACTATAACATGAGTCTTGCTGAATGAGTCAAGGAAATACTATTTAATTCTCTTGCCTTGTGCATTACTCATCTGAACCGTTATTTTCTTGAAAGAAACCGGAAGGCCTGAAATATAATTTCATTCTTTGCTATTGTGTTCAGCAAAAATCAAGAGAGGCACGCATTTATATACATTTCTTTCTTTGAGTGACTTGGGGAAAAAACATGGCAGAGACCCCACAGAAAATTTCCCTTTCAAGGAATACAAAATGAAGTGAACAGAAGACAGAATTATCTGCAAGCTGAGCCTAACAAAATATTACTATACTTTTATGTTTAATATTTTGGGTTTGCATGTGCCATATATGTAACATTATTACTAATCTATTTTAATGCTAGACACAATTCTAAAAACTGTGAAGCAGGAAACCCCCTGTACCAGACAAGCAGATGGAGAAAATGCCAAGAAAATACATATTTATTAATAAATATTCCAAAATTCTCTACAAAGATGGCTTTCTGGGAGAATGGATTCTCACATTGTGTAAGAATGTGATTTTTAAGTAAGTAGTTTATTGCAGTGGGTTTGAATTCCAGTTTATTTTTGTAGATTAGCTGTCCTTGAGTGCTGTCCAGCACGAATGTAATATTCTCAAAAACATTCTGGTTAAGTGACTGTTCTATTGTGACACTAAATTACTATTAACAGCTCCCAGAGATCCACACTCCTTTCTCTCTTTTATACATTTTACTTTTCTTTCCTAACCACCTGTTGTTGCAGTAAAAATTCAACTTTGATGTACCTTTCACCCTAGATTTATCATTAAATATCACCCAAAATATTCCCCAATACCAGACGCTGAAGTAAAACCAGGAGTGCGTCCAAGAGGGGAGTATAGGAATAGGCAGTAAGGTGGAGATCATCAGAGCTGCTGAAGACTTTGACACAGCTCAAACTCTCTGAAACTATAATACCTATTTGAAGACGTTCAAAGATTTTTATTTTTTGATGAAGGCAAGTGCAGCTGCTGGAAAAAGAATTTGAAAAAATGTATCTATATTTTACTTAATATCGCTTGGTCATGCATAATAGTTTGATAGACTACAACTAAGTGAAGGAAAGCAGACAAGACAAAATACAACAAAAAAAATCCTATAAAGAATGTAAGTCTTGAAAGGTGCCACGATACCATACACAAACAAAAAAGCTAGAAAAAAGACTGCTCTAATGTAGTACACATATGCTCAAGGAATAGCTGCATACATGGATTGATACTGACATAGTTCTACTTCTATATCCTCAGAAGAATCAGATAGCTATTGATTATTATTCTGACTATCCAGACACAGCATCTATGGAGAACACTATGTAGCTGCTATATAAAAATCTGTCTTTCGTTGGATATGTTAATGATATGACTACACCACAACTTTATTTTTATGAATTTACTTTTTTTTGTTTTTCAAGAAAGCGTAATTTTATTCTATGTTTCAATCTAATAGTTTTGTGGAAATGGTATCAAAATTATTTAATCAATGCTGAAAAATATGAATGATCAAATTTAGATCCCTATTTGACAGTATCAACTTACAGGACAAGACATTTAAAAATGGAAGCATTGCTTGTTGAAGTAGAATGTTTAGAATCAAGCTATCTGGCTATGTCTCCATTAATGCTAATCCTATCACAATCAGAAACCTCTTAGACACCATGAAGAAAAAAAAGAAAAGAACAGAAACGTTAGTTAAACAAATGCTACATGGATAAACCTTCTGCCAGAGAAAAAAAAAGTGTAAATTTACAGTTTAAAAGTTTGGACACAAAAATGTCCTGGTTTTGGCTGGGATAGAGTTAATTTTCTTCCTAGTAGCTGGTAGAGTGCTGTGTTTTGGATTTAGTATGAGAGTAATGTTGATGATAACACACTGATGTTTTAGTTGCTGCTAAGTAGTGCTTAAACTAAGTCAAGGACTTTTCAGCTTCCCATGCTCTGCCAGGTGCACAAGAAGCTGGGAGGGGGCACAGCCAAAACAGCTGACCCAAACTGGCCAAAGGGATATTCCATACCATATGACGTCATGCTCAGTATATAAACTTGGGGGAGTTGGCTGGGGGGCAGCGATCGCTGCTTGGGGACTGGCTGGGCATCAGTTGGAGGGTGGTGAGCGGTTGCATCACTTGTTTTTTTTCCCCTGGGTTTTGTTCCTCTGTCTCTCTCTCTCGTTGTTTTACTTTTCATTACAATTATAATTATAATTATTTCTTCTTCTTCTTCTTCTTCTTCTTCTTCTTCTTCTTCTATTTTATTTTATTTCAAGTCTTAGACTGTTCTTATCTCAACCCACGAGTTTTCTTACTTTTGCTCTTCCGATTCTCTCCCTCATCCCACTGGGGCAGGGTGGGGGGTGAGCAAGCAGCTGTGTGGTGCTTAGTTGCTGACTGGGGTTAAACCATGACAAAAAGATAACAGTACTTACTTTGTGAAGTTCCACCTTACTCTTAGGAAGTGATCACAAGATAAAGAGAATCATACAAGACAATATAGAATGTCTGTTCAGTTTCTCCACAATATGTAGCCTTGTAACCCAGTAAATATGCTGTTGCCATCAAATGTAACAGGCCACAGGCTTTGTACTAAGAGAATAACTGAAGGTTCAAGAATTTTAGATTTGTCTTGGCCCACCTAGAGATTTGTTTTAGCTGTTTACCTGTAACAGCAACTATCTACAACCAAGTACAATTGCATTGTAATGCTGATTCTAACATATCTGTATTCCAACAAATAGAGAGTAAGAAGCAGCAGTTATTCTGTATTAATGAATAATCTATGATGCTAGAAAAAAAAATGCAGCATACGAGAGTATGGGCACAGGATGATATACCAGATCTCCCAAGGCTATGACCAACTCTTCAGTGGTCAGTTACACTCATCAGAGGAGTATACCCTTGGGAGCTGGGCAAAGCCAGTGTTAAGGACAACAAAGATAACAAAAAGCAAGTATGCAGTTAAGATAAAACATACCACATATAGTGACTCTGGATATAACCTGGAAGAACAAACCAATGAAGAAAGAACAAGTAAGCAGACTGTGTTAGCAAACATATTAAAATTACCCCAAGCGTACCCAAGAATGAACAGGAAGAAAACACAAACTTTAACATCCCCAGAAACAATCACAACTGAAGTTATAGGATGCTATAATCAACTCTCTTCCCTCTCCCCACCTCCCCAAGCCATCAACCTCAGGACCTAGAAAAGGCTGAGCACAACACAGAGAAAGGGGCAGGTACTGGAAAATTGTTAGTTTTAATTGGCATTATCAGGAATAAGCTGTAGAAACCGAGTAATTTGTACTGTAAGTGCTAGAATCGCTGTAACTGGACTAATAATTCTCTGATTAGACTGCTAAGACTGAAATTAGACTAAAAACTCCTGGTTTTACATGTAAGGTTTGCTTCTTTGACCCATATAAACTGTGCAAATTGCAACCACTGCTAGTATGTAACTGGGATGCAAAGAATTGGTAACTGTTGCAGGGAAAAACTGTTCAATTTACATAGCTTAAATCAGGATCAAAGCAGCTTTCTGATTTATTAATGAGAAATAATTAACTAGCAATCAGTGAATTTTATATTCATGATTAACAATACAACAGATAAACTACAATACTAGACACTTACAAAAATGTTGATAAACACCTCTTAATTTCTAAACACCCTTCTCTAACCAATCCCACAGAGTTCTAAGGGCACTAACACTACAGAGTTACGGGAATGCAGACACAGGCTGCGTCAAGAACCCTCTCCCCTGGGAGGCAGGTTACCCTCTTCACACAAACCTTGTGTGAGAGAGAGAAGTGCTCTAGCTTTGTGTGAAGCTGTGCCTCACCCTACAGCTTGCTAATTCAAATGCCCGTGCAAAAGCACACCATAGAGGTCACATAAACACACCTGAGGTGTAAGTCCCTACTTGTCGCATCCCGTACTGTTGTGATGGGAGGCTTCAAGCAGTGTCAAAAGAGGTTCGACTGCCGCTGTTTCCACTGCAAGGTATCTCCCCACATGCTACAGGCTTCCTTTTTACTTATTTCTTTTAAAGTTGACTCTTCCTTTATTTCAAAAATCTCTTCATAGTTCCCTGGTTACAATTAAAGCAATTTGAGACTTGTTTTACTCTTTAACATCATCAATTTCAGGCATACACCTCCTCAGACAGTTTTGGGTGTCCCCTTCACACATACCCTTCAACACTTACATCCTTGTCTCAACGTCTGTTGTTGCCAAGGGTGGGCTGTGCTGGCAGCCCTACAGTAACAGGTTGGTGGATAGCGTTGGCAACTTAAGGCTGTTAAAATTTAGTGCAAAAAGAAGGTGAAAAGATCTCAAGTACATACAGAACAGGTCATAGGAAAAGTAGGGAATCAGACAGTATCAGAGGAGCTTAACAGAGATGTACAAGGACCAAGTAGAAGACCACTCAGACTAAAAACTGTTAGATATATCAGAGACTGACATGACAAAGGAGACCTACATAGAGAGTGACCGATACTGTTGAGTGATGCATTTTATTGTAAATTCATAGAATCACAGAATCATGGAATAGTTTGGGTTGGAAGGGACCTTTAAAGGTCATCTAGTCCAACCCCACTGCCATGGGCAGGGACATCTTCAACTAGATCAGGTCGCTCAGAGCCCCGTCCAACCTGACCTTGAATGTTTCCAGGGATGGGGCATCTACCACCTCTCTGGGCAACCTGTTCATGTTTTACCACCCTCAGCATAAAAAATTTCTTCCTTACATCTAGTCTAAATCTACCCTCTTTTAGTTTAAAACCATTACCCCTTGTCCTGTCGCAACAGGCCCTGCTAAAAAGTTTGCTGTCATCTTTCTTATAAGCCTCCTTTAAGTATTGAAAGGCTGCTATAAGGTCTCCCCGGAGCCTTCTCTTCTCCAGGCTGAACAACCCCAACTCTCTCAGCCTTTCTTCATAGGAGAGGCGTTCCATCCCACTGATCATTTTCGTGGCCCTCCTCTGGACCAGCTCCAACAGGTCCATGTCTGTCTTGTGCTGAGGGTTCCAGAGCTGGATGCAGGACTCCAGGTGGGGTCTCCCCAGAGCAGAGTAGAGGGGCAGAATCACCTCCCTCGACCTGCTGGCCACGCTTCTTTTGATGCAGCCCGGGATACGGCTGGCCTTCTGGGCTGCGAGCGCACGTTGTCGGCTCATGTCCAGCTTTTCATCCACCAGTACCCCCAAGTCCTCCTCGGCAGGGCTGCTCTCAATCCCTTCATCCCCCAGCTTGTATTGATACTTTGGGACTCTTAATTACTATAAGTTACCTGACATCCTGTCGAAGTTTAGTTAAAATATAATGCCTTTTGGTAGATTCTGAATATAAGCAGTTGTTTTGAGAATGAAATGATGTTAGCAACATGAGAAACTATCTCCTTTTGCTCAGAATTTATTTAAACTACTTGTCCTTGTATAAAAGATTCTTTATAACTATAAGTTCGAGTTTTCATTAATCATTATCTGAGACTACTATAACTGTATTAATTTTATTTCATAGAACGACCACTGATTTTGAAAAGAAGAGTGGCCAGTATTACAATTACCACAGAAAAGACTCAGTTACAGGGAGTGTACTAAACCAAGAAAACTGAATCATAAACTGATGCTAAGGTATTCAGATATACATCACATTCTGTTTATATTCTTGTTAATGAAGTTGGCTGATGATGGCCTTCTTCACAAAGCTAAAGACAGAGATTTAAGTTATTCAATGCTACTAGTTTGGAACCGGAGAATCTTCAGTATAGCTGGATAAATAACTAATTCATTCACTAGATGTTCCTATTTGGGTTTGTGATATGCATTCCATACTGAAAGGTGTTCTGAACTCCCATGGAATTTCTTCAAAAAGCTTGATGTGGATATAAAATGGTTTTCTGAAGTATAAAAAGAGAATCATTACGTTGATCCTAATTTTAATTAGAAATTTTGGCTGAGGTACAGGTATAGTATATTGTTTTCACATACAAATACTTTCTGACAAATGTCTATATCAAAGTTCTGCAAAAAGTTTCAGAAAAGTGAAATAAAGCAAGCTGTAACTTCATGATGAAGATATGTCAACAGGTTTTCAAAGGTAAATTAGTATTACAAAATTATGCTCTTTGATGTTAAAATGCAACTTCTGTGAAATTGGAATGTAACTTCTATTGTGGGATCACCATGTATTCATAGGCATGAGCCTAGAAGATCTCTTGAAGACCTGAATTCATACCAGACAGAAGAAATAATTACATACATCATTCAAGATCAAAGCTATGGTTTGACAGAATTCATAGCTCCCATCTAGGGTAGTCCTACATTCATCCACCATACACACCACATAAACAATGGGTGTAACCATGCTTAGTGTGTGGAATTCAGAAAAGAAAGTAAGTGGTTAAATCAGGGGTTTGGACAATGGAGAACTATGTAATTGAGACAATACTTCTTCAGAAATTCTGTGTGTTCTGTCTCCGGTTTCATGACTTAAATGATTCAGTAGGTTTACTTTATTTTCTTAAAAAGAAAATAAAATAATAAATAAATTTTATTTGTATTTATTTTCTTTTACATAATATCAAACAGCTTAATTTAGGTAGCATATAACCTTAACTGATTCCATAAATAATTAAACCAGTCTTAAAGGGAAGTTGTTACCTTTCTGTGTCACATCCAAAAGCAAAAACTCCCAAAACCTTTGTACTAGCACAGGCATATTAAAATGAGCTAGCAGTATGAATTTACATGCATATCTATTCAAGGCAGCTATGCTCATCCTATAGAAATGGATTAATGTCTAAAATCATTTTAAGTTAATGAAGCTGTATAAAGTCCACATTATCTTCCCCATTGAATAGTATTAATAATAGTAATAACTTCATAGCATTGATTTTAAGTTGCAAATATACATCCACTAATTCTGAAACAAAATCTTGTTCTATACCACAACACTGTAGAACTTTAGAATTCATTTTATTGGTTCTCCAGTTTAATTGCAACCACTTTTCATTTTCACATATATATGTGTGTGTGTGCATGGATGGATGGATGTGTATGTGCTCGGTTCAACATTAAGAAATTTGCTTTTACATAATGACTCAAGACAAAAGAAAGAAACTGAGAATTCTACATAAATAAATGATAAATTTATTCAAAACAGCCAGAAGCATTTTGACAGACTAGATAATCTGTAACTATATTATTTTCATAGCAAATGCCAAATACATATCTGGATACAAGATGTTCTTGAAGGCATTCATTTATGAATAAATAGACGACAATTTCAAGAAGACAGAGCATAATATTTTCGGAAGCGCCTAAGTGGCTTGGAAACCACTGGCCCTAGACTCATATGTACTGCAACCTGGAGCTGATTATTCACACGTCTGCATGCTACAGCAGAAACTGTGGCCACTTATGTACTACCTTGAAAAGTAATCTATATGCAACTTTTTTCCTTCAGCGAGGTGTCAAGTTGCTCAGAGTTTCTGCCTGATGTTGAAGCTGCCAAGTGTTGCTCAAGGTATTGTGGCTTTTGAGAAAAATAGCATACAGGTTTAAGTAACACAAGTAAGGTTCCAGGCAGAAGGCACAACACGGGAGATACAGATGGTGAGAAAAGAAACTGGGGGTGTGTGACTGGCATATACCCTTTGAGTACACCCTAGGTGCACACATACTTTGGAAATAAATATGTTCCGATTACAGTGTGAAGAAGAAAAACTGAGAACAAGTTTTGCTCAGATACCTCAGACTTTATTCAGAAAAAAATGTTATGCAGAAATTACAGAAGTTAGAAGTTTCAACCAAAGCTGAGCCTAGGTATCTGAGACAAAGACGACAGCCAGCTCATCCAGCATGAGAGAAAGCTTAAGTCTATGCACTAATGACAAAGGGATGCCTTTAAACTCCTAGAAGCCTAAACTAAAGCCACAAAATGGAACTCTTTTTTTCATAACATAACTCATCATCTTATGTCTTATCTTTTCTCCTATTCTTAATCATGTCACACCACTGTTTGTAGCTACTGTTGATGCAATATAAGAAAAAGTAGTACAGTTTAGATTTTGCTGTGTAAATATAATTTAACAGCTAGACAATGAGAGAAAGGGAACAGAAGGATTTTTTTGTCAGAATGTGGCAATAAATAATGGCTTATGATATACATAAAATACTTGGTCAGATTTTGGAGTGCTCAATAGTAGTAGTTGATTCTGAACTTGGAAATTACTGATTTAGGGCTAAATTCCTAAAAGGGCTATCAGTGTAGTCACTGGCTGAAGAGTTCCTATCTGGTTCCAAGTTTTTGGGTACTTGTATGCAATACCSGAACTCATACACTCCACCCATGGATGTAATTCAGCTTTAATCAACGGAGTTACACGAGTATGAAATTTGAAAAAATGTTGGGTAAATTATATCCTGCTGGCTAAGCTGGCTCTATTTAACTTCATCTCTGTCTAGGATCATACAATCCACATGTACCAGGAACTCGCTTTTACATTTATCATGACATATAGATTCCTGTGAATAGGTTGATTTTTGAAATGTAAATAGATGAGCAAAAAGCTGCCCTAACAGTGACTTTGGTAATAACAGCATCCATAATGAGGATAAAATGAAATTAAAATTTCAGTGAAGGAAAAACTCTTAAAACAAAACTAAACGTACAATTTTTTCCCATTCTTAATTTAGAACAAACACTATGTTCTTAATTTAAAGGTGAGCTACAGTGCATAATTATTATATAGCTCATTGAGATTACAAAATTTACTGCTATAGTCAAACTTTTTAAGAAAACAAAATGAGCAGAATGATGAATGATATTTTGATTACAGAGATAAATACGCTGAGAAACTGGTCTTATGCATATTAAATATTGTATTGGAATGCTTTCATTTTTAGTAATTAAATTCTTTATAATAACTAGCCTAACTTCTGGGTAAATCACTTCTAAAGTAAAGAAGGTGATATAGTTTGAATAGGTAAGTAATATTTCATAATTATGTAATCAGCAGACTAGATCTTCAAGGCTGACTCTACCTAGATACACTTAAGATCAAAAATACCGCTCTAGTAAATACACACAAGCTGGCACACTTAGTTTCTTTTGGTGAATGACCAAAACTGTACATTGCTTTTACTCATGATAACTAATGTGTCATCTGTGTCATACATTATATCTATATTCATTTTTATAATTATACTTAGTTTATCATAGACATTCCTGAATATCAGCCCATTGTATAGTTGCAAAGACTGGAACAAGGGCAGTTTGTTGCTTACGTTCTGATGAATTTCAGCGCTTTTGTCTGTCACATAGATCATTAGATTAACCACTCTTACAAAGGCAGTTCCCTTTTAACTGTGTTTTATCATTAATCCAGTTGGTGCTCTAGTAAATTAGATTAACCTGTAGTAGGTTTATGAGTAGATTATCCCTTGCCAGACTAGAGTGCTCTGTCCACCTCCAGCCTTGTAGATGCCTATACCATTTCCTGAAAACTGATAAACTGTTTTTGTGACTGACAAATTTTATGGAGACCATATAAGCCACACATCACACTAAATATTCCAGTGGTCAACAGCACCACAGATTGGCAGCTGAGAAATCATCAGTACAAAATATAAGGAAAAATACACTTTAAGGAAGCAAGAATGAAGCAAGTTCGTTTCAGTTTGCATTTAGAGTGGGCAAAGAAAATGCACATTTCCTATAGGAACTGAGATGATGAGCAGTAACTGAAAATATTTTAATCTGATTCTATCACATACCCATATCTGAAAATCTGTGTGCTTTAGGAAGTCACCATTCTACATTGTAAAGCTCTGTCTTCAACTGCTTAGAACTTTGTTGGTTTTCAACTTTTCTGAAAGAAATTAGAAAAGGCTGGCATTATTCACAAAATTCAGTTCATCCAAGAGAAAAGAATGTTATCTCCAATGTTTGGAGGAAAAAAAAGAAAAAGAAAAAAAGAACACTGTTCATCTGAGAAGCCCTAGCGCTTTGGAGCATGCATTTGTTGCACTGATACCAAGAACATGGTTGGCTAGGGCTAGTGCTAGTTGGCAGCTGAAGTTAGTCTAATGGCTACATTCTTACATTCTTCAATGATTTTGTCCATAATGAAGACAGTCAAACTCTCCACAGATCCCACTGTGGATGAAATACAGACTATTTCTTAATGGAAGAGCTAAGCATGCTACTTTCTACATGTGCAGGAGACGGTCTAGCTTTTTCCGACATTTCTTCTTCTGACTTAAAATGGCACTGGACTCAGGGATTAAAAACAAGAAACATCAAATCCTGTATGTTCTGGCAACTAAGCAGCATGTTAGAGAAGGGATAAGGAAAGGTAAAAAATACCAGGGCATTGGGGGCGTGGATGACAAAGTTTTGCTAGAATCACAGGACTTGAAGGATCTCTGAAAGGACAGGCAGAGTACAAAGGCCAAAGAGCAGAGGTAGATGGAAAGAACAGCACTGAGGACGAAAAGAGTAGAACCTGAGGAGATGCACAGAAAGGATTTTTGGATTGTGAGTTTAGATTTTCTCAGTATTTACAACTGCAACTAAAATCATGCTTTGAATATAAAGTGCTATAAAAATATGAATAACTGAAAAAATAATGTCCTAATCCTCTAAAGATGAACTTCCAAAGTGAACGGACACATGGTAATTTTCACTGCAATGCCTCTACACTTCACATGTGATTTGGAAATAGTATTACCATTGTAAAACAATTAACAGAATCTGAATCATTCAGATTCTATGATAGAGGCATCTTAAAATGGTCTGTTTGAAAATTATGTTTTATTCAAGAAAGGATCTTGTAAAGCGTGCATTACCTGAAACCTGAAACGTTATGCTCCCTGAAGAGCTAAAAGATAAATGTTGAAAAATGATGTGAACATACATGTTTATTTCTGCCCCTCACTAATATTTTACACCTCCATAGTTGAGGCACTGTTTCTGACAGATTATCTTTAACAACTGCTGAAGTTATTCAAGCTAGTCTGTTTTCTTCAGCACTGAAATGCTCAGTCACAGCCTCAGTTGTTGAGATGACCTCAGATTGCTATGGGTAGCAGCTCTCACTAGACTTTCAGTGGTCTGTATGTCTTCTCCCAGTCCCCATTCTTCACTAAGTAGAGAATTTCCTATAGCAATAGATGCTTCCTAGCAGAGAAGCAAAGAAAGAAGCTGCACTACAGTTGCTAAAACAGCTCCAGTTTTAGTATTTTCTAATTTTGGAGTGCTTGACTTGAGGGTTTGATGTTCTTTTAACTTTTTTTTTTTTAATGTAATAACCTATTTATGCCACAAAGACCAAAACATTATCTATAAATTATCCATCAGAGTTTTGTAATGATTTGCATTATGTTACACAGCAAATGATAAATACAGCACTATAAATGCCTCACATGATTAATGCACAATATGTCTTGATACTGTAGCTTTTCAAGAAACCATTAACACAAAAGTGAACCTAAATGTGAAGTTGGCACATTTGGCTAAGTAAAGTATTTAAAAATAATTTGTGACACACAAGTAAGAACACTTGTAATAGTTTTGGACACATTACTGTCATCAATATTTTTTTCTTTTTACTAAAATAACAATTTTATTCACCATAAATTATATGCTTATCACACAGTATCTGAAATAATCCTCCTGTTTGGAAGTGTGAATTCAATTAAGTTCTAAAGATTTCCTGCTTCCTGTAGGAATGGGCTTTATGTTTCAAAATCTTAGATTTCAAAACCATACACACATTTTTAATCTGTTTGCCTAATGCAGTAGCATGAAAATTGATACTCTTAGCTGCGATGTAAAAAATTCTGCTTTGGTTAGTTTCTCCCACCTAACTTCTTGCAGGTATCTGGACTGAAGTCGAGTTACCACAAATGTCGTAGCCACGCATCAGGAATATGATTATTTTCATTGTAACATCTATACTTTATAAATACTAGCATTAATATACACTTTCAGAGCAATGCAGCTGTTAAGGAATTTGTACAACACCATAAGCATTATAAAAATTAAGCACCATTAAGCAGTTGTCTGATCTTTTAGTTCTCACCTGACTTTTCTTCATAGCACTACAAATGGTTAAGAGTAGAACAGAACTGATCTGGAATAACTACTCTATGTAAGTCAGACAAAAAAGTAGTTTGAGCTGGAATAAACACACAATAAAAATAAAAAGACTGAAGATCCTGTGGTATTTTATAACATGTTTTAAAAGTTGTATCAAAAGTTGTATCAATGAAGGAAAGAAAATTAAGTTTAAAAGCCCCAGTGGTTCTCTAATGACTAAAAACCACAAAATATCCTTGCTAAAATATACACAGCACATGATTTATTTTTTTTTTTAATTTATGAATTTCAGGATAGATAAATATTATTCTTTGTCTGTCTGTGGTAGATCATTATGTATTGTAGCATTCTACTGGCATTTTATAGCCAGTATTTTCTAAAAGTCTGTTAAAAAATAAACAAGCATAAGAAAATTCATTAGAGTGCTATGTTCTGATTAAAATTATTAAAAGGATATAGTGATAAAGTCACCCACATGGCAATGCAAAACCCAGCAATCACCATATTTTTTATGTAATCTCCCATTCATACTTAAAATGGAATGTTTCATTTCTAAGCAAAGAAAGAAAATGTACTTCAATAATTTTAATTCAAATCATATTCTTAGTTCAAAATTTAATCTACAGATAAGGTTCACACTTAATAAAAGCTAAAGTCTAGTGATCCCTTTCCAGTAGATACAATGCAACATAAGGTACAGGAAAAAATAATTTTTAATGCCCTGCTCAAAGTGAAAATTCTAAGATAGTTTCCAAGACAGTTTGTGACAGTTTCAAAAGACTGGCAAGATTAAATTTGAGCTGCTTGGATTATCCCAAGACTCTTGACCAAATTTCTGTGTTTTCCAGGAGAATACAGAAACTCCATTGCACACAGTCATAACTGTCAATTGTAATCATTTTGAGAGGGTCCTCAAGTATAAGCATTGAACTACTGACTTTTGAGAACTGGATTACCTGCATGTGATACCAGAGCAATTAATGGTAGCCCAAATCATGTTCCAGACACAAACGATATTGAAGAAAAGAAGTCATATATAATAATGTCCTGGTTCCTCCACACTAGTGAGCATTTCCAGATCTTTTACAAAAACATTTCAACTCTTTCACAGGATTAGCTACCTGAACAAATGAATGATCAGTGAGATGTTATAAGTTTTATCAACAGCTGCCCATGACTGGGAAAAGGACTACCAGTGAGCTCTACAGTCATCTCATCATTGGCACAGTTTGTACCAGTGAAGATTTAATACATACTATTATTTCTTTTATTACTTCCTGTCTTCAGGACACATACAGTGCACTTGATACTTTGGACTTTGATTTTTGAGAAACTGCAATGCAACAGGAGAGCAATTAGAATCAACAGAAGCTTCACTATGAACAAATAAAACCATATATAAAGTTAAGTAATGTAAAAAAGCAAACTCTGTACAGTTCAAATTCATTAACTAAATTTGGAGGATGGTTTTGCATTTAATTTCCCTGTTTCTCTGTTCTTTATTTGTAAAACAGACTATCCCTTAGCCTCATAAGTAACGTGTTTATTAATGTTTATGTTTGTTACAGAGTTATTAATGTTCATGAAGTACTCCAGCACTTGCATGACAACTGCCACGCTTATCCTATTAAGGAATTAAACATTTTGTATTCAGAGCAGTCTTTACATAATGTGCAATAAATGTGACATGTTGACACAGAGTAAGCAATGAAGGAAAGCAAAAATTGAATAATGAATACTTTTTCCTGAATTAAACATTGTAATTTTATACATAAAACAAGTTGTCCACCTGTTTAAAAAAAAAAAAAAAAAAGAGATTGCATTTAAAAATTGTCCTAATGCACATGCACAGGGGAGCTGAAATATAAGTGAATTCACAAGTTTAATTCTAGCAATTTCTCAACCTAGCTAAATTTACTTTAATAAAACTATTTATACAGAGGATAGTAATATTTCTGAAGGCATCTTTGATAAGGGGGCAACACATTTTAACTGTCAGAATAAGCATTAGTAAACCTTGGCAAAAACTGTTTCAGATTATGTTAACATTAACAAAGCTTTAAGTCATGTTATTCAACTGTACAATATTGCCCAGGTAAGGAATGAATGTCTTTAGAAATCTTTGTGTGACTCATATAATCATGGCTGTCATTTAATAACTCCAGTAACTTAAAATATTTAAAGAGTAGAAAGTATCTAACATATCACATAATGGCAAGCATTAATAAATACTGATTTTCTCCACAATGATCATTAAAAAGAGCAGTATGAGTATTACTAAAAATGTCAACATTAATCATACAAAATCGTCTCTTGCAAAGCCTAAAGGAAAAGCTTTTCTAACTTTTGGAATGGAGACAGATATCTGTCTTGCATAGCTGTTGTAGTCTCCAGAGATAAATGGCCTAGAAATGTGGAATTCTTCAGGGGAAAGAGCAGAAAAACAAATTTTCTTACCTCAGCTCATGAATTATAATGTTGCCCGTTCGTTGCTCTCATACTGTATTTTGTTGCTATCAGTGGTCTTTCTACATTCTGGTTTTATAAACTTTAGCATTATTGTCAAAACTGTATTTGTGGCAGAAAGTAAGAATGGAGTAAAACCTCGCCTTGAGTAGGAAGAGCATTTTGATTTTTCAGATGAGTAACAGTAGTTAAGGGCACTGATTCTAAATGAGGATAAAACATTGAGTGTTCTATCCTAAGGTCTACCTACTGGATTTATTTGATAGTCCTGTCTCCTGAGACTCTTCATCTTGTGTGGGCTGATCCTGTGGGACTGAACTATTAAGGCCATGACAGGGTGAATGTTCAGTCCAATCAATAAGGAGGCGCTGGTTGCGTTTTGTACACACGTTAAGTTACACGGCTTAAAAATAACATGTAATTGAAAAAAATAGATCCTTACTCAAAAGCAACACATATATTATATCTATTCCTGAAAAAGGTATAAAATATCCATATGTATCTATATTTCCTTGGCTGACTTAGCAATTTTCCCACAAATAAAAAATATTTGGCATTTCTTCTTTGAAGGATTTTTAATATGTATGACTTTGAAAGGACTACCTGCATGTTTCACAATGAAAATTAGGATAGGGTTTTATGTCAAAATCTTATTTTATCAGGACTCCATGTAAATTAAACATATCCTTATTACCACCACTAACAAATGACAAGAAGGTTAATTATATACGAGCTTACAGAGCAAAATTAAGCTTGCATTTAACTATGTTCCAGTGAATAATTAATAGAAAATATAAATCTGTCTTTTCTTTTAATTATTGTTAAAACACACATTTTCTTGCTTTTCTCTTAGCCATGATCACACTGAGATCTTAGATAGTAGTAGTTACACTGGTAAGGAGCTTTATTTCAAACATGCGCTACAAGGCACTTATGATTTGTTTAGCTAAACACTCCAAAACCACTCTAATAGAACAGCACATTAGCCACAATTCTCTGACAAATCAGTCAGTGAACTCTGAATAAACTTCCTTAAATCATTATCCTCTAAGCACAGTGTAAGAACATCATCAGCTAATACTGAGAACAAAGAATGTTTAAAAAGATACAGAATAATACAAATTGAATAACTGTAAAATAAAGACCTTAATCACTTCTACATGAAGACAATTTGATCTTTCTCATATTATTGTCATCCACACCTCTCTACACTTTTACAGATATAGTGTTTATTAACATAAATCTGTAAAAATCGCATAGAATAAAAATTCAAATATTTTATTCACCATTTCATTTAATCACACTGATTCTATCAATTCTTTTCTATAAACATACACACATATATACACTTTTTGCTTTAACTTTAATCTATATTCCTTCAGTAGTTCTAATGTTTATTAAACTTTTCAGAGATTATAAGAACTGTGATTGTGCTTTTATGCCATCACTTCAACTGTGCTGTGGATCATAAAGATATTTTTATTTAAGTCTTTATTCTTTATTTTGTTCCAAGTGTGAGCTATTTTGACTTAACTAATGCAATCTTATGAGATTAAAACTGAAAAGATGCAGTACACTAGCATTTTGATAAAATATTTTTACTGGCAAGGAAAAAACCTATCAAATAAGAAAAACAGAATCATTGTTTAAAAGAAGTCTTAAAGAAATTTAAGTTAATAAAACAGCTRTATCTCTTGTTTTTATGATATATGCCTTATGGGTGTATAAGCTTTACAGCTATGTGTCTAAGTATAGGGCACATTATCTAAGAGATAGGCATAAAGTTCAGGTACTCAAAAACAGCTGAATGGATTTGGGGGCGGATTGAGTAATAACAAATTCACATATGGAATTCTCACTTTAGTGTTTTTGTGTTTCCTATTGTTAGCAACAAAATCTAGCAGTGTTTCTGTAACATATATTAATTTTCTGCAGTACTTAACTGTATGCTTAAAGGTAGGCTCATGTTTAAGTGTTTTAGTGAAATCAAAGGCAAAGGAAAATTAAAAGCACTTTTTCAGAAGGAAGAAATTAAAACTAAAACCTAACTAAAACTCTACTGTAAAACCATTTTACAATGATGACCACAGAAATGTATTAATTTCCCATGAATTAGTATCACTTCTCCCACCCCTGTGTGGATTCTTTTGTATTCCAGGGTGTCTGAAATGACACTAGATGCCTAAATTCAAAGAGTTGAAGACACCGGATTTCTTTGTTTCATTGACATCAGTAAAAAAGGAACTACGACTGAGTGACTGTTCACTCAACTCCTGCTCAGATTTTTGGCTAACACAGCTAATGCTATGGCCTGATGTATGCTGACAGCAGTGCCATTAGGTCAAAGGAAGAGCACCATGTAGGCAGGAGGCATGACCAGAAAGAGCTAAAAGGTCATTATGCAGCCATTATCACCTGCAGGTTGCTGTCTCCTGCAGCCATCATCTTTGCATATTGATTGTCTGGCAGTTTCCTCAGAATATGCTAACTTATAGAAATGGTACAGACCAAACTTCGAAGCCCGAAGTTATAAACATCAGCTTACCCAAAAAAGCTTTTGAAGAGGATCCAACAGCAGCTGGACTGCTGAGGCTTTCCAGCTTCCTGGTGTGATACAGGGGACACCCGCATCGTGACAGAGGAGGAAGGATGAGCACTCTCACCCTCGGCTAGGTAGTTAATTGCTGCTCACAGGTGCATGAGTTAAGAGTTATGGGTTGTAAGTTATGAAACCTTATGAATTGAGTGGTGAGTAAGTGAATTCACGTGAGAGACTAGTCTGGGCAAAGGGAATTGAGCCCTTGTTTTCTCTTGTTTGTTTGTTATGTTTCTTAATGAGCTCATAAAATAAAGCTTAATTCACAGAGTACATTTGTCCTGTAAATTTGAGAGATCCAAATGGACCGTGACACTATGGCTGCAGAATTATGCCTTCCAAGTGGGTTAAGTTAACAGTACACATCTCACCAGTGGAGAATACAGCTGTAGCTATAAACCAGTGAAGCATGGGTAAGCACAACTTACTGCAAGGGTGCATTAAAGGAACTAAGCTTCTATACCCAGGACCAGGTTCAGCAATGGTATGGATTAAGGACAGGGGCCCCACAAAAGTACAGGGAAACTGTGCCATGCATGTCTCACTGGGGATACACAGCTAGCTCATCTACTTTCTTTCCTCACTGTTAGTTGATGCCTGTCTATACCCATGACTCAGCTTGCCAGAATCAGCATGGCACGTGAAAGCCACAGCAACAGAAAGATGCTACAAATTTTCTATAAATAGCCCGCAGGGGCTGCAGAGAACAACATGCTAGCTGCTAGGAGAATATGACAAGATGGCTACAAGATATGTCAATGACTATATTCACTATGCACACTCTACAACCAGGACTACCTATTTAGCCTCTGGCTGAAATGAATTCTAGTCTTTCTCCAACTCCAAAAGCCACCTTCCCTGAACAGGAAGTTCTCCGAGATGTATAAAACCTTCCTGTTGCAGGAAAGTTAAACTGGTATTTCAGTGTACCACTGGAGCAGAGGTATATGAATTCAGCTTAGAGAAATACGTTTATAAATTGATAAGGTGTTTCCCCTGCCCAGGAAACTTTAGAATAATAATACACAGTGCAGATTTTGCTAGCGAACACTCAAATAAACTCTCATCTTCAGAGAGCTGAGAAAATAACCTCTCATTCATGTAACACTGATAGCAGTATTGCTAAACATAACAATATTGGTGCTAAGACTAGACCCTTAGAGCCATAATGATATAAAAATTAGCTTTTCTTTAAAAATACTTGCTAGCATGGTTCAAGTGTACCTCTCTTTCTCAACAGCAGAAAGCAAATTAAAATTTACATAAACTAAAGATACTCCATCTCACACAGACACGCAAATACATATATATATATAGTGTACACACATATGTATATATATTACACTAAATTTCAAGATTAAAATAAATTTAGGGTGGACTCATGATTTCTGAATGCATCACACTGGTAATGCTGTATTTTTCTTAGTGTTATTTACAGCTCATTTCTATGATTTATTCAGGAGGTACAGTTATTTTAGGTACCACCTTTCTTTCAAAAGAGCTTACTAATAGTAACTCTGCCAAGAGTGTCTGTAATCTCCTTTTGTCATGGTGTTCTTTATTGCTCATTATAGCCTTTCAATGTTTAAGAAACTACAGAAGATAAGGCTTGCTGTAGGAAATCTGCCTATAACATGAAGGCCACAGAGGTATCTTTAGAGGAACAGTGACTACTGATGTAAGGTCTGTCTTTGAGCACAGAACAGCAGAGCTATAATAATCTTTGAAGAAAGAGATAAATTCAAATCAAAACAATGTTAGAAGAACAAAATTGAGGAGGTAGGGAAAAGATAAGAATACAAAATAGTAATAATGCCATCAGATGTAAGTTTTAGACCTTTATAATAAATATGATCATTAGAGAATACAAAGAAACTAATTTTTTTGAAAGAACCCTAAACTGAAACTTGTTTTAAATAACTTAGGGAAAGAACATTACTTGACAGCTGTTTAGACACTTATGGTAAAATAGTTCACAACATTTGGACAAGTATATTGACACTGTACTGGAAGTGTGAGATAGGTATAGATCGCTTTACAAGTTTGTTATCTTGACAACAGAGTGTATTTCTTGTGAGGAAAAATGCTACCCTGATAAATTTCCTTCACTGTACTCTAATAAAATATTTTCTGTAATCAATCAAATGTTATGCTATGGGATCAGTGTACATTAGTGAATCTTCTGTGACAGTTATGATCTGCTTTTCTTCCTTGAAGGGGAAGAGACAATTTCTGAATTGGTGGGATAAATATAACAACTTAAAAATGAGTAAAACTCCCAGAATTCCCAGATTACATATGACTGATGTAAACAGTTAAGATAGCAAGGCGAAAGAACCGCAAAAAGCTCTTCAAATTGGCACACATATAATTCAAAAGGCAGCTTGCTTATAAAATATGATTAAAATTAGTTCATGCTGGATATTTCTATGCCCCTGTGCAATGTTCAATAAGGATATGAATGCGAAGTAATGCCATATTGTTTTTGTTTCTATATGTTGTTTCCTCACCAAGTGACAGAAGTAGTTCCGGACAGAGAAAGCCTTTAATCTATAATCCTCTCACATGTGGCAAATTATGATTCACCAAAACAAAACAATTCAGGATGTAGTTCATCCCTGTTTCTGGGCTTTCACACAGAACAGATTTTTTAATGGTCTTGCTCAGATAAAACAGAAAATCCTACATTTGCCAAAGCTTTTCAACCTTAGAATGTGATCAGAACAAACACAGTTTTAACACAAGAATTTTGAGGCTTGCATAAAAATCCGAGTGCATTTGAAGGATGGGTTTTTTCAGACAAAGTTTTAAGGAGGCGCAGTAATTTATCTTTGGAATAAATCGAAAAGCTAAAGGAATGCAATGTCATTTCTTCATTTACTTAGGAAAGTAATTGCTATAAATGAAGCTACCTTAATGGAAGTAGAATACAATGAAGCTCATTGCAAAGGCTCAAATGGAAAGCAACATAGTGCTTCTGAACAATCAAAGTGATAATAGAATGAAAATAGGAGTGATTTTTTGGAATAAGAATTGAACTATGTATCTCAAAGAAAAAAAATGCACTGGACTTAAAGTCTTGTGAACATCAATCCATGAAGTTAAAAGCTGCATAATGTCTTCCATTTAATTAAACAGTAAAAAACAGTAACATTTCTCTTAATTATAACTTTATAGCTATCTAGTTCTGGTGTTTTAAAGCTTTTCTAAACAGGCATAGTATTAGTTTGTGTCATCATGATCTTGTTTTTGGCATATACTCCAAGGTTTAGGATAACTGTAATTGCCATAGGTGTCTGATTTACATTCACCTAATTAGATATTAATTATGGTGGCACTTTACTTTGCAATAACAAATCTCTAAATCTGTAAAGAACAAACAAAAATCAGATGAATCAAGAATATAAATGAGAAATGCTGGCACAATAATCCAGGCGGGCAAATGTTCACTACAATCACATTGAATATGTTAATGAATATCAGTTTAGCATCCTCACTCTCTGATTTCCTAAATGTTAAGCAAATAGCATGATAGCACATTTGAAATTCTTGCTCCATTTCCCATATAACTTGACAAGATGTCTTTGGTCAAATAAGGTCAACTAATTTTGGAACTAAACTTAGAATTTTTTATATTTTTAAGTATCCTTTCCGGTCAATTTTTCTTCAAGTTATCATCATTGTGTCAACAGAGTTAAACTGTAGGGGTTAGCATTCTTATTTTCAAATATGGAACAACTGTCAACTTCTGCAATGCAAAATAAATTGCACAAAGTTCTGTTATTCCTGTAAGATGTAAGTTATTCAACCCATTTCACACTACATAAATTTGGTAATACTGCTGGTCAAAACTATTTTACTCAATATTTTTGAGTGATAACCAAAAAAAGTGAACGACACAAGACTAACATCCTTTATGACAAATGTAAAACTTATACTTTGACAAACTACAGAAGTAAAAAAAAAATTATCATTAAGAAATGCATTTATTGATTAACATATTTGTAAATGCCTAGAGAATTACTACCATGACAAGATTTTGCATCCCTTTGCAAAAGTATCTGGGCAAAACCAGTTATTCACTGAGATTCTCATTTCAAAAGAATAATTTTTTTTCCCTACCAGATCTGGAGAAAATAGGTTTATATCTTCACTGGATAAGGAGAAAAAGGGGAAACAAGAGAGATAAATTTACATATTAATGTTACAGATTCCAGAATTGTATATGGGTAATTTCAAAGTCAGAACGGGAATGCAAACACTAAAATAAATAGGACAGCCCAAAGCAGGGTAATGCGAAAGACAGAAAAAGTCACATGGAAAGTAATAAGATCAGTTTTCAAGAGAAAGCGTAGCTTCAATAGTAAGGCAAAATTTCAAATTCTATTAAGTAATGTCTACATTTTTTCATAGTGGCTTCCGATAAACAAAGCAATAGCAATTTTTAATAAACTTATAACAATGAAAATGTGTGTGTGAATTTTTTATATTAAAATTATTTTTTCCTGCCTCCAGACTTTTTTTTTTTAATCTCCAATATGCTATGATACCTTTTTTTTTTTTGAGTAATGCCAAATTTGCCTTAGCTATATTCCAGTTTCTCCAGAGTTGGGGAAAGGTTGGTCTCTAAGCCAAAGAACATACTAAGGACAGACAGACAAGCAACAGAGCAGTTCCTCTGCCAGGAAACACAACAACAACAATGGTTTGCATAGAAGTCTGTTGGAATAATCACATTCATTGTAAAGGAGTAAATATTAGAAAGAAGTTGTCAGAGCTGAAATTAAAAATTCTGTTCTTTTAACAGGGTAATCACAACTTTCCTAATTACAACTAGAGATAAAAATGTCATTCAAAATACTTGGTGTATGTATCACTAGGTACATGCTTAAAGAGAATAAAAATGCATAGCAATAAACTTCATGGCCTGACGTACGTTTTCTTTTCTTAAATTTGTGTAATTAATTAGCCAAAACTATTGCTGCCATTAAGCTAAGAATGAAATCAGCCCTGAAACATTTCTTGACTGCTGGAGAGGATCTGGAGTTAGGAAGCTGGGGTTAGTTGCCTGGCTACAACAAATAGTCTCTTTCGTCTCCTGTAAGATAGCTAGTTTTCTACTGTAGGTATTTTGTCCATGATCTGCCACAACTGACAAGTTGTTCTTGGCTAACTAATAATAAAAACAAAACAAAACATAAAAACTAGTAAAAAACTAAGCAATTTATTTATATGCCAAAATTATTACAGAAATCATTCTGTTCTTAGACCTTCCCAGGGCAAAATTCGCTACTCTACAGGGAAAAAAAATTGTGAAATCAAGACTGCCAAATCTGACTTTTGGTGCACATCTGTGGTCACTGTGATTCTAAACTCTGGATTTGAAGGAAGAGTGTATTAAGAAGAAAATTAAAGGCTTAAAATTCCTTTAAAAAGCTTGAGATCAAGATTAATTTTACAGCTTTATAATGAAAATTAATAGAATTGCTCACATGTTTTTCCAGGAAACTCACCAGAGAGGAGAATCATAGACTCAGAATCATAGAATGGTTTGGGTTGGAAGGGAACTTTAAAGAACATCTAGTCCAACCCCCCTGCCATGGGCAGGGACACCTTTCACTAGGTCAGGTTGCTCAAAGGTCCTTCCAACCTGACCTTGAACACTTCCAGTGATGGGGTATCCACAACTTCTCTGGGCAACCTGATAAGTTGTGGATGAAGAGAGACAACAAAATTTCCTTGAAATCACAGAAGTAACTCATCTTCCTTCAGCGGATGACATCCTCTCAAAAAATGGTGAAAATGGACTCTGAGCAAGTTACTTTGACATTAGTCTCGCTTCTAAGAGGCAACGGTGTACAAATAAAACATAGGAAAATAACCTGATGTTTTTCTACAGAGGAGAGGACATATACCTAGAGTAATTCGGTATCAAAAGTTTAGGTACCTTAAACTATAAAACAACTGGAATTTTGAGGACAAGTCTGTAATTCAAGAAAGCCCAGAAGCTCTTACAAAAAATTGCTGAGGTGTCTGTTAAATATGTAACAACTTTAACTGAACCTTGAAAAAGCTTCACATAAAATTGATGCTAACTGACACATCAAGGATGTTTTTCTGCTTCTGCTTTGATAAATAAGATTGCAGAAAACCATCAGAAAATAGCTTGAAGCTGGTAGCTGATAACTGGACAGGACTGTATAACAGGTGAAAACAAAAATTTTAAATATAAACAATGTTTTAAGACTTCCATTTGAAGCTAAAAAGTAAAAACCAGATTGAATTACTGAATATTGCATTGATCTAATTTAAGTCATTACGGAACTTGGAGAAAGTAACCCAGTAACCCAGAACATGAAAAAAATAGTTTTCAGGTGGAACAATAAAAGATCAAATGTGATATTCAGGAAGCCACACTACAAGGCTTCAGAGATAAAGGCAGAAAACATCAACAGTTTGTTTCAGATTTTATAATTTGGAGATGCTCGGAGACTGTTGGTGGAAGAACAAAAGACAATTGTTTTGAAAATAAATGTTCTAATAATAGATTTTCTCTAATCAATTAATTGACTTGTATGATACTTCCATAAATTTGAATTTTATTCTTGCATTATGTCATATACTCAGTAGTTCCATAAAATGAGTGTGTATCTGTTCTCCTCACAGTTTTCTCATCTTATATTGCTATATAGTAGATTGAAAGTATTGAGTAATTTTTCCTGAAGTAGTTCTCTGAAGAAAGAGTTTATGTTTTTGCAACTATTATTAATGTTTTAATTGTAGTCAGGATTCCCTACATGTCCGGTTAGGTTAAATTATGGAGGGTTAAGTTAATTCTTGTATCCAAGTTACAACATTAAAGTCTGGATGGGTGGACAACCAGGTAGTTACAATACTGGTTGGATGATCGGGCTCAAAGGGCGCTTTATGAGTTATACTCTACTTGGAGGCCAGTAACAACTGGCATATTGCAGGTGTTATTGTAGAATCTGTTCTGCTTAACATCTTTATTAGTGGAGGAGGCAACGGAGTGCCTGCTCAAAAAGCTTGCAGATAACACCAAACTGAGGGAGCAACCAATATGCTTGAGGGTAAAGCTACCATCCAGAGGGTTCTAACCAGGCTAGAGGGAAGGGCCAACTATAACATATGAAATACATCAAGGACAGAACTCTCCTGAATTCTGCTGAAGGATTCTGAGCCATGCAGTTTTTCCCATAGTCTGGCTTCATGTCCCTCTGCAGACATTTCTGAGGAGAAACATGCCTGGTTACTTTTTTTAAAATGGATTAAATTTCACCTGATAGTCTATATATATCTGCATGAATGTTCAAACCACAAGGAAAATCAACTCTGTAATTTAATTTCCCTGAAAGCAAGAATTCCTATTCCTCCCTCTTGTCCTTGCTTTCAACATTTTATAGTGAAGACTCCAACAGCAGGTAGTTTTCTGTATTATATGAGTGAAATCCCTCAAAATGCATTAATATTTTGGAGTGATTTAAAACAAGCTACAAATAGGAACAATATAGAACTTGCTATTTTTCAAAAAATATTTCTTTGCTATATGTATTACAGGAATAATAATATATCTAAATAAAGTGGAAATACAGGTAAGTACTGTAGAAAATTACATACAAAGGAGGAGAGGTAAGCATGTAGTGATAAAGATGTACTTGAGTAGGACTATGCAGTAGGTCTATTTTGCACATCTGATCAATCTTTTCCCTTCTGGCTGCACCTCTCTGGCACGTTCTGTACCTTTGATTGCTCCCAATGACCTTTGCCAGTTTTGAATTGCTCAGGTTGCGAACATACTGAAACGAATTTGTTTTCCTTCTGTTTCTAAAGCTACTATGCTTATATGCTAATTACAAATAAAAGGCTTGACCCATAAAGGAATCAGCAGGAAACCTGAAATGAAGGCATTATCCAACATTTCATGCTCCTTAGTGATGCCATTTTAAATATTTTAGACAGTCTATAAATAATTAAAACCTCACCACAGCAAATTATGTCCTATTATGCAAATAAATAGCCTCCTCCCTGGTTTCATTAAAGATTCTAAATGACAAGCTGAGCAGTTTAAACATGGCAAGGTACTGCAGTGAGGCGAGAAATCTTCCAATATTTTTTTTTTAATTGTTAGTGCCAAGTTTCATGTGGATTTTTACTCTAACACTTTAATTTGCATGAACAAATAAACCTTTAATAAACTTTTTGTAAGTGGTGAAAATGCATCATTTAATTAAATTTGATTTGTTGTGAAACTATTGTGCTTCATGAATATTTAAGTTATGCAAACTCTATAGCAGAAAAAATACAAGCTTATTCTTTTTTTTTCATAGAAAGCTGTATTTATGTACTATCATTTCTATAAAATCTTTATTTGTTCACATACACTATATATATATTAACAATATGTCAAGTTTTTACATTAAAAATTGTTAAACATCTGATCTTGTTTTCACAGCAGAATTCAGATTTTATTTCAATAGAAACAGAATTCAGCTGCATTCCTATCTGCCTACAGCAAGCAGACCTACATCATATAAAATACTTTTATGTGGGATTACTTTTTTGCAGCAGTATTTTTCCAGAAGACTTGGTTTTTCAAATCTAGTAAGTTATCAAGACCCTTGAAATGATGTATTTTTTATACAGAAACATGTATAAAACATTGGCCAAAGTACAAAATTATTTACTTAAATTAAATACATTAAAATAATCAGAAATCTAGCATCAGAAAGGAATGAAAGATTATTCCTTTATATGTTTTTCCTCCAAATTTACAATTCTAATCTTATTATCTACATGAAGCATTGTAGGAAAGATAAACTGCAAACATACCAAAATATACACTGTATTTCAAAATTAAAATGAAAACCCTTGTACCTTTAATCAACTCAAAACCTTTTAAAAATCTTCTTTATCAATACGTTAACGTGAATTAATTACATATCACCAGAAAACTGAAAAATGAATGTGTGCATGTTTTTTAAACTTTAAGGTTGACTAACTTCTACTTATTTGCCAGTCAGCAGAACTTCCAATGCAAGTAAAATGAGAATTTCAGAATAATTTTTCAGCATAACTCTAAAATTCATTGAATTCAGCTTTTTTCTGAGTAAAGACCACAAATCTGTACCCCCAGTTTTTCAAGTAAGGTTAAAAATATGCATTTACATATAATTTCCTTCATGAAATAAACCTATGTTAAAATATTTCTGTAGTAGTGCTTATTTATATGTACAATAACAAACCTTTCCAAAGGTTCTCAAAACAGCGGGTTTTGGATAACACCAAAATGAACACAAATTAAGAAAACTGTGTTTAGAAAATACTCATTGCATTCACAGACTCCTACAGCACCTAAATATGACAGCTTATTTACTTCTGTCCATATTTCTACCTGGTCTCTGCTACATCCTGGCTTTGGCTAGACACTCCCTCCCTTATTAACACATTTGCAATATGAAACTTTTTTATTGTTGTTCATTGCCTTCCAGATGCTCTCACTCTATCTTACACATCACCTGCAACCTAGAATGCCATTTTTTGTTACCACCTTCTAAGAACATCAGTTGCTTAAGGGAAAAAAGACTTCCCTCTGTTCTCTTCTAAAAAGACATTCTTTACAGTCACAGTCATTCTGTTACTTGAGTTCATGTCAGGCTTTGCATTACACTAAATAATGCAACTAGATAATTTATTCTCTGTTTTTCTAATAGAGACACTGGGAGTAATTGAAGAACATAAATTTCTTTATTGCTTTCTCTGGGTATACTCAGGTATGTGTATTGAGCCAAATTTCTGAGAATCAAGTGTATTTTAGAAGTCTGAATACCTACACCTGTTTAACTGACTGTGTTTTATGTGGATCCCTGTTCCCATAAACAATTGAAATCAACCCCCAAGTAATATCAAGCAGGATAAATGAAATATGCGGTGTTTGGGCAAAAAATATAAGGAATACAATGCCAATAGATTCTGGAATAAAAAGAGCAGAAAATTAGATTAAGCTGAATGATGCACATAATCTTCAATTTGGAAACAAGCTTGCTTTTCTGAAGAATATTAGCAACAAGCTTATTGGAAAAGAAGATTCTGACATCAAAAATAGGAGAAGTTGTCTGCTTGCAGGTTGGGTTGTTTGTTTTTTTTTTCTTTCAGAGATGAGACTTCTTTATGAAAAAAAAGTTCCAGTGAGAAAAAACTAAGAGCTTATTTAGCTATTGACAAGTGGAGAACGTGTACATAACAAATGGCAAGTAACTCACCAACGAGGGTGCATGCTAAAGAATGCATTCTTAAGGAACTGAACACAAAGAAATACAAAATTACTTATGATAAACTAGAAAAAAAATGCTAGACTAACCAGAGCGTACTGAATGCCTGAGGTGCAAACAGAAGTCTTCAGCAGCAGTGTTCATCTTGTACAAAAAAACAAAATGAAGGTGTGGAACTAACAAAATCATTTGGAAGAGAGCAGGGGAAAAAAAGAATGACATATGTGACATACAAGTATTAAAGAGAGAATATCACATATCTGCATATAGAAAAGTCACAAAGAGATGGAGAAAGTGTGTCAAAAATATTTGTGCCGTGCAAAGCAGTCATAATACTGACAACTAAGCATTAGTTAACCATTGGAAAAGATCTGTATGAAGGGCAATAAGGAAACCACTTTATGCAATTATATTACAGAGGTAAATAGGAAATTATATAAATTATAGTGCAATTAACTATGCAATTGGATACAATCTTCAAGGAGAAAAATTTAGAAGAGCAGTATTTTGGCTACAATATAGAATAACATTTACTGTATTTGCACCAAAAAATTAGGATAAGGAGGACATCCTTTCCATGAAGGGGAGAAATACAACATTAAAAATAAGTGTTAAATGTTAATATTTATATTTCTATAAAGCACACATGCTACCAAACACAAAAGTCAAAATAAACATTTTATGTAATTAATCTCTGCATCCATACAATATCATCTCAAAGAAGATGACTGGTTAGGAAAGATTTTCTGCAGTGTTTGAAGGCAGAGACTTAGGACACTATCAAATCAGCTTTATCTACAAGTGCCGTTTCAGTATATTATGCATTATAACYAACATTATTATTATCATTCTCCAAAGTGGGGTAAAGTGCATTTAAAAAAATTGCTAGGAAAAAATGTTTTGTTTACCATGTCCTAAAGCCATTCAAAGCAAGACAATACATGCCAGATTTTGAACATCTGTTTGGAATTTGTGAGTCACTTCTCTTAAGGGTGCTAGTGTAGTTTTAGCATAATTAGAGGACTTTGGAAAAGACTTGGTGCAATTTTTTGTACTTCTACTTTGCATTACAGCCTATGCACAGTTCCTATGCATGTCAGAAGTTTCAGACCTGCACACAAGCTACATCAATGGTCTACACATGTGCTGCAATTCTGCTATGCCTAGGACCCATTTAACTTTCTGTGCTATGCATTTGATAACCTCAATAAGGTTCATTCAGCTGGAGGTTTAAATCTCTTACACCTAAGTCTGGCCTGGTGATGGGCAAACTATAGGACCCTACAGTGCTCCAGTAAAGTGTCCCAACTTGCCAAGCCAGGATCATCTTAACATCTGCTATACCACACAGGGTAGAACTAGTGTTCACCTTTTCTGCATTTATGCACTTTTTGGGAAACCTCAGGTAACTAATCAGTTGCAATGTCCTTGTGATGACAAATCTGATCTCTTAGAACGAAGATTACGTTGAACCTCTGGCATGCAGAACTAATGTGTAGCAATTTTTACAGAAATGAAAAAAGGACCTTCATAAAATAATTATTCAATCATTTTAACTGTACTTCTATAACAATCGTGTAGAACAGGCTTAAATATCTCTAAAACATTTCTTAACATTTTAAAAATGTCAGCATCCACAGTTTACCTCAAGAAGGTATTTGTAAGGAGTGTACTACATTAACTGAAATTTTCTGAAAATAATTAGCTATCAATATTCTTCACTATATGAAATACTTGCTGTCAAATTTAGTACTACCTTCTTTATTTGTGCTCAGATAAAAAGGTGGATAGTTTAAAGATTAAGCTATAAAGCTATATAAGCTATTTTGGTTTATAAACAAGACCAAAAGGTTTTCCCTTCAGCAGTGACAAGTTGGTTTTAAAAGATCATAACAAACATGGTTATCAATAGAAAAACCACCCTCCATTTGCTGTTATTCAAAATCTCATGGTCAAAAAACAGACATGAATTCATAATAATATTAATATCATGATGAAGTAACAGGTATATAAATATGGTAAAAATTGGAAAGCTGTAAAGATGCCTTTCTAAATAAAAGCAGTATAAACATTTAATTTTTAAAGTTTCATCTATCTGAATGCTTAAAAAACCCAATGTTCTTGTAGGTAAAAGAATTTCAAGCTCAACTTCAAAATGCAAATGTATTTGAATTTTTGCACAGAAACTATCACTTATAATATAGTACTTGTTGCTTTTAGTTATTGCATTTACCCATCATTCACTCTCTAATCTCCTTTAAGCCCATGTTTCTCCATTCCATATACAATAGAAGGATTACGCACTTCTTACCTCTTAACTTTCTCTGGAGGATAACAGATTTAATTACTGTTCTTCCTTCCATGCAAGCTTTCAAGTCAGCAAATTTTGTGTAGCTCTGTAGCATAATTTTTAATATAGAAGTCTTACGTGTCTGCAGTCAGGTGATACAAGCAAAGCACATGTTCTGCAATGCTGAATATGAAGCTATTTGCTATTTATATTTCTCATAAATTAAATTTTTAAAATGCATCACATCTAATAGTTTTAAAAGTTTGTTTTCAATACAGATTCTGGCTTACTTTTAAAATAAAAGAAAATTTAATGAAAATCTGATTTTAAATTTAAGTGTTACACACTATTAATAAGATACAAGAACAAAAGCATAACATAGTGCATATACTGAGTAGTTGTCCCGAAAGCATACTTTTCCTATGTGTGTCCTGTGCTCTGTGGCGTTAAAATCCTCTGTACTTTGAGACCTACTCCAAAAAGACATTTTGCACAAAATCAATTCATTTCTTCAACAGAAAAATTAGTAGTTTTGCTGTTCATGATGAGCTTCCTAGCCGCAAAGGTAAAGGAGGATTTTCTCTTTAGCATAATTTCCCCTAACCTATTGATATACCAACAGCCTTAACTGCAGCTTAGTGAAAAGTTTTCTTTTACTTTACTTTTTTTGCCTGGAATTCTTTTAGTATAGGAAAATACTTTGATACTTCAGAATGGACACCAAGAGATAAGCTATGAAAAGGTTAATGTAATTTCAGCTTTACCACAAATGTTTGAAAATCAAAGACCAARCTAACACACAACTGGCAGAAGAGAAGATGAACTGCAAAGGAAACAGTAAATTTCAAATTCCTTTTATTACTGGGATTTTGTATCAAAAAGTACTCCAATCCAAGAAGACAAATCAGAAGTTGTATTTTCATTCATCTCCTGAGGAACTGAGAGGAACACCTAAGAAATCAGATGCATTGCAGCACTTAAAAGAGAAGATGTACTTCAGTGTTGATTGTACAATATGCTACCTTTTTTATTCTGCAAGTTGAAATAAGGAATTAACAGTAAAAAACAAGGATGAAAAACCACAGTATTCTTCAGGTACTATTAGTTTTCTCCCTAAAATTTAGGAGCAGACAATACATGGGTAAAAGGAAACAGAAAACAAACAAAATAAAAAAGAACCAATGGGAAGCATGTAAACAAAGAGCATGTAAGATAGTAGATTTGTGGCTTCCTAAAATTTCAGCACTGACAGAGAGAGGGAATTTAATTTTCAAGGTTGTAAAATCATATATCCATTCTCCAATAGTCATACTAGACTTACACATCTGCATTTACATACGGTGAATTATTCTATTCCATTCCACGTCCTTTGAATGCAAGATAATGCATTATCATATCCTGTAACTACCTAGAATAAACCATGAATCATCATAGTACAATGGTCAACTTCTAGAAAAGAAGAGATCACTGTACAAGGCTGAACTGCTTATCATCTAGAACTGAATACATACTAATTTTTTTCCCCATAGGAGGAATAAAAATAAGATTTTGTAGAACAGATTTGTAATTAAATCATCAGATATGTTCAGCAGCCTCAAAAAACAATACAGCTATAATTCTGAGCAGTGTTTTAATACAGCATAATAATATTAAGAGTTACTTTATCAAGAAGAAATAGCTATTTATATCATATATTCAACTATGCCCATGAGAATAGTAGTTCCAAAGCTAATTGAATACAAGCTTTCAGCGACAAGATATGTTTCTATGAAAATTACAAAAGGAAACCATTGAGTTAGCATCTGCAATGAAAATTAAATGCACAAAGTAGAGGGAGAACCCTGAAGATCCACAGCTGGAAAGGTTGGTCTGCAGCTTTCACCTTTGCTGATGCAAAAAATACAAAAAACATATATATGATAAAAAAAGCTGCATGATTTCCTCTGTAGCTTAAGTAACTAAGCAAAAGATATAGGCACATTCTTCATTAAAGAAAGTAGGTTAGGGATATTAAACTGCCTGTGCTTTTAAAAGGTCATTTCAGTTCAACAGCACAGTGTACTAACTAAACACAAACCCTGTGGCCAAATATTTTCCCTAAAAACTGACAAAAGGAAGCAAAACATGCATAAAGTTTTATTATACATCTTGAACTTGTTACCTATTTTGTATTTGCAGCTAATGCAGATTTTATTTTTATTATTATCATTAGAGAAATATACAGTAAGATCACAGTTAATATCTGATTTTTATACTATATCATAGCACATCTATCAAATCTTCACATTTCAACATGAAATTTTGTCCTCTGCTAAGCAACTTAACTGCACATTAGTAGATAACTTTTTTCCTTAAACAATTATATCGTACACCAAAACCTGAAAATGCGATACATCAACAATCTCAGCGTCCCCATATACCTAAAGYCTATGTACAAAGATTTAATTTGTAGTGACATATGTGTAAAATTAATTTAGCCTGGGTTTTGGGTTGGTTTTTTTGTTTGTTTGTTTTCATTTAACTACCTAAATATGCACATTGCAGTTCTCTAAAGTGTAAGTTGATATTTCATCTCATTGGCTAAGGACATTGAACTGGCTTAAACTGCAAATATTGCTAAAATTTTAAAGTTCTCAGGTGATACATGTGTTTACATTTTTCTATTCTGAAAATACACTTTTCATGTGGAAAAATATTCAAAGGCATTATTTGTCTAATGTAGTTATAAATTCCTCAACCAACTCTGCTATCAACAAACTGTGTTACCACAATGCAATTTGGATTAAGCCCTAAACAATCAAATAAGTTCTTCATAGAGTTTGGGTATGTAAAAACTTGAGTGTGAAACGTTACTGATATTTAAGAAAAAAAATGTTGAAGTTGTGCCCATGATGGAAAAACCTCACCAGATGTTGAGACTAAAATAATTTTTGAGAATTTTAATATCTACATATATATGTATTTGTTATATAGTTGAACTCTGATTGTTTTATTTGCAATTAATATTGATTTTACTTTGACAATACGCAGTAAATAGAAGAAAATGAGTATATAAAATCATAATTACCTCAATTGAATTAAGGTCTGTATTTCAGTCAAAGGATTCTGCTGATGCTGTGATATGAACTATGCAAGTGCAATACAAGCAGTTTGTCAAGGTCAACTCAACCGGGAGAGTAAAATGCAAACTTTGCATTGAATTGTCAGTCTCTGAGATGTAATGTCTATGATGAACTCAGGCACTAAGCACAGAAAAGCTAAAAGGAAATAACACTGAAAGTGTATCAAAATCACAACTGAGTTTCCTTCTTTTCCCAATTTAAAAACTTTTCTGTATTACAAGATTATTGTCTGTTGCACACTAAGCAATTTTAGCCTTACTTACCTTTACCAAATTTCTTAGTATAATTACAAGCATAGACAACTAGAATTCTATTTAAATTACAAAAGGAAATAATGAACTTATATGATAGTGGAATTTTCAGTTTCAGTACACTTTTTTTCTTATTCAATTTCAATATCAAATAAATATGTAATTTTATAAYGTTACTTACATTCAAAACATGAAGTCCAGTCCTGAAGTGTTACAGGACGAATTAAAAAAAAAATCCCCATAATTAGTACCTATACAGATTCTCAAAATCTAACTTAAGATTTGCATCAATGTATGAAGCACATATGTGCACAGAACAATTTATACAGATCAGTATCAATGGTGGCTAGATAAAATCCTCTATTCTGGATACAGCTCTTTGCCAGACACCACCCAGGGCTATGAYATTTTGTGGGTTTGTGCTGTGGATCTTCACTGTTGCTTCCATAGCTTGTTTTTCTTCCCTAGCTGTACAACCTTTCTAAACTCTTTGAGCACTACAGATTATTTGAATGGCCAGACTATATCACTATGCATCCAACAGAAGGGAAAAACCTCTGCTACAGTAACCATATTTTGTTTTGTAACATGCATACAGCTTTCAGATTGCGCTGGGATGAAATGCAGCATTGTCCTGGTTTCGGCTGGGATGGAGTTAATTTTCTTCCTATTAACTGGTATAGTGCTGTGTTTTGGATTTAGTACCAGAAGAATGTTGATAACACACTGATGTTTTAGTTGTTGCTAAGCAATGCTTACACTTGTCAGGGACTTTTGAGCTTCTCATGCCCTGACAGTGAGAAGCTGGGAGGGGGCACAGCCAGGACAGCTGACCCAAACTGGCCAAAGGGATATTCTGTACCATATGATGTGGTGCTCAGTATATAAAGTGGGGGGAGTTGGCTGGGGGCAGGGAGGGACCGCTGCTCAGGAACTGGCTGGGCATCAGTCAACGGGTGGTGAGCAATTGCATTGTGCATCACTTATTTTGTATATTCTTTTATTATTATTATTATTACTATTATTATTATTATTACTATTATTATCATTTTCCCTTCCTTTTCTGTCCTATTAAACTGTCTTTATCTCAACCCACGAATTTTACTTTTTTTTTTTCCCTGATTCTCTCCCCCATCCCACTGCGGGGGGCAGTGAGTGAATGGCTGTGTGGTGTTTAGCTGTCTGCCGGGTTAAACCACAACAAGCATGAACTAAAAACATACATGGAACATATATGATCATAGGGAACAATATTCTTTGCTGTGCAAAAGACTTCATTTTCCTCAATTCTTTATCTTGTTTGCCAATTCTGATATTCTATTAAGCTGATAATTCCTTTAAATAACAATGTAAGGGAGCAAAAAAGTTTCTCTCCGAACTTTCTCCTAAGGGGTTGCTATGGCAGGAAATAAAAACCCTGGTATGTCCAATTCGAAAGGACTACCAAGACTTTCAGCTTCCTAGAGCACCAAGTTGTAATCCTTTCCATATATGAACTGGTAAGAATTATTACTGAATGTAATTTCAAAAGCACATGATTCTCCATATTTATTAATATGGTATACCTAAATATTTCACCAAGTACAAAATAACTGCTACTGCGTAACGTATTCAAAATTTTCAGAACTGTACTTATGAAACTTGTATTTTCAGTACATTAGGATTTTTCCTATAATAAATATATTTAATATTTTGTGAATGAAGACAGTTTAGACCATGCTGGCTTGAAATGTGGCATAATTTTAAAGATGGAATGTTAATTTCAAATAACAACATCACACAAACAGAAGTTCAGATATTGGTGTTCTTTTTCAATGTGATCCTTCCACACTCATTCAATTTCTTTCAAAATAACAGAATGTCACTGAGATCATTTGGGGATCATGGAGGAAAACCACAATTTCAATAAATGTTCCATGAAATAATTCTAACTTTTTAACAAAAATTTTATAAAGAAACTGTTTACAGCAAAAGACTTCTGCATTGGCTTTTCCCTTACATATTAGGTAAACTAATGACACTTGAGTGACTGGTGCCTTATTCAAGGCCCAGTTGTGTTGAAGCAACTGGAATCTCATAATACACTGAAAAAGTTTATAGTACTTGCTATGCTTTACACATACTACAGTTAATGCTCTTGGAAATAAATTGCCTCATAGATTGATGAAAGTGACAGACTTTAGCACACCACTGTTTGCACCCAACTGAGGCCATTATCATTCATTACAGGGTGGTTTTTTTTCTTTTCTTAGCTAAAGTAGCAATAATTTTCTCTAAACAATTAAGGCTTCTGTGTATTTTTTTACTCTTTAAATTACTTTCAGCATTAAAGGTGTCACAGGATCATTTATCCTCTCTTGAGCAGTACTTACTTCAGTGACAGCTACCGCAGAAGTCGCAAGGATGTCTCTTCCTGATCCCCTTCAATCTGAAACTTCCTAGAAGGGAGTGAGTAACTATTATATTGTCTATATACGCAGTGTAGTGTTAGGCACCAATGCTCAAAAGACCTCTGAACTACTTAGTTGAGGAAAAGGTTTAACAGCCCAAGCAAAGTACTTGCAGCCTTGCAGTCTAGTAAATTTGGTGTTGCCATTGTTTGTCACAGACTTGTGGTTTGTTCTCTATTCCTTTCCTCAATAATTTCTAACATTTATTTTGCTTTAGGAATTCAACAGTTAAACAAGGAACAAATCCCCCAAAAATTCTAAAAGTGAGAAACAATTTCTAAAACTTTCGTGTTATAGAAACACTAGCCTAGGTATTTTTCTTTTCAAGTGAAACAGGACACACAACTTTGAACAATCACTCTACAAATTCAAAATTACAAACAAAAATCTAACATAGCACTAATCAGTCACTGGAATATGATAGGCTTATGGCACAAAACTGTTATGTATGCACTTTTCTATGGCAGTGGAACCAGAGCTCTCAAATGGGTAAAATTTTAGAAAGATAATTTTCCTAGATAAGCAGGGCACCATTCTCTTCTCTTCCACTGCAATTTTGTGCTTTGCAGAATGACAACTTTTGTATAACATCTTCCATACAGGGAAGTAAATACATCTAAATGTACAAGGCATAAAACTGACTGTATCTACAAGAATTTCATATATAATTTTATTTTATAAATAAAAATATTAATATGTATGCATAAAAATGTTTGTGTTCTTTCTGGATACTAACACAAAATTGTAAAAGTATTTGTGATATGTTATCACAGAAGAGTCAACACTTAAAATTATATATTGTGCACTTGAAAATACTTGTACCTAATTTGTACAAATCCTTGCTTCTTCAATTTATTGGTAACTACATTCAAGGGAGCAAAGCAAAGGAAGTATAATAAAGGCTATAGGTTTAAGGAGTGGTATAATATTACTTCCTATTTTTTCTGTTTATCTTTGCAGTTCACATTATTTTAGCTAGCTGAGCTGCAAACCCTTTTTCCAAAGGTCATACAAACAATGTGCTGATGCTGCATAAGGAAAGAGGCCAACTCTCAGTGACCGAAAGCAGGAATGAGATGAAATGATAACAAAGTAGCGACATCACACCAAAGCTCACTAATAATAGTAAAGACAATATCCCTAGATGAAATATCCCAGTCAGCATGAATAAGCATATAATGTTCCTGTGACATATCCTAGTGCATATATATATAAAAAAAAAAAATGCTGCTTCATCATCAAATAATTCCAAAGAAGGTCATCGTTATCACAACCTGGATTGAAATAGCATTCTTAAAATTGTAACTAATATGATAATTATTACTAGGACAAGTAATATTTTGCATGAGTAGTTTTTCTTTTTGCTATATTTTCTATATTTTTCTAATGTATATTCAGAGCGTGCTGTCTAAAGTGTATTCTTCTAGTTCTGGATTGTTTCCCAGAATGTCTTTTTCATAATAGATAGTTTAGTCCCTTGTTCCTTAAAACATGAAAACTATATGTATATTTTGGAATCTATTCTAAGAAAGCGCTATAAGCAGAGATATCTTTGAGGGGAGAATAGAAATTACCAGCTACACAGCCAATTGTAGTGTCCATCTTCACGCTATCCTGTGCTGGTTTTGGCTGGGATAGAGTTAATTTTCTTCATAGTAGCTAGTATGGGGCTATGTTTTGGACTTGTGCTGAAAACAGTGTTGGTAATGCAGGGATGTTTTCATTATTGCTGAGCAGTGCTTACACAGAGTCAAGGCCTTTGCTACTTCTCACCCCACCCCACCAGCAAGCAGGCTGGGGGTGCACAAGAAGATGGGAAGGAACACAGCCGGGACAGCTGACCCCAACCGACCAAAGGGATATTCCATACCATATGACATCATGCTCAGCATATAAAGCTGGGGGAAGAAGAAGGAAGCTTGGGGGGATGTTCAGAGTGATGGCGTTTGTCTTCCCAAGCAACCGTTACGCGTGATGGAGCCCTGCTTTCCTGGAGATGGCTGAACACCTGCCTGCCGATGGGAAGTAGTGAAGGAATTCCTTGTTTTGCTTTGCTTGTGTGCGCGGCTTTTGCTTTACCTATTAAACTGTCTTTATCTCAACCCACGAGTTTTCTCATTTTTACTCTTCCGATTCTCTCCCCCATCCCACCGGGGGAGAGTGAGCGAGCAGCTGTGTGGTGCTTAGTTGTCAGCCGGGGTTAAACCATGACATATCCCAATTGCAAAGAGTGAATAAATAATGATAACAAGATATGATTTAATAAAAAACCTGAAAAATTAGAAATTCTGAAAAATTAGAAGTCTGGTTTCTTTGTGAACATTAAAAGCATTTGTGATGCCTGACACTACTCAGTAATATTTATAAAAGGAATAGAATGCCAATAAAAGAAGAGGTTCTAGCACTAAAATATAGAATGATACACTTATAAACGTAACTGAGTTTCAGACATACTGCAAGCTTACATATTAGTATGGACATAACTACATCTTGAGTCTGAATTCTTGTGTTCTGTACAGCTTTGGACCTCTGGGCTGAGTTCAGGACTACTAGCCCAAGAGCGAGCTAACACGCAACATATTTCCTGACCATATCCTCTGCTTGCTTGTGGCATTTCTCTCCATTTCTCGAGCTGAGGCCACCTAGCAATAGCAGAGTCCTTTGCATTCCATGACTCCAGACCCTTCCAAAAACCTGATTTCTTTCCAGTGCTAGTCACATGATACCTGCACAAGGCATTATGAAATAATATAATTATGGATTTGATTTAAGTCAGCAGGCTTGACCCATCCACACTGGAGGTAAGTATGCATCCAGGTAGAACAGTCTCTAGGTTTTTCTTTGGCATGCTATGCAGCTCTCCCAAAGTCCATTCCATCACTTCAGGTGCTATGTAACTTTAGGATCTAGTGCATATGCCGCCATCAGAACACCTCCCCACCCAAAGAAAAAGCAGTATGTAACACTGACTACTGGATCCTGAACAAAAATCACAAACTTGGAATAACTGCCTATAGCCATCAAACATAGCGATCTCATAATAAATAATTTCTAGAGATGGATAAGTAGCCTTGCATTTACCATAATGTACACTGATAAAATCGCATAAAAACGTGCTCTCATTTTAGTAGAGTCCCCAAACTGTACTCCTACTTGCATACTGTAGGTACATTTGCCTGTCCATGCTCATAACAGGTATCTGTTGGAGAATACAAACAGATTATTAGAAAATTCTTGTGTCATGGGTGTTCTGATACACATTCAACAAGCCCAAAAGTGCACAAAAATGCCCTGAAAACAGTTCCAGTTTTTTCTTGCATTACTTTTCTTCATTGTCCAAAACAATGAAGTCCTGCATCACTAGCTCCTAGCCAGAATCAATCTCTATATGAAGCTACTGATGTCGTGGAGACATAACACAGACTGACGTAGAAGATGTATACAGACACAACCAATTCTACAAATACTGCTCTTTGAAAAATTATGAAAAACAGCCAGTGAAATTTATGTTCTTAACTATGACTCTGTATACTGTAGTATACAGAGATTGTATATTATCTGACAGTAGATATTTAATTAAAAATCAACAGATTTTTCTTTTCTTTAAAGGCTACTCTTCCCATCCATTCCATGCAAAGTCTTTGAGCACTTTCCAGGAGCAGATATAACATTATTCTTTTAAATTATTTGAACTTGTAAATTCTGAAACCTGTACATTTAATAATGCAATACTAATATAAAGTGAGAGACACCTGTATTACTAAAATAGGATATACTGAATGTTCATTAAAAAAGGAATTATAATGCATTCCAAAATGAACTTTCAAGGTTTTTAGTTAAAAAAAAAATATTTCTATTTAATTGATTCTAACTTACTTTTTCTAAAAGAATCTATCACAAGATTGAGGAAAAAATCATGTAACTTTAAAAAGCTAGGTGTATCTTCCTGCATTTAGATTCTGTCACAGATGTATCAAAAAGGTATCAAAGATGTAAGAGTTTTTACTTAATGTGTTGTGTCAGTAATATACCTATGTTACATTTTGACACTATAGGCTTTAATTATTATATTTTTAATAAATTATATATGCTACGCAATATATCTCCCACTGGTTGGTCTGAGTGCATTAGGGCTCACCTTTTGGCATTTGGGAGACCAAACCTGGGCACACTACTCCAGATGCAGCCTCACAAGTGCAGAATCAATGAGAAAAATCACTTCCCTTGATCTGTTGGCTACACTTTCCCAAAGCAGACCGGTATGCAGCTAACCACAAAGGTGCACTGCTGACTCACACCTGTTGTCCACCAGGATACTCAGGTCTGTTTCTGCAAACCTGCCAGTCCAACCCCAGCCTGTGCTATTGCATAAGCTTATTTAATTCCATGTAACTGATTTCCCATTTGTCCTTATCAGGCTTCACAATGTTTCTAGCAGCTCATTTCTCCAGCTTAATGAGATTGCTTTGAATGGCAGCCCCCCACAGTTTGGTGTCATCTGTCATCATTGTTCTGGTTGTAGTCCATCCCATCTTTCTGGTTGTTGATGAAGATGTTAAATAACGCTGGCTGCAGTAGAGAGCTCGGAGCAATGCCACTAGAAAACAGCCTGTTGGTTGCCATACACCTTGCGGCAACACCTTGTGTAGTTTACCCAACCACTCCATCTCTTTCCCATTTGCCGAAAAGTATACCACAGCTATGGGTACCATGTCAAAAGCCCTGTTTAAGTCAAGACAAATGACGTCCATTGCTCCCTCCTCATCCAATGAGCCAATCATCTAACCACAAAATTGAGATTGGTGAAGCATAATTTGCCCTTGCTGAATCTTTGCTGGTCGTTTCCAGTCATCTTCTTGTCTTTGACATATCTGGAAATGTCTTCCAAGAGAATTTGTGATCATTCTGGGAGTCCTTCATGCTCTTCCTGGGAACCAAGGTAAGGCTGACCAGCCTGTAGCTCTCCAATATTTCTTCCTGCCCTTCATGAGGATGGGCATAACATTTGCCTTTTTCCACTTACTGGGAACCTTTCACAGTCAACATGAACTTTCAAAAACAATAGAGTGTGGTCCTTAAACTACAAAATTTGCTTCTAGTGATAGATACTGATATATTTTTACGCAACATATTTCCCTTCCTTCTGTATATCAAAAGCTGCATTCATAACTATGATTAAAAAAAAGTGTACTCAAGACACATGAGAAGAAAGCTGCTTTAAAAATTTTTTTTAGAAGAGTTGCTTTCTTTTCTATACTATATTAAAGCTGAATGTGTGTTAGCTAGTTGAGCTTATAGCAGGTAACTTTCTTTTCATTATTATTTTATTGCTAGCTTAAGAAAACTGTGTTTTAGACTGGGATTCGATCATCTTCTCTCAGAACACCCACAAGAAAGAMAAACCCTTCAAACCTTTAATTACAGAAGTGGCAGGAAATTGGTGTCTGAATTTGTGGTCTTACTGAGGAATATTGATCAAAGGAATACTGATAAACATGGCTTTAGCCAAAAGGATCTGAGTAGGGAATTACAATCAGATTAACAAATAGAAGAAATATGACCACAGAGAAGTATGTCTAAAGTAAAAATATTTAGGAATTTTATTTACTAGATTTGGAACCTTCTCTATTAAAATATCCATCTTATCCACACACCCAGTACTCAACTTATACTTTCTTACTCATTTAGCTCACTTCTATGCTTATCTCCATGCTGCTTGTTTCAGGAGATCTCTTGAAATAAAAAAAAAAGTATTTCTCCCTACATAGTTAGATTAATCAGCATGTTACTTTGTATTGTCTGGAAGTGTGTGTTTAGTAATTGGATAATTTGTCTTCCCTTTCACAATTAAAGTGAATTGAATTAGTACCCTTTCCATGGAGACATTTTCTACACAGATAGGGGAAGGTTTGATTCAGACTACCAGAGCAACCACCCATTTTCAGTATGCTACAAGATACAGCAGAAATGTGATTTGAACCCTTTGTTGGGTCAATCAGTTGATCCCATTTAATACACTCATRTCACTCATGACTAACATAGTAGCACTAGTAATTTGTTTCTTAGACATGCACATAACAAAATGGAAAGTACAATTAAACCTCATGCTTTAGGTGTTTTAAACCATTCTGACTTTGCAAGGCAATTCTGAGGCTGGCTTGGCTTCCCACTCAGGGATTCTCCTTGTGTAGGGAATGCCCTGTGGAGCCCAGCACTGAACAGTGATTGTTGTTCCATACTGCTGACCAACAACATCAATGATATAGAAGACCCATTCTTTTCTGTTATTCTCAAGGCCCTGGCTATTCCCGGGTGAACAGCAGTCCTACAGATTCATGATAGCTAGAAAAGCAGGTAACAGTGGAATTATGTCACTCAGTCAGTTAATAATAATTTACCAGCTCTGTTAGAAAAATGAAGTTTGCCCCCAACCTCAAAACAATACCTTACCCTACTTCCCCAAAAAACGACATTAATAATTTTTCAAAATAAGTCACCAAAACCCAACCATTTTTCCTGTTTTAACCTTTTGATACAATATGTACCCACATGATACATATGCATTTCCAAAATTCATAAAGCAAATATAAGTCAGTAAGTGACTTTCAATGAGATTCAGTAAATATTTTTCAATTACATGTGAGGTTATAATATTCACTTTGTTGCCACAGGTGCAATACCCACTCTGATACCACAACAGCTCAGATACAAAAAAGCTTTATCACTGATTTTTCACTCTCTTCTCCCTCAGTTATCTAGCTTCCACCTCTTTGACACCTGCAAGAAATTTCAAGATGAATTGTCACTAGACATTATCTTCATAGTTTGTGTTTGGTTTTGTGATGAAAATGTGACATACTTCCAGCAAACACATTTGGAATTTTGTCTCACTTAGTCCAGTAGTAACAGCACATCCATGAAATCTCCCTGCAGGGAATTTTTTAGAAAACGTCCACATCCACTCATTAAAAGCAACCAGACTAAATGAGACATCTGTTTAAGAATTGTAATGAGACACTTTGAGATATATTTGATCTCCTACTCGATGTTCAATATTCTTAAAGAAACGTCTTGAATGTGTATACAGAGTTCAATCTGTTCTAGTCTTGCAGTACATTGCTCAAAACATAGTATCTTAAAACTGTATTCTGAAATTCTTGACAGTACTATGCCTAGGTCTTCACTGTTAAGTGATTTTTTTTCCCCTATAAGCACTTAATTAGAAAAAAATTGTTTTATTCTTTCCAAAGGAAAAAAAAATTAATACAAAATTGGAGCCGTCTATATTAAATGGCAAAACCAGTGCACAAATTTTACTAAGTATATTCATCAAGAACCTGAAAAGTTTTGAGGACAATTGTCGTGGTTTAACCCTGGCAGCACCTAAACACCACACAGCCGCTCGCTCATCCCCCCTACTCCAGTGGGATGGGGGAGAGAATTGGGAGGGCACAAGTAGGAAAACTCGTGGGTTGAGATAAAAACGGTTTAATAATGGAAATAAAACAAAGTAGAAGAGTAATAATAACAGTGGTAACAACAACAACAACAATAGGATATACAAAACAGGCGATGCCCAATGCAACTGCTCACCACCCGCCGAACCGACGCGTGCCCGATACGAGAGCCCCCCCCGGGACCCAGAGCCTCCCCACACACTTAGTTTTTATACTGAGCATGATGTCACATGGTATGGAATATCCCATTGGCCAGCTGGGTCAACCACCCTGGCTATGCTCCCCCACCAGCTTCCCATGCACCTGGCAGGGCATGGGAGGCCRAAAAGTGCCCGGTGCAAGCACCACCCAGCAACACCCAAAACATCAATGGGCCATCAACGCTCCTATTATACCAAACCCAAAACACAGCACACCCCCCCAGCTACTGGGAAGAAAGTTAACTCTGTCCCAGCCGGAACCAGGACAACAATCTATAAAGAAACCTTGCTAAATATATATTCCTAGCTAATATTTCCTTAAGAAAAAAATAACTGTGTTTTGGGGTTTTTTTAAACATGTAAAACAAAATGGTAAGATGGAATTCAATAGTGAAGAGAGACTCAGTGTGGCTTGGGGACATGTGGCTTTTGGCTCATGTGAAGAAGGAACAGAAAATGAAGAGAGGACAATACGGTGTCTACCACTAGACCCTTCTCCTAGTCACCCGCCATAGCATTTACAACACTCACATCAGCTACTTTAATCTCATATACTAGTCTATGTTTTTATACTGTAGCATTTACCTTTAAGATGCTTTAGTAATCTAGTACAGTCTATGAATACGAAAAAATGCTTAATTATTTAGTTTCATTACGAACCTCATGAAAAAGAATACCAAGAAAGAAAATTCTTAAGAGTATTAACCATTTATAATTTATCTTGTCAACTTGGCCTCGATATTTTGACTGATTTGATACATCCCAATATACAATATATTTGATATATCATTGCCTTCTTCCACAAAACTGAATGTAGGAATCTGAATGTTTAGAATCTGACAAATTAGAAAGAATCCATTGGATCTCTAGCCTCTCAGTGTCATATTTCACTTCCCAAATTCCTTTCTATTTTAAATATATATATATATTTGGAAATATGAAATACTCTTCCCTTACGCCATCATATGTATTTCTTCCAATAAAGCCTAAAAAATTATTGACTTTTAGTGGAAGAATCAAAGTTTGTATACTAATTCCAACAAAAAAAGGGKTTTTTTAGCTGAAGTGATACCAACGTAACAGTTATTTGTTCTGTAAATTATACTAACCAATTAAAAAAATCTTAAAGCTTGTAAGTGCCTCCTAGTGTAAGCTGTATAATTACTTAGAACTCTTATAAAGATGGTAAATTCTTTGTAGTTCTGTTAAGATCATGCATATGAGTTGGAAAAAATTATGATACCATGTAAGCTTACAGTCCTGATTCGAATATATTTTCAACTTAGCATTACCCAACTATCTTTCCTAGTCAGGGCTCCCCAGACACAGTGTTTAGCAAACTGTGGCCTGGTTTTGTCCCATCTAAACTGGTCTAGAATAACATAATAATTTTCCATCCTCAGGCTTTAATGACAGAAGAAGGACCATCCTTTTCAGCAAGACTCTTTCATCTTCATCATAGAGTTAAAGTAAGGCAGGAATCACCTTTATGAATAGCTCAGGACTGTCTAATTAATTTTTTAAAAAGTAATTCTAGTAATATAATGCAAAACTCAAATATGTTAATGAAGAAAAGGTTTTGTTCCTCTAGTTTTGTACCAAAATATATTTCATGTTGCATTTTAACAAGTGCAAAGATTATTGTCAGTCTGGAGAGAATTAACAAGGAAAGAAAGTGAAAAATTGTAACCATCAAGCATGGAATTTAATTATTACACTTTAAGAGAAACAGCAAATATCTGAAACTGGATTAAAATACTTTGTATTGTATACCTAATATTCATTTAAACCTTACAAAATAAGCAACACAAATATCTCTACTTTCTTCAAAAAATTTCCCAAAGACTATAAGGAAAATGTATTATGATGACATATGGTCAATTTTACATGAGTAAGACAGGTTATGCTTTACATCAGTGCCTCAAGGAATGTAGACTACTAATACTGTTATTACCAAGTAATTTAAATCATAGTATAATTATACAGACAGATGGATTGCAAAACCCTTCTAGTTTCTTTTCAGCATTTAAATTGGAGAGAAAGATAACCCAAGACATTTTAGTTATAAAAAGCCTAAAAACTAATAGATGAAGCCGACAAAATCCACAAACTAAGCTTACTGCAGACAGCTTAAGAAAATCAAAATACAGTATTTCATTCATGGTACAAGGTAGCGCTAGCATAACTTTCACAAAGTAATTAACATGTTCAGAAAATCCAGAAAACAAAATGTAAGCATAAAGACATTGCTTCAGCTTTGCAGCTTCTTATTTATTTACTACACATGTGCAAATTTTATTTTTAAACAGTGCAAGCTAATACAACTATTTTTCCTAGAACTTTATGCTTACTTTCTATAATGTATAACACACTCCTCCAGAGTGCTTGGAGACTACATTCTTGAAAATAATCATGGAGCAGAGGGTTAGAGAACCTGTAAGTGAAAAAAACCCAACCCTTTAATTGTTCCTGAGTAGTATACAGGAATTTCATTAAAATCTAACCGTCAAAGAGTTGTTCTAGAACGCCAACTAGAGTATACTTAGATTCAATAACACTGGTAAGAAACAATCACATAACCAGCATTCACCTTATTAATACTTTCATTTTCTTTTTGTGATGTTTCACTTACTAGCTACGTTTCTATTATACTTGGTTTGGTAAATATCTTCAATTTGCGAAATATTTGTTAATAAGTCTAGCAAAAATGTTTTGTCTTTTTTTGACTTGATATTTCTTAGGGAAGTTTGAGAGTGTAATTGCTCTGGCTATCTCCCTGGCTTTTGCTAGAGATCACTTTTTAATCTCTGCTGAATTTCAACTAATTTGAAAGAAAGAAATTGCAAACAGATAAGTTCCTTGAGCTTTTACCGTTCTGTGTTCGGTCTTTTGACGTTTATCTTTAATTTTACTGAAATACCCTTTTTTTCCTAGTTCAATCAAAACTACAGCCACAGTTCCATTAATTTAAGTATACTTAACTGTGAATAGTCAATAGTTATAAAAAATTACTTAGTCAAAACATTGTAACTATATTCAAATATACTAGTAAAACAGGGGACATAAAACCCTCCATGGAGTTTACAGAACTATACAGGAATCTTAAGTTCCCAACCTAAGCTATACGAGGGTGCCTATCATCATTTCACTGAACAGGTCAGTAGTCACCCATTTCTAACACTCTGTACAGTACACCAATATTACTTCAGCAAGCTTTATATCCTCAAACGCCCTCCACGTGGCTTATGTCAAGTAATACATATTCTCAGCAGCACGCTATAAAACACGATATTGATAAACTACAGTGCAATTGGATATGGTCAATATGTTCTGGAGAAGACTAAGCAGTGTGGGCCACGTTTCCACTACTTTGCCTGAGGGCCATGAGGCACTATCTGTGCTGAAAATCTTAAGCAATGTACTTACACCCAGAGGCCAAGTTCTCTCTGCAGCAAACTTCACAATATTGGTCCACAGCATGGCACCTGCTGAGAGTGCTGCAGTTTTCTTTTTGCTGTGATGTCAGGGAAGAGGCAAGGAATTGAAAGAAAATTGTATGCCCTTAGGTCTCTGTGCCCACATGGGATCATGATTATTCACCAGAAGTACTCCAACATTCCTTAATATTGATCTATCTGTAACTGCACCCAAATTATATGTCTAAATCCGTAAGACGTAAATGGTGGTTTTGTGCTATTCTTCAAAGAGAAGCATACTATGCCTGTGTGTGTAAATGCAAACATGGAAATGAACTTTAGATATAGCCCATGAACTAATCGCCTTAGGACTGTCACAACATGCAGAAAAGTTGATTTGTATTGTTGATCTACAGATAAATGACTGTCTAGAACTGCAGCGGAAATGAACCCCAGCATTGTCTCCATGGAAACATAGTTGCATGAATAAAATAAACAGGAAAATCTGTGTTGAATGTGTTTCAAAAATTACTCACAACCCTTATGGGAAAGAAAAAAGAAAGAGAATCACATCAGTTTAAAACAAACCTTGTGATGTGATGTGTATGATACAATAAGATACACAAGTCACCAAGCCTGCAAAAGAACATGACTGTATTATTGGATCTTGACAATAATTCAATATTGGGAAAAAAACAAAGCATTAACCTAATATTTATGTACCCTAAGACCTGTTCTTTAACTCAGTGGGAACGTTCACTGATACCAACAAATCAACATAGTTATGCCTCCATTTTGTAATCAGTAAACCCACAATGACAAGAAAGTTACAGGTTCAGAAAGTCACAGGCTTTATCTGATGAACTTAAAAGGTGTATTAGAAATTATTTCTTACACAAAAACTGGTAGTATATGTACTTATTTATACCTCTATTTCTAAACAAACATAGGTAGGAATCTACATAAATAGGTGGTAAAGTTCTCAAGCCACCACACGTTTGCATATTTAGAGTCAACAAAAGCATGACAGACAAGTAAAAAGATTTAGAAATCATTGAATCACAGTACTACAATTTTCAGACTTAAAGGAAAATATAATGAATTTGCTACTTTCATAATGCTACTGTTTGAAATTGCCTTGGAATGCCTGACAACTGAAGCAATATACAATTAATATAAATATTAGTAGAATTTGAACATACACAAGAAATTAACATCAGAAAACATCTATTTATTTTTAAAAAGCAGATTTTTTTCCTTTCTTTCTTACACAGTCTTAACTAAGACAACTTGGATTTATTGTATGTTACAGGCAGAATCAATAACAATACCTACAGTTCAGTTTCATCAGTATTTTCCAAAACAAAATGTGCAAGTTTTTCAACGGTCTGTAACTAAAACCAGGAAAGAACTTTCACAGCTACTGCTTCTTATATACTGTGCAGCTGCCTCAGTGTTCACTCTGACAAGAAAGAAAGGCCATATCCAAGTTTTATCTTCTTCATAATGGTAAGGAGACTGAGGAATCTGTCTGACTATAACAGACGAAACATTGACAGACAGAAAGAACATGTATAAAGAATAAAACCAGGGACATTCAGGGTAGCAGGAAGTGAGCATGACTGAAACTGGGCAAAGACCAGCTTGGAAAAACTGAGTGAAAACAGGTAAGTTAAGGAAAGTTATCTGAAACTGAAAAAGTATAAAGGAAAATGTCACTACAAACTCTTTGAGAAAGAGACTGCCCTATGTATAGCTTGCTCTATGAATTCCTGTGTTCCAAGCGTCCTTCCCTTGTATCTTAATACTCTGTTCTTTCCTTCAGATTGTGCACAAAATATTCAGAGGTCCTCCATAACTTCTTGTTACCCCAGAATCTGTCAGTTACTGCACATGACTCATATATCCCTATCCTCCGAGCCTTCAGTTTCTCATGCACACAAATAAATTGCCTCACAGGTATCTAGCATATTTAACATGCATCCACACTGGCATTTTAATTTTGATCAGGAGTGCATTTTTGAAGCTCATCTCCTGACGACAGCTACTTCTTACACTTTGGTTTCCTTTACAGAAAAGTCTTGGTGCATGCAAATCCTTTAGGATTAAATTAAACCAGCAAGCGTGCTTGAGAAGAGCACTAAATACATTCCAAGTGCTACCAGGTGTTCAGCCCAAGCTGGCCTGAAGTAAAACTGGACTGTAGGTGGTGTGGATGTCAGATCCAGATGCCTGGCCCATCTTTCTACGCAGCCATTAACTTTTTGAAACCTAATGGAATATAATAACTTTAAGACTTCTGTTTCACTGTTACATGTGGTTGAGCAGGTTCAAAAATTACTAGACGGAATAGGAAAAGTGTTTGTTAAACCCTGCTTCCTTAAAAGGCAAGTTAAAAATTCTGGGGTTACGTATTTTTTGTAGGGTTATAACAACAGATCAGTTCAGCCTTTTTGATATAACTTATTTTGATATAACTCAAAGCTCACAAGCTCAGGCTACACCTTTCCTTCTTGTTGATGGTTGCTGTTCCACTTTTAGCTGTAAATTGAGGATGGTCATCAAGACTGGGTAATCAAGTGCAACTGGTTATGATGCCAGTTACTTCATTGTCATATGGTATTTATTAAGCATACAAACCTGATCAATCACCTTGGCTTGGATGGAATTTTGACCTTCACATATGTCTCAAAGGACTGCAGCAAGATTAGAATTTTAAGTAGTCTCTGAAACACCTAAATACTTGAGCCACCATGATAAAGAGATAATGAAAAGCCTGAATAATAGAACCATAAACAACAGATTCATGGACTAAATTTAAATTAATTGTTATGAGAAAATTAAATTGCCTTGATAGCGGTAAAATAGATTTGGAAATTAATTATTAGCCAAACTTCTTTTAAATTCAAATGCATTTCCTATATATTTTAGCAAGTATTTAAAACCAAGAGAGCCATACTAAGTCTTTCAACAGTATATGAGTGATTTAGAAGCCTGATATGACTAATTACACTCAGAAAATTAATACTTGTCTTTTTAATTATTTGAGCATAAACCCCACAGTTTTAATACCATGAGCAAAAACATCTGAAACATGTAAAAAAGCCATGAAAGCATTTGTAACAAAATTGAGAACAATTCAGTATTAAAAACAGATACGGCTTTCCCGTGTTCTTTGTGACCAGAAAATTCTTTATGAAATTTGGCAGTATATTCTAGAATACATAGCATTGTACAATGCAAAGGAAAGATCAGAAGACTCAACATATATAAATGTCTGAAGGAAAGGTACAAAGAGGACAGAGCCAGGCTCTTTTAGTGGTGCTCAGTGACAGGACCCGTCACGCAGCGGGCACAAACTGAAACGCACGAGGTTCCCTCTGAACATCAGGAAACACCTCTACACTCTGAGGGTGATTGAGCACTGGCACAGGCTGCCCAGAGAGGTTATGGAGTCTCCATCCTCGGAGAGATTCAAAAGCCATCTGGACACAGCCCAGGGCAAGCGGCTCTGGGGGGCTCTGCTTGAGCAGGGGGGTTGGACCAGAAGACCTCCAGAGGTCCCTTCCAACCCCAACCATTCTGTGATTCTGTGACTCAGCAAGGGAAGTATTTCGAATTGAGAAAGATGATACCTAAATGTAACATATTTCTATGGGACTAAAGCAAGTATTTGGCTGGAACTTGGTATTTAGAAAAAAACATAGGATGACATAAGGAGAAACGTTTTCAGCCCAACTAAAAATACCGTAGAATACTACTAAAATATTGTGAGATATACCAAATTCCAGAAAATTAAGACCAAATATAAATACCCACTGATATTTGAAACAGATTAGTTCACATTAATACTTGAGGATGATGGATACATATTTTTAAAGTTTCTGGCAACAGGTTATTATCCGKCTGGGTTTTGAATTACCTCATTATTATTATTATTATTTGCTGTTTATCCTTGGAGCTAGAGGATTTGTCTATTCTTTAAAAATTACTTTTAAATCAGAACCTCATTAATCATCACAAAATACAGTGTAGTTCTGGTAAAAAAAAAGGCAAAAGGAATTCTTGACTGAATTGGAATTACTACAGGCAAAGATCTGAACGATTAAGCATATTTCAGGTTTGCTTTATATGTAAATCAATTTTTTTTTTAAATATAATCTGTATTTGTAACAGTACAGGATTATAAAGCTGTACAGGTACATAACATATATGCTATAATCTGTGAACTGTCTCAGGACCTTTCTATCTCCTTTTATATTTTCAATTTTTTTCTGGCATTTCTGATTGTCTCCTGGATGTTTTTGGATTACTGTTAAGACATTTGAATATACTAGAAAACTCTTCTTTTTGTGGAACCGTTAAATATACAATAATAACAACATTATATTTCTATATTGTCTAAGTAACAGTTGGTTTAATATCCTGCAATGTTCACCATGCAGCATTGTTATCCTACCAAAAAGTGTAGAATACACACATTTAGTGTATCCATAATAGTTTCTGCTCCAAACTGCATTTATTAAAATTTTGCTCAGTATTATCTCTGAACAACTTTCATGGCACTACAATAAAAGTGCATTGTTAACCCTTCTATTTTATAATTATTTCAGGTAACTAAATAGCATGTGTACATATGTATACTCCATATGTAGTATGGAGACATCTCAGCTACCTTTAAACTTGAATACAGTGAGCAGTATAGTTTGTGGCCCAAAAAAATAAGAGGGTAATTTACTCTCCTGACACTACAATTCAAGCCCAACTAAACAAACTCTCTTAAAATAGCACTGCAGTGCTGGGTATTTTTGGTGGCCTCTCTGTATTTCTTTAATTTCATCCAGGTATCTTCTGGATATAGCTCACTGGGCTAACTAAGGGTACTTCTGAAACACATTCTCTGACTGACAAAGTAGGGATTGAATTGCAGTCTGAATCTCAAGAGGGGTGGTGTTGCTAAACAGTCGAAGAGTAACTGCTATGTGCTGAACCATGAAATATAAAATGCTACCCTGCCTCTAAACATCAGAGGGAGCATACATTCTTCCTGAGAATGAGCAGGAAAGCTCTACAGCTACACGGTCAGTGGGGGTGGTTAATATTCAGACCTTGTAACTCTTGGTCATACTATAACCAACATTGCAAACTGCCACGTACAGAGGCAAACACTGCTGGCAGCAGGTGTATAACCAGAACCTGAACACTGTCAGCAAACTTCTCTCTGCCTACAGAAGATGCACTGAAATTTTTATGGCATATGGGCCCAAAAGCATGACTCTGAGTATAGATATTAGAACATGTGAAGGAACTAATTAGCAAAAAAAGAGCTAAGCATTAACATACAGAAGACACTAATCCTCCTCCTCTCTCTCTCTTCTTTTTTTTTTTTTTTTTTTAATGGGAAGTGCATCAATATTATTAAAGAAGTTGAAGTATAAAGGGAAGGTATTCCCTACAAAAGGTGTAAGTCATAGAGACAGATGTGGGGCTTTTTGGAATACTAATAAAAGAAAATGTTGGAAAGCTTACATAATTGGAAATACAAATAAATAATTTAATATATCTAACTGTATTTGAATATATAGATCAATGTATCTATATATCAGTATATAAGGTGTAGTATAGATGACCCTATGAGGAAAACAACTCGCAATTTTTACCTGCTTAAAATCAAAGGATTCAAATTCTATACATAGTTCTTTCACTCACACCGTAACTGTTCTATGCAAGTGGGCCATGTCAAGCAGAAGATAATTTCTCAATTACTAAGGAAACTTACCAGGATAAAAGAAACTGCCATAATTTTTCTGATATCAGTCTACTACTAAATTATTGCATTCATTTGTAAGATGGTTCAGTTAAATAAAAAAATACATATTTTATCTGATAGTCAATAACTGTTAAGTCAATCCTGCAACAGAACTGTTGTTTTCTACAGTGACATATTTTCATTGAAAACTACAAGTCGTGATGAAATATGACAAAATAAAAAGATATAAGAAAAAAATAAAATGAAATATGACAATGTGCTGAAGTACACCAAATACATACATGCTAGCTACACAGCCCAGAACTTATTACAGTTTTGAACTCCCATTTCTCTTGGAAGCAGATTCCATTCCTTTTAACAGTTAAGCATGTTAGTGTGATTGGAAGGGTGTTTTTTTCAAGATACCAGTATGAGTATTATATTTGCATGTTTTTATTTTATTTTTTTAAAATCCTTCCATACTTGAAGTACTGATAATTACTGAAAAAAGAAAAATTAAATGGATATTTAACACATCAATGTGTATGAATGTTGCGTGAGCAGGATGCAGAAATAACCCTAGCAGCACTGAGAAGAACCAGACATTTTCTCTAGTTATTATGATCCTTGCACATCTCATGTAAGGGCTGATGGTCAACAACAGAAATTTTATTTCTCACTCCTTAAGCCTCCACATTACAACAATTATTATTCCAATTAGATTCCAATTGCAGTAACATCTGGTTCTATTTAGCCAGATGTGCTACTTATTCAATAGCATGATGATGCAGCATTAGGTTACATTAGCTTATATTTAGTTATATCTTATTTTAAATTACAAAATCATAGTGGTGGAAAATACAAAGCTGCATTATCCCAGCAAAATACACATGAAAAACTGTATTTACACTAAAACTTACGGTTGTAAGAAAAAGAAGAAACATATACACACCTTCTTCAGAGACAAGTTGAGAGTTAGACCCCTCTGACCAAGCAAGAGAGGTAAAGTGAAGATGAACGTAGGCCAGCCACCGTATCTGCAAGATCTTTCACCAGCTAATCTCTTAATTAGTTAAAGGTCAACTATGGGTCTGCTTTTTAAGGAGCAGTGTCTAGACTTTAAAATTGTATTTCTAATCCTGCCTGTGAAAAACAGGCAGGCACATCCAATTATACAAATTGCATATACTCATACAAATTGTGCTGGTTTTGGCTGGGATAGAGTTAATTTTCTTCATAGTAGCTGGTATAGTGCTGTGTTTTGGATTTGTGCTGAAAACAGTGTTGGTAATACAGGGGTGTTTTCATTATTGCTGAGCAGTGCTTACACAGACTCAAGGCCCTTTCTGCTTCTCACACCTCCCCACCAGCGAGTAGGCTGGGGGGGGCACAAGAAGTTGGGAGGGGACACAGCCGGGACAGCTGACCCCAACTGGCCAAAGTGATATTCCATACCATATGACATCACGCTCAGCATACAAAGCTGGGGGAAGAAGAAGGAAGGGGGGATGTTCAGAGTGATGGCGTTTGTCTTCCCAAGCAACAGTTACACGTGATGGAGCCCTGCTTTCCTGGAGATGGCTGAACACCTGCCTGCCGATGAGTAGTGGTGAAWGAATTCCTTGTTTTGCTTTGCTTGCGTGCATGGCTTTTGCTTTACCTATTAAACTGTCTTTATCTCACCCCACGAGTTTTCTCACTTTTACTCTTCTGATTCTCTCCCCCATCCCACCAGGGGGGAGTGAGCGAGAGGCTGGGTGGGGCTTAGTCGCCGGCCAGGGTTAAACCATGACACAAATCATATGAAATGATAATGTGTTTTCCATTATTAAAATGGCATACACAGAATAGTAGGACCAGTTTTAAGGTGTTAAGATACTGCTCTTTTGCCTCTCATTTAATTAACCCCAAATAGTATAAATAAAAATAGTTATAAACATCTCACATTTTATTCCTCTTCTCAGAACTATCAGCTTGTAAATAAGCATAACCAATGTTTACTTAATTAGATAAATATATAATAAGTTCAAAACAAGATTCCCTTTTTTCATCTTAAAGATCAAAAGAATGATGTATTTTGATCTAACATAGTATCAAAGACTGGGTCATCTCACGTGAAAATCACAATCTCTTAGAAAAAGGGTGCTGCAGTATATTTCTTTGATTATTCAAATATCAAACATGCTTTCCAAGAAACTCCTTCAAAAATAGAATAACAGCACTGCACCTAAACTGTCATCATTTAATATGAAGTGATGAGGAAGTGACAGATAATGAAGAACAGCCTGAAGACGCAATTGTCTGTATTAATTGTCATTAAACCTGCATTTCCTCCTCAGGCACGCTTTGAGAAGACCACAAGACTCCACTGTGCTGGAAGAAGCTCCCTAAAGAGACAGTTACCTAATCTTATACACATACATGGAGGTATGTGATGTGTTTCAACTAGAAAATGGAGTCTGAGCAATCAGGCAACAGGAGCTCCCTCTAGAAGATGGGCAGAGTTTAAAGAGGTCTGTTGAATTTCTCAGGGAGAGTAATGCACTTTATTTTGTTGCCCCTTATTTGCTGTATTGGGAGCCATCATGGATAGGCTCCAGAACTTCACTCATACATACCATGCCATAGGAAATAAAGTATCAGTTGCAGGAAAGTCTATAAATACTACCGCTGTTAACAACTTTTTCTGCAGGTGGTAGGTAATGCCAGCTTCAGTGTCATCATCATACAGGTCCAAAACTATCACGATGATCCTAATTTTGAAATTAGAAATGTGTGGATTATTTGTAATGAAATGGCAGTAGTTAAGACTGATTTTAAATACTCCCTCTTCCAACTACTGCTTGTTCTACCAAACTAACTTGCATCATCACTGCAATGACTAATATCCTAAACATAAATATTTTAATGCATGTTGCTTACAAAAATATGAAGATTCAAAATTTTCAATATAGGTGCTTGCCAGGGAAGTGCTTGAAAAGGACAAACTTCTTGGTATACCAAGCACTTAATTTCACCGCCCCCCCGCCCCCGCTTAATTCTTGAGAAACTTCTAATTCTCTCCAAAAAGTAGACTCCATGGTTTAATCCTGACAGGTTAGAAAGCACAACATATTGCAGCCCACTGGGTCATCCAGGTTAGTGTTACAGACGGATAAAGAAAAAATTTATTTTATGAAATTGTGTTAATACTGCTAATCTGATTCATTTAGTCCCTCTCTCCCAAAGTATCTGTGTCCTGGTTTCGGCTGGGATAGAATTAATTTTCTTCCTGTTAACTGGTATAGTGCTGTGTTTTGGATTTAGCAGGAGAAGAATGTTGATAACACACAGATGTTTTAGTTGTTGCTAAGTAATGTTTACACTAGTCAAGGACTTTTCAGCTTCCTGTGCTCTGCCAGGTGCACAAGAAGCTGGGAGGGGGCACAGCCAAAACAGCTAACCCAACTGGCCAATGGGGTATTCCATACCATATGATGTCACGCTCAGTACATAAACTGGGGGTTGGTGGAGGAGGGGGATTGCTGCTTGGGCATCGGTCGGTGGCTGGTGAGCAGTTGCATTGTGCATCACTTATTTCGTATATTCTATCATTATTATTATTATCATCATCATCATTATTTTCCTTTCCTTTTCTGCTCTATTAAACTGTCTTTATCTCAATCCACAAATTTTACTTTTTTCTTCTGATTCTCTCGCCCATCCCAGGAGGGGGCGGGGAGTGAGCAAGCAGCTGTGTGGTGTTTGGCTGCCTGCCAGCTTAAACCACAACAGTCTGAAATCTTACTTCTAGTAATAAAATATTTATTTGCAAAATTTAAAGCAAGACATTTAGATTTTTTTTATTTGAACTCTTCTTTCAAGGAAATTTAATTCTAGGAAGAAAATAGAAAAGAAATATTTGAAGAGCTCAAAAATGAAAACGAACTTTCAGCGTATGAAAAAGTAAAAATGTATATCTGGTCAACACAATTTGATTTTACTCTTATGATGAGCAAGTAAACAAAAAACAGTATGTCAACAACTACCATTATCATGCTTTTATTATTGTATATTAAAATATCCTGCCTGGTGATTAATTTCTAAAACCTTGATTCCACAAACACTGTGGGTTTTTTTGATGGATCTGAATCCTTAAGATGTGATGAAAATGAATTATACCATCATTGTATTATATGAACATATTTTGGAACAGAGTTAATTTATGAATACATCAAAAAGGAATCACTGTAAACAGCTGATAACCACCTTTTTCCCTGAAATTTTCTAAGTGTTACAACCACAGAGACAGGGTTTTAAGATTTGTTCCGCTAACACTCTGTATAGTTGAGTGTGGATGAGGTTGTGTTTGACTTATTTTGACAAAATGCGAGGAAGAAAAAAGTGTGAAATCTCTCAAATACATTAAAATAGTAGAAATACATTATGTGTAAATTAAAATTATATACAGTCCTTCCAATGTCCTACTTTCAAAAGTTGCATTTATATGTTACCAGATTAATAATTAATGCTGACAGTTGAATAAATAATAACACTTGTTACTATAAAAAACAATTAAATCTTGAAGGGAAAGAAATGATTGAAAATTTCAAATTTTTGAGTAAGTGGTGTTTGAATACAATTGATAAACCACCAAAATAATTACTGCCAGTACCATCTTACCACCTGCTTATAAACATTCTAATGCTATTACCCTTCAGTTTACTGACATTTCCACATCATTGATTAGGACAAAAATTCCTATCCTGTTCCTAAGAGGTCTAATAGGACCTAAAATACTTGTTATTTTTGATTTAGCTAATATAGTAGGTGTAATAATATATATTGTACAAAGTAAATTTCACTACAGCAGTATTTATTCCCTAATAAAATGCAAATGCTTGATCCATCTATATTAAATTCAACCATTTTTATAGTCTGAAAGTACCACTTAGTTGCAAAAAATCTAAAACTTAATGGTTATATTCTTGCCTGAAAAGACCGTGAAAATGAACCATAGAAAATAGGTCTGGAGGGAATCTTAGTAATTAATTTGGTCCATTCTCCTGCCCAGACAATCATCAAGCAGAAAAGAAAGCTATGTACTACATCCCCGGTAGGGCAGCACTAGCAGAACAATTTTGCAGTGCCAACTGCAGTGAATTTTTTATATTTAAATAAATTTGATAACCGTTCACAGATTCTGCATTTCTTTGAAGTTTTCTGTTACAATCTGAAATATGTAGAATTTAGAGGCATTTTAATAATTTAATGCTTAAGAAATTTAAATCATTCAAAACTATTGAAAATATCAGAAATTCAAAGTGCAGGAGAAAGAGAGGAGAAAAGTAGTAGTTTTGAAGAACTAAGAAACCGCTGTCTATAAATAGTTAATTTTGGCAAGGACTTCACCAAGACCAGTTTTTCAAGTGTAATGATCAAGGGAAAGCAATAAGAGTGACATAGATCTGACTCTTAAAACACACCATTGTAAATTAACAGAATTTCTAAAAACTTTATGGGTGTGCTAAGGCAAGTGTAGCGAGAAGTTGTAGTAGTATCTCTCATAATGAGCCAATATGTGATATATGTTGTACAGCTCTGTTATTTGATTATTGTTCAAGAGAACAGTCCTACTGAATTCTAAGAAACTGTATTATATATACTATATGATATAAACAGGTACATATAGATCAGTGTGATTTACACATTCAAGTGAACACGTCCTAATGAAATCAAAATTAGATTTTAATTAGAAGTGGTAAAAAATGCAGTAAAATACAAAGAAAACAAAATGAACACAAGAAAAAATCTGATTCCACCAATTATGGCATTATTAGCTGGAGATGTAACATTATTTTTGTATTCATGCCCTGTTTACCTTCTAAACGAAAAACATAACTGAAATAGTGTCTATATGTATGTGTGTTCATATACATGCTGTCATGTCTCTGTGTGTGTATACATATATATGTATGTGCATGTGTTTATCCTTACTGAGATCACCAGAAAGTAATATGAAAATAGTAATTATCCTTCTAGTGAGACATACAGGACTATGCAAAAGGAGTACTTAGCTTGTTTATTAAATACCTTAGCATTAACATTAGATGAGAGCTCCTATCTTGCTGCTAACAACTGAAAAAAATTGCTTGAGAAGAGGTACAGTGTCAGAGATATCAAAGTAGTTTATACAAACAGCTATAATCCAAAACAAAATCACAAATATTTATAGTTTCCATGTCCCTACATGACTGTGGGACCGAAGATAAGTCTTTCATGAAGATGACAGGCACATACGGAGAAAAAAAAATAAACCACCAGTTTTTTTCTTTAATGTGAGTTTCTGCATAATTAACTTCTGAAATTTTGAATTTTATCTTCAAGAAATCAAAACAAATACAGAAGCTTGTGGGGTTGAATTATTCCTGGTTTTGTCTGTTATGTTAGCAGTAATATAACTCACTACCTCAATATTTTCTTGCATGATCGTGTTATTTCCTGCTCAGAAAACAAGTCTCAACACAGAGAAGTTAATTTTAAATCTATACAGACACACATACATGCATATATACAGTATGAAACTCATGTTTATATTAGTGTTTAACCTAGAGCATGCTAAAACCCACAGCCTTCTCAACCTTAACATCCACAAAATTCCATTGTCCTAACAGCTTTCGTATGTTTGTTTACTCTATAAACTTCAAGTTATTCCTTATTATGACCTTGCCTCTTTTACACAAAATATGTTTCCAATTCAGCTAAAAAATAAGTTCGCTCTTAAAATTGGTTATGAAAAAGTTAGTCATATTAACTGCCTTTTCCCTCCTCTCTTGAAGATTTTTTAATGGTGTAAACCATTGACTGGAACCCAGGTCACAGATATCCTTAGAGCTGTCATACACTTTTATTATACTGAATTCTTCCTTATTATCTTTATATAGCAGACTGCCAATAGTAGCAATTTCTGACAGATACCTCTACCAACCATTTAATCCAGGATTTCTTTGGCCATAAGGTAGAAATCTCTATTTTCTACTAGTTTTCCTATAAGCAAATATATTTAGAAGGAAAAGAAAGTTTAAGAAAGCAAGCTCTAAGAATGAACTCGTGAAATTGAAAAAGTAATAATGCTTATAACCTGTCTGTAAGGAAACCAGAGAAGAGACTAAGGAACCTTTGTCATACCTGGAAATATTCAGCTCTGAGTTTCTAGTCAGCAGGTCTGACCAGCCTGTTCAAACACTTATATATTATCAGCTCAGCAATAAAAATATGACACAACAGTGATCTGATAAAGATACAGAATTGCATTGACAGCGAGAAATTTTATCTAGGATTACTGTCAGCCTTGGAAGACCATCACCACACTGGTAAGCTATTTTTCAAGAACTTAAACGAATGAGGCGGAGTTCTGGAGATTAAAAGATTAAAAGGAAATTAGATTCTTTCTGTCTTTTTTTTTTTTTTTAGTTACTTATGATGCTGATTGTGTTTTTCATTCTGTTTTGGTTTGCTTTTCACAGCAGAGGGAAAAGAATCTATCAAGTCTTCTGTCTCCAGTAGGATACAATACAGAAAGAGTCAGAAATGAACCTTTAATTTTAAAGCAATGGCAATCCTAGGAAAGTTATGTCAGAGCTTTTTCATTCCCAGGTTTTTGTCTTCACTTTCAAAAATGGATAGATACTAACGTTAGAGATATATATTACATGGACACTAACTAATAGTAGTATTAATATTTAATTAGTGTTTATACTCCATTAAAAAAATTAAGTTTTATACATACAGTAGAAGAATACAGGATTTAGGAAAAATTCGACTACCCTCTCCTTTCCAGAAAAAAGTGCAGCCTCACAGTTACTCTTGAGGAAAATGTAGAATCAAATCCTTTCAGACATAAGAGAGAAGTGGAGTCTGTTTTCTTCAGTCAATTACTATAGAAATAAATGTACTAAAATAAAAAATGGCTATCAGTGAGATCAGGTAAAATACCCACTCCAGAATCTTGTGAATCTAAAACTACTTTCTAAAATAATTTGTGCAAATTCTTTCATGTTGCAACAAGTAGAAAAAGGCTAATTTTATTCATTTCAGAAATAAAAAGGTTATATTTTTCATTTTAATCTAAGCTATTTTTTCTGTCCTTCTTGTCTACCTCTCAAATTAATTTCACAAAACTAAAAGATTATGTATTTATTCAACCTACCTTTGTCTGGTGCAGTACATAAGAGGGGAAAAAAGTGAGGTATTCTAGCCTACCAAGCAAGCACTTATGCTGCAAGGGGACTATTACAGGTTTATCACTCAAATATAATGATAAAATGCAATGTGAAGAGAAAAGAATTATTAAAGTTTTGGCAGAGAAAGTTCACCAGAAAATGAATGTAAGTAATGAAACTCAGTTACCAATGATGTGTACATACCGATCTATAAAAATTGATGTATATACAGATACCTGTAGAAGGACATAAAATATATACATCTATATATTTAATTATATTTGGAGACATTTTTAGAAAAATAATATTTATGTTAGTTTTCCTAGTATTGCTACCAAATGATGCATCTCATCTGGATTTACTAGACTTTAAATACATACTCTCTAGTACAGTATTCCTACGCCAGTTTTTTCATCTTTTCATTTTCTAATTTCCATCCCTTTCAGGTGGAAATCACTTCACTAAAACAGATAATTGCTTCTGCTTTGCAATGTCAAACAGTTTGCCTCAGGTTATGGCAGTCTCTAAAATTAAGATGGAAAAAAAAAGTTCTCTCTCATTATCTTTCTCCCTTTCAAGCATCCTTTCATCTCATCCTCTTCAATGGTGTCCAAAGTCATACTTTCCCCATTGTTTATTCTTTTCTACTGTTTTCTTGCATTTAGTTACAATTTTACTTCTTGTCTTCCCCACAATCCTTCACTTTCAGCCTCAGTTTTGAATGTCAAAATTTTACAATGGCTGAAGAGGAAACCTGCAATCCAATTGCTCAGTCCACGGCATTTTCAATACCAGCCATAAATATTTTTGTTTTTCTATTTTCTCTTCGCAAAAAGCCACTATGGTAAAAATTCTTCTATATCTCAAAATGGGAAAACAAAGGACTGTTTTGAGATTACTAAATATATACTGTACTCTTGAAATCTCAAAAAGTCTTAAGATAAAACTATCACTCATTTCCATATCCATATTTTCCGAGTCTTGCCTTAACTTTCATCTCTTGACAATGAAGTTCTAAAATTGTGTCCTGCATTTTAAAAAGAGAAAGCACAGACTGACAAATGGGAGAGAATGACAACTTACACTGGCTCCTGCTGCTGGGCTATCAACTTTTGAAAGCATCAGTGAAGCAACCAATCCTTATGAGTCTCCTTTCATTGTTACCAAAAAATTATGCTTGTACATTGGAAGGACTGAAGAACAGTTTTCAGCTTTCTGTTCAAGGAGAACTCTCTTACAGATTGATGTATAAATTTTAGGCCCCCTTCAGCTGGATAGCGCTGCATGACTGGGTTCTTTTGCTGAATATGTATGATTTTTTTTTTTTCAGTTTGATCTAAAAATTAAATTTTAAAACCCAAACACAGACACTATGTATGAGCAGATCCATACATAGATCTGTATTTGTGGATTGTAGTAATATTTAATACAAACAATTAAATAAACAAAAGTTATCAAATATAACTGTTTAACAGGTTGCCTAAATACATGCTTTTCCTTCCCTCATCCTTTTTCCCAGATGAGCACTATTATTCTTTATTTTGACACCACTTGGGAAGACTGAGTTTTTGGTTCAGTCAGAACCTTATACAAGCAAAATTCTAAATGTTTTCTATAAAAGCCGACGAGAGGCCAAGCCTTCTGGAATGGGCTCATAAGACTTTTTTCATTTTTATGTTTGACAAATCCACAAGCATTTTGTTTGTAGCAGTTTGGTTAACCCAAAATATTATTTGTGTAAAAATATTGCCACTAGAATAAATCACAAATTACACCTGCTTTAACTATTTGATTATTTGAAATAGGCATTAATGAAACATTGTATCATGGTTTTATATTTTAATTTTGTACTCTCCTGGCACATTTACACAGCAGAACTCAGCTCGTACAACTGCCATTCAATATAATTTAAACATATTACCCAGCTCTTAAAAAAAAAAAAATAGCTGAAATAGCTGGATGAGCATCATAGCACTTCCTTATTACATTCTGCAAAGGGATTTCTTTAAGTAAAAGAGAAACAATGTCCAAGAGATTTCAATTTTTTTGCAATTAATTAAGTCATAAATTCAGATAAATATAACTGACAAAGACATTAGACTTGAAATTATAATTCTAAATATTTGTAGATTACCGGTCAGATTTAACTGATGTATAAAGAAATAATGCTGATATCTATCTGTTAAGCTTAGTTAATAATTACTCAAGTACTCTAGTACAACTGAAAAGTAAATTCATTTTAAAATGCAATGACAGTGCAGTAAAATTCTCAATCTACCATATACACGTATTTTCATTTTAATTTTCTTTAGTGTGTTTTTTTCCTTGGTGATTTGACTTATAATATTTGAAAAAAATGCATCATTCTTCAGCAGTTTACATAGATGTCATTGTATTAAATTTATTATTTGCACTGAACAGAGGTAATGAGGCAATGAAATGTTTATGTTTCAGTGTGCTTTCTGATTAGCCAAAAAAGTTCGATGAGTCATTTCAAAGCAATTTTTTCTAAGTACTGGAAGCAATTACATTATATTGTAAATTATTAACCTGTAGTTGTTTTCCTAAAAATAAAAATGTATTAAATATTTATTTATATAGTGTATATTTAGTCTATATTTACAGGCATGCATATTCTGTGTATACTTAGTGTATATATATTTATATAGTCTATACAGTCTGTAATTATATATAAAGCGTATACTTAGAATTGGTGAATAACTTGTAAGCATTGACTCATCAAATAAATGTAGTCACCAGAAACACCAGTAAAAGACTAATTTCTAGTGATTTACACAGCATCATATAGGAACATATAGGATCATACAGGACCAACCTCAGAGGGACAGATAGAATTTAATTTCAGATGCAGTAATCTCTGATCTCAGTTACTGTGTTTGGCATCATGGAAGCTTGAAATGGTTCAATGAAAAAGACTGGTTTGGTTCTTCCATTTTGGGGAATAAGAATGTTCAAAACAGACATAATTTTAGGAGGTTTCTATAGAACACTTGTTGCTGATTTTTTTTTTTTTTTAAAGATAGAGCACATGGCCCAGTTCTGTTGATCTGTCATGTAAAGGTAGATGTTAGATGTTTTCACTTTCTTCAAAACATTTCAGAGGTCTGCTCAACCAGATAGGCAAGACAGTTTTTAAAAAACTTGTGGCATCTAACTTAAGAGGGATTATAGGACAGCTGAGAAGAGAAGAGGAAGCAAAGGAAAGGGAGCAAATGTTGAGGCAGTACATGCATAGGAAGCTCTTCTATCTAATGTAACTCAGTACCTCTTGTTTGCAACTCTATCGTGTTGCAAAGAGAAGGAGATAAAATTCAGCAACGCCCTGTCACCATTTAAGGAGGCTAGGTTAATAGGTTCAAAATACATTTCCTGGACTTACAAACTCCTCCTTACTTCCAAACAAAGTCTGGCTATGTGAGAAGTCTGTTACAGTCACGGATTATTGCTTAAATTCTCTCATAAAATCTGTCTTTACTCTCCTTTCCCCACTGAGATGATATTCACATTCTGCATTCTTGAACCTCAGCTGTTCTACATGAACGTAGATCAGGATCTACGTGAGGAAAATCATCTAGATTTGAATTGCAACAGTGAGAACTAATAGCAAAAAGTACATAGGAATGAACTTTAGCTATTTTAAGAATTCAGGGGACAGAGGGTGAGTATTCCCTAACTCAAGGCAAAGCAATAAAGAAACAAATTAGCAAGCACAGTAGCCAGGGGAACAATAAATACATCCAGTAAGTCAGACACAATGCATATGTGGCTGATAATTTAACACCATGAAAGGGGATTACAAATCTGCAGTGGTGCAGTGAAACACTAAGTTCTGAAGAGATTTAGTGCAAGCAACACAAGGTAGCTTTAACAGTTGACAAAAGATAACAAAGAAAAAGCACAAATAATGTCACAGATTTCATAATACTAAAAGACATAAGGCCATACAGAATCTAAACACGTAGACATGCATCACTCTCAGTGTTGGCTTAATCTCTACCCTTTCAAGCAGTAGTTTGGCCGGCTGATAGAAAAAAAAATTTCATTAAGGACAGGCTATCTCAAAAAAAGAAAAAGCTTTACAGTAAGCTTTGACAATTTGAAAAATCAATTCATGTGCCTAGATTCATACTTTAAAGAAATATAAATCCCTAACCTAATCTATTACAAAGTAGGATAAGAAATAAATCAAGTGTTTTTGATAGTCTCCTGAACTACTTTAATGCTGATCTCTGTTGAAGAGTTGGATTATTATCGAAATGTGAATCTCACACAGATTAATATTTTATACTTCTAGGAGTAGCATCTCAGGCTAGGACTGAGACAAATGGCCTAGAAATAAAATCATAAGATGGCCGAAAAAGTATTCGCTATTGCTAACTGGTTTCATTAGCTACTTCTGCCCTTTTTCCATTAAAATTTCAGATCTGAAAGACAACAGTTTTCCATTCCATCATGGGAAAAAAGAAAAAAAAATGAAACAACAATTAAAACTAATTTGGTAAATCAAGCAATGGCAGCAAACACACACAGTACTGACATTTATCACAGATAATAATGATTAGATAAATATTTACCAAATAACATTTCAAAAAAAGTTTCTTGATGAAAGGGCACATACATGTATTTTCCATCAAGAGTTCCCATAATATTGAGTGAATTTTCTTAAATGTTTCAAATTACAACTTTCTAAATTGCAAAACGTTCTCTTACCTACCTAATCTTTGTCAATGAAAACAAACAAGAAAACCAACCTCCCAGACTTTAACACATTGGCAATAAAGCTTTGTAAGAACAAAGTTATTTAAATGGCATTATCTGCTATTTGTCTTATTCTATATTGCCATTTTTTCCCCACTGAGTGCTAATAAGTGCTTGCTGTTGAAGAGGTTTACATTTAACATCTGTCACTTGTACCCAGAAGTAGCACCTACAGGGAACTGTCAAATAGATTGTTATTTTCCTCTGTAGCACCAGCAAATCTGTCTCACATAATTTACATACAGATAGTTATAGGCATTCATCATTTCATTACGCTGACTGCCTCACTATTCTAATGTATAATGTCTCTTTAATGGGCCTCAAAAAATACAACATTCCTGGATTTATGACTGCTTAACTGAAAAATTATACAGATTGACAAAAACTCATCATAAAGCATTTTTTGTGTTCCCACTACCTTGCACTTTAAATTTAACAATGACTCTTGAGTTAATCTCATGATTTGTTTCTTTGACAAAAGAAATTATCAAATTTTAACACACTAGACTTCACAGTCACTGCTGTTTTAATAAATATACTTTCACTTCAATGAGAGAGAGTACAGAATTTGACAAATTAAAATCGATCAGTTTTTGTCAAAAGAAATAAATGTATTGGACAATCTGTTTCAATATTATCATATGTCAATTACTGTATACTTCCTAACTTATCATGTGGAATACTGCTGTACCAGTCATGCATAAGTAACTCATAAATGAGCCAATTTACATGTTCAAGTAAATTGAACTATGCTTTATTGTACGAACTTCAATTATTTCATACACAAATGGTTACTACTGAAAAACAGCTCTGCCATTAAAAGCATGATGCAGTATTACAAACATACCTAAAACACCAGACAGAAAACTGAGAACAAGAGGCAAACACTTCATTCACTTGACTGCACTCAGGCATTATATGGAGTTCAGTTCCTCCAGCTACATCTCCATGTATTTATAAATAATATCAGTGTTCCACTGGGAACATCGGGTTTTGACTTATCCAAGCTGAAAAGGTTTGCAAACAGTGCTCAGCACAGCCATTGGAAGCAAGAATTTACCACTAAGCATGAGAAAACATATGATACTTTGTTTCTGCCAAATTTACAACTTGTAGTTGAATGTTTTTAGTATGTAAGAAAGTGTTAAGCTCTGTCTGAAGTTTCTCCCATAACAGAGATAACGATAACTTTTTACTCCCCTATCCAATACAGTTTGAACTTACACTATAGGCCGTCAGTCAGTACACGACTCCCTCTCCTCCACTCTGCCATTCATTTCCATACAAGTTTTAGAAACACAGTATTGAGACCTYTCCCTCTTTCAAAATGCCACCTCTTCCAGAACATTCAAATGTAACGAGTGCAGATATAAACAAATGAGCACAAATATAAGCTTACTCTGCCTGATCTCATAAGCATCACTCCCTATTTCCAAATCATGAAGCCAGGCTAAAAAGACTATCCATTCAATGCAGTAGACATGTACAGAGATTTAAGCAACAGATGGCAAGCTACAATCCCTAGATCCCTGTAAAAAGTCAACTTTAAGCAAAAAATCATACAAAACTTACAATACTACTGCATATTTAAGAGCCTTTTCAGTAGATGCAGATATATTATGATACAACAGAAAATAAAGTGCAGAAATTACACTGATTTGTTTGACGCTGACAGTGTTAAATGCTCAATACAATAAAAATTCTCATTTCATCATTTTGGACCCATATTTTAGTTCCTTTGCACTGAATATTCCAGTTAACATCAATGTCTGAATTTCAACAATTTCAAGGAGTCAAACTTCTAAAGAATATAGGTGTATTATCCCCTAATCAACACACTGTATTTTTATCATCTAGGACAATTTGCATGTCTACACATTTCAACCATATAGAATGACAGCCTATCAAATAAGCCAGTACAACATTCTCTTTTTTTTTTTTTTTTTTTCAGTTAATAAATCACAAAACCTCCATGGTGTTATTTTGTATGTGAAATTTATAACTCTGAATCCAGAAAACTAGTATGCCAACCCAAATACCTGTTACAAATAACTGAAGACCAAAATTTATACACCTGAATACTTTGTGAATTCAAAATATCTCAAAATATCCATTCATTCCCATAACAATAAGGTTTACAGCTCAGCTTGTAATAGTGTGATAAAATCCAACTGAAAAAAATATTCACTATTTACTAATCACAACAGATTCTTAGACTGTCATTCCGACCATCTCAGAATTATCTTTCTATATCCCTTGATATTAACTGTGAGGCACATAACCAGGAGTAACCATGGACAGTAAGTGTATGCTATGTTTGTTAGTGTTGATGTTGTAAAGCTCTGTTATCTAATAATACTAATTTAAAAGCTGGAAGAGATTATGATTGGTTGTTAGACTTAGTGACATAGAGAGAATGTGATAAGAACAAAGTAAATACAGCTACCCCTATAGCCCCTTCATGTTGCATCTCTATTTCTTGCTTTTCTTGCCTTACAACTTCATTGTTACATCTCCCATAGTGTACAGAGTTACCAATTCTGAAAACTGTCTAATAGTGTCTGTGACTCTTGATTTTCCTTTCTCAGTCTGAATTTCAGAAAAGACAGTGGAGGAACATCTGTCAGAAGATGCTTTAAGCCTTCACATTGTTTTTTTCTTACGTGTGCACACAAATATATGGCTGTGTTTCTCTGGTAGAATACTAAATTAGCAATTTTCCTTGTAGAGTACTGAATTACCCAGGAACCCAACAAAATTTTATACAATGTGTTTCACATGATTGAGCCTACTTACAGGAAGGTGGTGCTGTAAGTGGATTCAATACTTCAATCAGTGTAGTCTGCACATCGGAAGAAAATCCAGAGTGTGTTCTGTTCCTGCGATTAATTTTCTGTCTTTTTGTAGATACACCTAGGAAATAACCAGTACAGAGTAAGTACAAATAAATGTAGAAAATAACATAAACCAAATGATTAGAAATAAAAAAATAAGAATACGTTGAGCAATAATTTACTGCAAAGTCCGTACTGTTATTCATCAATATGCAATTACCACATTATAGAAGACAAAAGTTTAAATTTTGTCTTCGTTTAATCCTGCAGTACCCAAGTGATTCCAGAGTTCTTCAATCTCAAGGCTGGCAAGTAGAATCAAACAGCTGTTATCATTACACCTAAACAGCCATCTGGTGGTCTGAGAGGAGAAACATAATGACCACAGAGGGAACTGGTCCAGCCTTCCAAAACAGCACAACCAGGTTTCCATTCAGCATGTAGAACAACTGTAGTATATCAAATACATGAAATAAAGTCATGTTTATTTTAACAGTAGAGTTAATTCATAATTTTTATTTGGTCTTTCAGTAGAAACAGAAGAAGCAGCTTCTATTCCTTCTCCTGGTTCCTATTTACATACTTGGCAGAATTCTACAGAAAGTGACTTAAGAAGTGATAGGAATAAGGCATAAAGAGGGCCTGTTTACATGTCTTGGTATTTCTTATAGGAAGCAGTGTTCAGCTGTATCTTGGTTCACATGTAAACCAGCACTGACAAGTGCCAGTTCCATCTCTCTTTAAATAGCTGAAGTCAAAGCTGGACTATCCTCTAGATAAAAAAAACCTACCCCAAGGAGTTAACTATTCTTAATTTTCAAAGACCTTTTTCTTATCTCTTGCATCTAGGCTTCGCTGCAAATTAAACCCCACTACTTCTTGTCATATCTAAACCGGAGATAGCAAACATTTTATGCTGATCTCCTTTCGCAACAATTTTATATATACCTATCCTCATTCTTCTCATTTCCTAGGTTAAATAAACTTCGCTGTAAGTCTTCTTTCAATGCCTTTAATAATTTCATGAACTATCAGTAACTAGGTACATTGTATTGTTTGTCCTTTTTGAAAACTTAGACAACTTGAGCCTACAAGTTGTTTCACTGAATGCTTACACATTACGCTCCTAAAGACCTGTGGAGAAAGAGCTCTAGTGGATCTTGTTTTAGCGGTTTCAGATATTCTATCCCTTGTGCCTCTGCTACAGACTATCAACCCAGTAAACAGGTAGGTAGAAATTAGTATGCTATGCCTCAAATTCATAAAGGGTGATAGAGGTATGAAATGTTTTCGGATTTGCCAAATGACATCTGCCAGGCATTTTAACACTTCTTGAGCTCTGCTACTGCTGATATGAAGGGAGGGCAAACACTTGTGTAAGAAAGCAAAAAGTCTGGAACCAGCTACGCATGTAACAGTATGGCATGAGGAATATACTGTCCCCATATTCTTTCCTGAAGTGTTAGAGGGGATTCCCCATCTTGTATTCGTGCAGTTAATTACTCCTACTTAGTGCCTGTGCTTGTTCTTACCAAACTGTATGTCTACTATTTTCTACTGTTTCTGGAATTTATTGTGATTACTTTGAACTTGAGTCCTGTCTTCTAATATGACTGCAGCAAGAGTAGCATCTGCTCTATTACCAAAACTACCAACAAAGTTATGGAATAACCTTAGACCCCGTACAGACTCTTATGGAATTAGACTCCTCCACCCCTGCCCCTAGTTACTGGGGAAAAGAGTTGACTGTGAATAAATAAAAAACTTTTTTTTCCCCAAAAACTTGTATACTAACTTTAGACCAGTGTTATCTAGACCACAGTTCCTTAGCTTGCTTAAAAGAATGCCATGTGAGATTATCAAAACTGCAGTTTACTAAATTCAAGTTATATTGTATCTCTTCTGTCCCTTAAGGCTTGCTGAAGTATTTTTTTAATACTGATAGGGTAGGTCTGACTTGTTCCCTACAAATCCATGCTAGCTGTTCATTCTCACCATCTCTTATAGATGCTAAGAACAGTCTGATAATTTAAGAACCCTCACGGAAATTCAGTTAAGAGAACGATCTACAATTCTTTGGATATTTCTTCAGGTCTTACTGTCAGCCCCTTTCTGAGCTTTTGAAATTTCATCATCCTTAAGTTCTCAAATATGTTTTTACTATACATCATGTAAAGATTTGTTTTTTCCATGCATGCATATCTTCTGGCTTTATAAAACATACAGACAATAGTCTCTGCACAAAATTAAGACCTGAACAAAGACAGTTCTTTGTTTCTAGTTGAGATAGCCTTGCGGTTACATAATTTGTACTGATTTTTCTAAGAGAAGGCATGACTTTCTGTGTAATTAATTTGTTTTAATAGCTGAAGTCATTGCATTCTAATGTATCGCTCATCCTAGATTCCAATACTGGCCCCTGAATTTTCTACCGCTTTCTATACACTACTTACCTCAAACAAAGAGGCTAACAGAACATGAGATATAGGTAATTAACTGTTTATGTTTCATTTTTAAGGTTTTATGCAATTGTACATGGATTTGTCCCACCATTTCCTCTGATCCTTCAGTTAAGATTTCTTTTGAGTAACAGCATCTTTAGTTGTTTAGCTTGCTGTAATTTTCATGCACAGAATGAGTTTTCCTATTCTTTCAGTATGTTTAAAAAAGAAAATGCTGTCCATTATGTTTTTAAATACAAATGATTTTCAAAATGGATACTCCTGTTTTGGGACATCCACATTACATTACTGGGTCAAGCTCTTTAAAGAGACAGGTGTATTCACCAGATTACTGCAAGTATATTACTTAAAGGAAAGAACCCAGAAGACAAAACCAGATGAATCTAAGACCACTCAGAGCAAGCGTCTCATTTCCCCAGGTTCAGCTGTGCCAGCTCACAGGGAAGACAATAGAGGCAGGTCTCAGTTTACCACGTGTGTACACGTGTGCGCAAAGACCTCCCTGACATAGCCTATCCCTCACTTGATCCTCTTAACAAACTGACCTTAATAGTGAGTGTCACACTGTTTGGTGTTCCTTTACCCTGTCACAGAAACTGGTGAAGGATGTGGGCATTGATCTGGCTACCTCTCCTATAAATTAATGAACTACATGTTCATAGCAACTTTTTCCAGCTTCTCTGCTACTCTAGCTTAGTTTTGCCCTTCTTTTTCCTTCTCAGCACTTGGTCCTCTCTGGTCTTTCAGCTTAATTTGCTTTCTTTAATATTGGGATGGAAATTAGGGACTACAATTTTCCACAAACCTCAGTATGTACCATATACTTCTACTGCAGTTTTACGAGCAAAATGACAGTACACTGCATAAGGAAAGTTTAACCCAAGAACATAAGTCTAAAACAAATGCACTGAAGTCCATCTTCTTCGCCCCCACCCCGCCCTGCCCACAGCCTTCTGCTTAAACAAGGCCTTGGGATAGTAGTCCCTTTGGCATATAAAACCAATGAGAAATATCAGCTATCCCTGGCGAGAAGACTATGTTAACATCTGTGTCTCATTTTAAGTACTAGATTAATTTTTTTCATAAGACTTTCTTTGGGTTCTTGGCTTCTCTACTCTTTAATAACCCACCCTTAACATATAAAATGACCCTAAGAAAAGCAGTTCAGCCCTGTAATTCTACTACTTCTATGATAACAGCATCCCAGATAAGGAATATCTATCAAAAAAGTGTCAGAAAATTATCTGTTCATTCCGGTCTCCTTTTTCACTTTTTTTTCCTTATCTTCCAGCAGCACATGCCTGGGCTTCTACCCAACATCCCTCACAAAGCTCACAGATAAATAAAATAAATAAATAAATAAAAACGAAAAAGCTAAAAAAACCCAAAACAAAACAAAACAAACACCCCCCAAAAAACCCACCTCTTTTCCTTTTCCAAGGCTGGGCTTTTTTAAACTCTCCTTTCCTTCTCTTTCCATGACAAAATGGTAATCTGCCTAGAAACCTTTACCATTTCCGAAAACCCTTCCAGTGAGAAAGCTGAAGACTCACATCAGCTGAATTTTGCTCCATGGCCTCCCTCAGCCTGGCTACTCTCCCTACCGACAGCGGCAGCTGGCTCCATACGGGCCCTCATAAACTTTTCCCTCCTTATGCACAATTTATGCCTAACCACAGGCTGCCTCTCTTAAACTACATAGTTTAAGGCTGAAAAAAAAAAGTCTTTAAAGGACGAAAAGAACAGTTCCAGGGCCTACAAAACACTTCTGAAAACATCCCTGCTTCCTGAGAGAGCCCTACACCTCAGCAAGGAAAAAAAATGAAGCACACCAACAGCAGTCAATACTCCCAGCCTCAGCGGCACTCACTGTGTGACAATTAACTCTGTGTGCAAGGCAACCAGGCCAAGACTTCTTCACACAACTCACAGGGCCACCGCATCCTCCTCGCACCCCGCCGCCAGCGGGAGGGTGGCTGCCACGTGCTGGGAGGGAGACAGCAACTGCGCTACTGCCCGGGGCTGCCTGCCGCTCCCTGTTATTTTGGCAAGCTCCTGGTCCCGTGAGAAGCTGCGGGGCTGGGGTCCTCGCCGGGGCCTCTGCTGAGGGGCCACTGCCAGCGCCACGCAGCCGTTAGCACGGCAGTTGGCAGGGTGAGGCGAGGCAGGACAGGGCAGGGCAGGACAGGTCGGCTCTGTGCCTCCACCCACCCGGGCACGGCTGCGGATCCCGCCGCGGGCACGGAAGGGTCAGGCACGCAGGCAGCAGTCGGCAGGAGTGCAGGAGTGGGGCGGTGGTGCCGGGTGGGGCTGCCTGGAGCTGCACGCCCACGGCAAGGAGGCGGCTATGGCGAGGCCATCGCCACTGCTCTGTGGGGCAGGGGGCCTAGTGACAAGCGATGGGCAAAAAGCTGAGGGACTCCATGCCTTTTTTCCCCTCAGTTTTCACTGGTAAGGCTTCTCCTCAAGCATCCTGGGTCCCTGAGCCTCCTAAGAGAGTCTGTGGGCATGAAGCAGCACCCACAGGAGAGGAAGGAGGAGTGGATTGCTTAACCCACTTGGACGTATACAAGTCCATGGGGCCAGGTGGGAGGCATCTCGAGAGGTGTTCATGGAGCTGGCAGATGTCACTGCGAGGCTGCTGCCTGTCCTTTTTGAAATGTTTGTGATGACTTGAAGGCAGCTGCTGTCACATTCCTCTTCAAGACAAGCAGAAAGCTGGATCCAGGGAACTACAGGCCTGTCATCCTTAACTCAGTCCCTGGAAAGGTTGTGGACCAGATCTTCTTAGAAGGCATTTATTGCCTGAGCAGCAGGCACAGGCAGATCACGCCTGACCAACCTCATTGCTCTCTATGGTGGGGTGACTGGCATCTGTAGACGTGGGGAAGGCAGTAGGTATTATGCATCTTCATTTTAGCAAGGCCTTTGGCCCAGTCTCCCATAGTCTCCTTATCACCAAACTGGTGAGAAACAGGCTGGACAAGTGGATTAAAAGGTGGATGGAAAATTGTCTGGACTGCCATGGCTCAGAGAGTTGTGATCAGTGGTGCAAAGTCCAGCTGGCAGCCAGTAGTTTAATGCCTTCATTAACAACCTGGATGACAGAAAGCACTCTCAGCAAGCCTGCAGATGATGCTGAATTGGAGGAGACAGTCAATACACTAGGTGGCAGGGCTGCTAGTTAGAGGAACCTGAACAGGCCAGAGAAATGGGCTGACCAGAAGCTCATGGAGCACAACAAGAGCAAGCGCAAGGCCTTGCATCTGGGATTGAAACACCCCATGCAGCAAGGGGGGGGGCAGGCTGGGGGCCAAATGTCTAGCAAACAGCTCTGCAAAGAAGGCCCTGGGGGTCCTGGTGGATAAGTTGAACGTGAGCCAGCAGTTGTGCCTGTGCAGCATAGGCCAACTGCATCCTGGCATGTATTACTAAGAGTGTAGGCAGCATATCCAGAAAAGTGATCCTTCCTCTCTGCTTGGCACTTGTAAGACCACTTCTGGAGTACTATGCCCAGTTTTGGGCTCCCTAGTATATGAAGGGTATCAGCATACTGAGTGACTCCAGCAGAAGGCCAACAAGATGGTCAGGGGACTGGAAAGCATGGTATACAAGGAGAGGCTGAGAGAACTGGGCCTGTTCAGCTTGGAGAACAGAAAACTAAGGGGAGATCTTATTGCTGTGTACAACTACTTCATTGGAAGATACAGAGAAGATGATGCCAGACTCCTATCAGAGGAGCATAGTGATAGGACAAGAGGTAACAGACATAAATGGAAACATGAGAAATTTCAATTATGTACTCAGGGGGCAGGGGCATTAGCATGATGGTGATTAAATTTGGCAACAGGTTGCCCAGAGAGATGGTGGAATCCATTCTGGGGATGTTCAAGACTCAACTTGACATAGCCATGACCATCCTGATGTCATTATACCTGTTTTGAGTAGGATGTTGGACTAGATGGCCTCTGGATGTCCTTTCTGACCTAAGTAATAATTCTGTGATAAAACCTAAAATTATATATTTAAATATATGCAAAGCTAAATTCCTTTTCAAATAGGTATTGCTGTCTGAAATGGACACATGCAGGGTATGGATGAATGGTGTTCTGCAAAAAGCAGATGCAAAGTATAAGAAACTTTGTCTAATCTAAAGTTTGAGAATGGTTGCTATATATTGCCTAGCACAACGCTGAAAAAAATTTACTTAGATTTCTTAGAAATATCTACTTTGATGGTTTCTCACAATTTTTTCAATTATTTTCCATGCAGATAATTAAGACAACCTTCAGACGCATTTTGTTTGGATATGGATATATCATTTACAGTGTAAGTAACACATTTTCAGAGTTTTACATAAATGAGTTTATCATATTTATTGTTACTATCATTTTTTGCCTTTTAAAATATGGAAGACATGATTTCATTTTCTACAAGTATAAATACAGCTCTCTTGTACAGTGTATGTTATAGAAAACATAGCCTCTGTAGAAAAATTATGTCCAATTACTATATTAAAAATATGAAGCTCATTTCCAATAAGATCTCTGAGAAAATGACTGTGAAGAAGCATGAAACTGCAAAAAATGGTCATCTTAAGATCAAAAGTAGTGTGTAAGCTTGCTGTTTGAAAATATCAAACTACTTTATTTATGAAGAATCTAATCATAAGCCTTTACCACTGCATAACTAAATGTCACACTTTCTGAAAATGTGGCTTTGATAGCAAGAAGGTTTAAAAACTTGACTCTGAAATTGCCAAAAGGAAGAAATAAATTGCACCAGATTTGATACTTATATTATTAATATGTTATACGTGGTCTGTGAAAGCCCACATACCTCACACTTGGATACTGTGAAAATATTATATAGGTAATTCTTTAAACAATATGTATGTTGTAAGTTGTTATGAAGCCATAAAGAGTTCATGATGCAACTCATGCTGCCTAGGAAGGGAGAGTTAGTTAAAGCCATAGCAATTTAATCAATATCTTCTTATAAGCATGGTATGAGAAAAGAATGTGCGAAAAAGGCTGCTACCCAACACCCAGAGAAGTTTGAACAATACTTACTTGTAAACACTTACAGCTTACTAAAGCTAAAAATGTTTCTCTAAATTAATTCTTCTTTAATGAAAAAAGGAGAAAAGTTTCTAGCCATTTCTTTCCCTTGTAAACTAGTTTTTTAATACATTCCAGATATGACTGAATAAACCCAGAATAGTCCATCTACTGTATACAACATATTTCAAGTTCGATGCTCTCAAGCTGGCTTTTAGCTACTGAACCCATAAGGTGTATTAAAATGAAATTAAATGAAACTTTATTTTTTAAAAGTTCTTGATTATTGGAAGTTGCAAAGAAGAACACAGAAAACAGCAACTTTAAATACACTTGAATCTAATAGCACCTTCAAATTATGAAATAAGACTTTGCTTTAATCTAACTTCAAAATTTGGTCTGATTTTTCCCACGTGTAGTCTTCAATATTCAAGAAATTTCAAGGAGCTCTGGCAGAAGGAGAAAATATGCCTTAATATATAGGAAAAAAGAAGTACTGCAAATGATGATAACAAAGGATTTATTTTTTTAGGTACAAATGTCTATAAAAACTGGCTAAATGTGTAGCTTTCATGTTTTAATGTTCATTATATTGTGTCAACTGAATGTGATTTACACTTTCAATATACATATTATATCTGAACTATGCAACCTCTTTAATACAGTAATACTGTGTTTCACTAAATTTTCTTTTCCTCTAAAGATTTTTGGGTGAATTAATTATAGCCAAGATATCAAATATAAACATCCTGATCTCACTAGAGCTACAATTATTTTATCTTTATTATCCAAGACCTTTACATAAGAGCAACAGCACATCATGATTTAGTCCACCGAGAGTGACAGGCCACTATTTATGATTTGACAGGATGTCACTGTAGTAGGTATGCTGACTATTTAATGTCTCTAGAAAGTCTCTTATGGCCTTCACTAACTCATAAAATTAACTTTCATTGTCCTCTTGCATGAGTACTGATGACAAAATGTAATCTTATTACAAGAGAGAAAATGTCTAATGGTAGTTTCTTTAGTAAAACATTTTTCTTCAGAGATTTAATTTATAAAGTTTCATCTTGCATGAATTATATTCAGTGCTTCAAAGCACATACATAGTAACYTTTCAGTATTTCAGTGGTCCTCTTTTGGTGTACTGTACAAACCCTCAAAAGTGACGTATCGTCAGACTGTCAAGAATCTACCTGATGCATGTCAAAGCCTCGCTATTCAGAACTAGTGAACCCAGACACCTGAGCAGTAAAAAAACATAGTGAATTTTTACTCTGTACCTTCACTATAATGTATCCATGTATGACTACCTCAGCAAAGTAGTAATAGCTCTTGGCAAACAGCATTCATCTGGGCTGAAAAGCTGTCAGCAGCAATATGGTAGATGTCAATTAGAATAAAGTATGAGATGCAAACACATTTGCCAATTACATGCATTAGACCTCATAATGACTGATGTCACAAATGTAGTTTGGTGATAAATTATCTTAAGGACAGTAATTATATTTTTCCATCAGTTGAATGTACCCATTTTGAAGTTACAAAACGAGATCCACAGAAAAAGTCTCCCTTTAGACAACAGACACAACAGGAATGTCATGGGGCGGGGTTGCTTGCTGCTTGTTTTTTTCCAGATAGACCCAGCTTGGACTTCTAAGAAAAATAAATATTATTCAATTTTTTTATTATATACTATTTGCAAGGAAAATAAATGTGTGTGGCATCTTTATAAAACAAGCACACTGACAATTTTAAAAGACAATTTTGAAGTGTGTTGAAAAGATTATGGCAACTTAGATCGGAGAATAAATAAGTATCCTAAAATAGGGATTACCAAAAGAATTACATGACTCCAAATGAGGAAAAAAGGGACTGGATCATTTAAAATGGGGAGGATGGCATCCAAGATAGTGTAAGAAGAAATGAGAACAGTGATAGAGACAGTGACAGGTGCATACAAAGCTACCTGGCAGTATATCCAGTATTGGCAATTTTTACATCAAGATTTAGATCAAGATGGGGAGTTGGACTCGATGATCCTTACGGGTCCCTTCCAACTTGAGATATTCTATGATTCTATGATTTAATATTTTCCTACATACTCATGTTTAAATGCTAATATCAACACCTTAGTTCAAACAGAAAGATTCTGTAGCCTGTTATCGAGATGATCAGAACTATACTTTTTGGCCTAAATGTATATATATATTTTTTAAAAAAAGTATCATGCAATAAAATTATAGAAGGCTGTGAAAAGCTTTCTGTCCTGAATATAAGAAGCGTGAAGCTTGAAGTAAGGACAAAATATATGCTTCTCACCCTTCAGCCAACAGAATTAATACTAATGCACTTACTAATGTAAGTGATAGAGATATACTGGTCAAAAGAAAGCAAAACTGTAAGAGTTCAAAAAAACTAATTCCTTTCCTTATCATACTGTTTATGAATAAACAGGGTAAGCAACTGATTTTCACACTCAGATCTTCTACCCTTTGATTAATCTGAATACACCCCAAAATTTCAAAAATTACTGGCTTCTATTGGCAGCAAAGAACACTCTTGGAGGATGCGTGGAAGCATGTAGGCAAATAGGCAAAGAGATTAGGAGTAGAGCACAGAAAGTAAGCATGAAGGGTCATTTGGGTCACTTACCTTCAGAGATCTTTCTCATAAATTTTCTTTGGGGATGCTTTTGACAAGGCATTCCCTATTGTCTAGCTGCAGCAAATCAGCCACATCCTTTTACACAGTTTTCGTATCTTGAGGATCAGGATTGCTAAGGCTGAATCAAGAGTTGCTTTCCATAACCATCTTTCTCTCTCACACGCACACATCCAGATGTGCATACACAGGATAGACAGGACAGCAGTAGCAATGTCTAGCAATCATACAGAGCAGCAGAGGCATCAAAGGGCAGCAGAGATTGCCACTGTTGGAAATACAGTGGGACACTGCTTACAAAATTACAGGCACTGCTGAGTGTAGAGACAGGTATGAAGTCTGAGCCAACGGCACCAGAAGTTAGGTAGGAGCAGTTCACAGGTAGGCAAATGTCATTTGAAGATATGGCAAGGATATTCTGTTAGAACCTTGTCTAAAGAATGCATTTTCTCTCCAGGCTAAACTGAGAATTAGCCAAGCAGTGAACTCACTGCGAGTATTCATTCTTCAGGCTGCTCAGAAACAGGATCCCAGAATCGAGCGGAAACTGGGAGGCAGGTTGGTTGGTATCTGGATTATCAAGTGTGCTAAGGCCACAGGAAGAAACGGAATTGTAACTTAAGTTCTACACCTGTTTGCCTTCAGTGGTCCATCAGAGAAGACATAAAGCAGGGTTTTCTCCTGGCCCTCTGAACTCATAGCTCAGCTATACTTCATAGATAGCTCATCCTGGTTGACAGCTGTCGTGGTTTAACCTGGCTGGCAGCCAAACACCACACAGCCACTCGCTCACTCCCCCCTCCCCTCAG
>JAYKAV010000093.1:199753-211634 GCA_035582835.1 Phoebastria nigripes | reverse complement strand
TTATCAACATTCTTTTCATACTAAATCCAAAACACAGCACTAGGAAGAAAATTAACTCTATCCCAGCCGAAACCAGGACAGTATGCAATGAGCCATGCAGGAAAATGAATACTCTCATCATAACCCTGTTCAAATCTAATTTCTTCTTGAACAGTTTGAGGAAAATCCTTAGCTGGTGTAACTGTTGTAATTGCACTGAGCTTGGCGTATGTCCTTTCATTTATAAATATATTGAATCTCCAGATTCATTTACCTGTGTGATATTACTGAGTATTTTCTTAGCTGTTTGAAGAAGCAGCAAACCTAATAAGAAAATAAAAAAAGATTAAAAATAAACACAGTCTAATGGTCTCCAAGGCTGGTGTTTCTTAATGCCTATTTTAACCATTCTGAAGTCCAAATGCTGAAATTTACTGTGTCTCATTGAAATGCTTTCCTGTAAACAATGTTTTTGGTTTGTTTTATTTTTGCATTAAGGTAACATTTACTTTTAAAATAATTTTAAGTATAATAAGGGCTAAACTGTGCCCACGAGACACAGTTTATTGTAATGATGGTATAATAAGGTTATATCTTAAGGTGCAGCCTAAAAGACTCTTCCTTAGTTTGGAAAATAGCAGTTGTTTGCTGTTAGCCTGTTACAACAACAAATTACGGTCCTACACTGTTAAATTACTGACACGAGCTCTTTGTCACACCCCACCTCAGAGGCTAGGGAAAAGCACTACTCGAAAGTGTGCAGAGCCAACTTCATCTGCTCCTCCAAAGCTGAAGGGGGGTTTGGTTCTCCCTTGTACAATGGATATATCTACCCTAAATCTGTTTGGAAATGACATAAACCCCACTTATTTTTCAACTCTTTGAAATACTTCCCATAAAACTCTTAATATAACTTCTGACATACATGCATAGGCAAGCAACAATAGGGTAAAAAGGTAGATAAAGTGAAAAAGCTGAGAAAAGCCTCTGTTACAGTAGAGTTTCTACCAGTTTAAAGGAGCGTGACTGAAAATGGAATCTTGACCAAGATCTGTTCCTTACAAAACTTCACGCTAAATCAAACTTATAGCTCTAGGTGCATTAAGTAGACAGCTAACAGTAAAGCAACTGTAGAAAACTATCAGGTTGCTCAGGGCCTGATCCTGCAAACATGAACAGGCACATAGAGCTTTATGAGAGCTAGTTTTCCCACGGAGGTAAATGAAATGACATGTGGAAAATGAATTTACTCCTGTGCATGTCTGCAAGACTGGATCTTTCATTTTATAACTTCTAAAGTCATGAAGCAATAAAACCAAAACTACTGAAATAGACTGATTTGCCCTATAATGCAGGAGAGAATACCTAAGAATAGAGATTGCCACAGAGGAGGTGAAATATAGGATAAAGGTCTGTTGAGCAGAGCAATCTGTTTCTCGCTTTCAATCGTACTGGCAGAGGTCATCTTCTTGGTGACAGAGAGATTAGTTGCTCCTGGCAAGGAGATTTACAAATGTTTATGTACAGGATGTTCTATGACTCTATTGCAGTAGACTGGTAACTGGTAACTGTTGGTTACCAGTAGTCATGCTTTTTGGCAAAGCTATGTGGATTATTGGATAATCATTACTTTCCTCTAGAGACAGGAATGCACTGTCCAGTTTGAACTGCTGACAGGTAGGCATGCGATGGATGGAGCAGAGGTCGAGCAGGCTATGCAATATGAACAGTGAGATAAAGCCAGCATCTTCTCAATCTCTTTCTTTATGATGTTGACCCAGAGACCCCAGAGTGGGTGGACTGTCATCCAGGATGCACATCATGAATGACTTCATTTCTCAGAGGGAAAGACTTCAAGAACATGTTTATCTCAAGGCAGATCAGGCCAAAGGGCTTTCACCCTTTCTTTTGCAAGTACCACCTTTTCTCTGTAACTCACTGCCTCGTCCTACATGTACCAGCCTAAGATCAAAAGGGCTGATTGTCTCTTCTGAGGCTGTAATGCCGCTCTAACCCCATCATTAAGAAGCGCTTGAGAGTGCACAGCACTGGCAATTTTATGACAAATTCTGTACCTGGAGAAGCAGACTAAATGCTGAGCTCTGGTTAACCTCACAGTCTTCCTTTTTGCACCTACGTATCATTTTCTTATCTGTTTGTAATGATGCCTGAGTGTACTCTTTCCTTTAACTATAACTTTTGACAAGATGGTTTGTTTTCCTCAATAGATGATGGCTGACAAGTAAGAACTCCACATTCCATTTCCCGCCACTTATACAGTGAACAGCATTTAATGAATCAAAATTCTACCTCACTGACTAAAATAACATGCCATTAAAAAAAAAATTAAAAGCTTTACTAAACTGTGGAAAATAAATCTTATTTCAAGTAACAATAACAGCCGTAGTAACCTTTACTAATTTCAGAAGTAAAGCTATCTTGTACAAATGACAAATAYTTAGCAGCATGGGGAAAAACCCTCAGCAAAATCTAGAAACTACTGCAGTCTTCAACAACTTTTCTTCAATCAGCAGAATAAACTCCATTTAACTAGCTGTCAGTAATTAAATAGCACAACACAAAAAAGAAAACTTAATTCAGAAAATATAAGTATAGTTTCCCTTCTACAAAAAGGCAAAAAAGAGAAGGGTCACAAAGCATGCAACACAAAATTATTAAGACTTAATTTTTAAGACTAGAAAGGAACCTAAACAAGGAAGGATAGCGTATTTATAAAATACCCACCAGCAGTCCACTGAAAAATAGTAAATGATTTTTAGGAATCCATCCAGATGTGAAAGTAAAAAAAAAGGTCCTTAAAAAAGCAGTATCCCTGTTTTTCAAATGGCAAAAGAGTTACTAGCCATAATTAGTATGAACACTTCAAAAACAAAACAAATCCTGATGTCATAAAGACCTTTTTCACTGAGTAAATACTTAGCTGATAAAAGACAAAAGCACTCTACCAGATCCTACTCATCAATGTTAATTTTAATGAAACTGCAGAAAGATGGAGGAATCTGCTTCTAGTCTTTAGAAGTCAACAAACTCCAACTGTTTAAATTGTGCAAGACCAAGAGATTCAGATAATCAAGTAGGGTGAACCACAAAAATATCGTAACCATAGAAAGGAAAGAATATGACTTCAGAACTAAAGATTATTCTGTGAAGGTGATGCCAGCTGCTTCTCTTTAACCTGAAATCATGGTAGAAATCATCCCAGTACAAAAAATACAGCATCAGTAGTTTACAGGACTCAGGATATAGTCAACCTAGTTAAAAGGGGAAAAAGATAATAAACCAGTCCACCAAAAAATATTTGCAAAATAAGTATCACTTATGTTGCAGCATCTAATGTGGGAGAAAATAAAAAGTAGTAGCAATAATGGAGCAATTTAGTATAGACAAGCAAAGGGAAAAAATAGTAAGAGTCCATCATGGCTTTATAACCTCCCATGTTGTTTTGAATAGTTCTTAAATGAAACACATTTTTGCATATAAAAACACCATTTGGTTTCAAAGATACAAGTACTGCTACAGTGAGGTTTTGAAAGTATGCCCTTACATGCTTGTTTTTATGTTATCTGCAAGTTCCTTAATAGTCTTACCCTACAATCTTACTCAGTGGCTTTAGTACTGTCTTTCAAAATGTTATTCATTGGTACTTTCTGTTTGTGTATGACCACTGCATGTGCAGGATGACATGCAGTGATAAAATACTATGAGCAAAAGGAATTCATCCTGCACTCTTAGACCCTTCTTGCTGACTAATGTGTCAGGAGGGATTTATTAAAATAATCCAAACTCCRGTTACTTCTAATCACCCTTAAAAAAACCCAATTGGCAACAAGGACATTTCCTTTTTCTCCACTGAAGTATGTAATTTCTTCTTCTTCAGAAAGCATCTGCTAATGTCCGCTGATGGAAGGATGTCATCCTGAGTTATGAACAGCCACTCTACCCATTTCGAAACCAGTTGCATTACAGCCCTGAAAAGCCATGAAGGAAGCATTATATTATTAGAAAAGGTAGTTGCTTGCATTTGTCAGCAGTCTTACACCTTAAGGTCCAGAGGTCTAGCAAACTGAAATGAAAGGGTCTCTTTGCAGAAGGATTACCTACAAAACACTTCATAAGATTAGGGTCTGACACTTACTCTGTAGATATTTCCAGTAGAAAACATGTGAAAAAGAAGAAAAAAAAATATATTTAGTGCTTACCTCAATGTTAGAAAAACTGAGAAACATTGACTTGATATATATTATATTCACTGACAAATCAGTCATCCTCATATAAAAAGTCACAAGATGAAGTATTGTCTTCCAAAATCAATGACAGTACTCTCAATGAGTTCAGAAGGCCCAGGACTTCATAAGCCTCGTAGGCATGTATAAGTACAGGGGCTAAAGGGTGGCTGTGACTTTTACTTCTGAATTTCCTCCCTTTTGGAAACTGTATACTAATCTTCGCCTGATGAACATATCACTGCTAATACACTTGTAAAAGAATCCTGTCTGTTTTGGAGACTAAAATTCATTTTTGGGATTGGTTACTGGTTTTTTTCAATGGTCTATTTATAATTCCAGTTCTTTTAAGCAATATGAATATTTGACCATATAGAAGAAGAAAGATTTTTATCCTTTGTATTCCAACTTGTTATCCAATATCTCTTGAAATTCTGTTGTCATAGGTTGCAAATTTGAAAAAGATTCACTGGATACAAGCATTCCCAATGTCATTTTATTGGATTTTTATTTAATAGATGTCATGTATTACAGTATATTGCACAAAGCTAAAAAAAAAACCTTACAAAATGCTTTTGAAATGCATAGAAGTTACAAACCAGTAAGATTTCTTGATTTCTAACCCAGCACTCATCTTCACATTGCTTTTTATATCGGAAGACCGATAACTGGACAATATGTGAAAACATAGGGCAACATATGCAATGAAATGAGAAAAATGATAGATTTTCATATAAAGTTACACATTATCAAATATCTTTAGCTGACATACTGATAACCTTGTCTCTAAATGCTTTTAGGCCACTTCCTATTAACTCCTGGTGAGCATTTATCACAGTCCATTGCAGCTAATTCCTGTTATTGATCTCCCCTGCTGTGTTTTTAATCTTTTGCAATGCATTAAATTCCTTTTATCTGTACATGTACAAGACCCCTTTCAATTAGTTTAGTTACTACTATTGCAATAGCATGTCTCATATGGATGTAAAATGTGCAGTAGTCAAAGAAAGCATTGTCAATATACAGGATACTTTAGTATGACTGAGCCTACTCCCATTTCCAATGATTTCAGTAGGAGAATCCTTACTGCTTTATTTCTCACTATTGTCTACATAACATTTTGATGTTTTAAATTCAAATCTATTATCAAAACACATACCTTGTTATCTGCTGTCTACAGAATCTGGACTTTTCCTCTTTTTTTTCTSTTTTTAGGAAAAAAATAAGGATTTCGCAATACCAACTTAGACATGTAAAGGGCTCGGCAGAAAAAATAATGCAGTTCTTAAGCTAAGCACTCCATTTAGTGCTTTTCAGCTTTAAAGGTGACATGGGTAATAGTTGCAAAATCAGCTGGGCTCTTTGTATTCACCTATTATCACCAGATCAAAACAATATTATTTAAACTGAGACTGCAAACAAATACTTTCTCTTTGCTTTTCCTGTCCTAGTTTCTAACAAATCCCAACAGAAGCAAGGTCCTTTATGTTAGCAAGAAGAAAGAAGTCTCTTCCATTCAGGGAGGGTCCTGAATAGCCAAGACTGTGACCAGTGGGAAATGACAGGCTTCAGTACAACAYACATGCTTATCAGAATCTTGCAAAATAAGCTCTCTGAATCTAGTTCAGTATTTGAAGTAGCCTGATAAAGCACCAGTGCACTTTGGTATGCAATGCAGTTCAACTCTATTGTTTATAGAAGTATGTCATCATTCAAAGAAAAGGAATTTTTATATTTATAGGAGAAAATATACCTAGGAGTACTCTCTACGTGCTATATTTTCATATAGAATGCATTTTTCATTCTTACAGAAGACAATGAAGTTTAGTTTTGATAAGCAGCTAACTAAAACAAATATTTCAGTTTTTCAATGGTTTCTTTTATTGTGCCTTAATAATTTCTTTGGAATTATATGTGTCCATTCAAAATTGACCTTGCCTAGCTATGTCTGTTTTTAAAGGATATCTCCCACTTTCAGAAACCCCTATTCAAACATTGGCTTGTCAAGCTCTAAATTTCTTTCTTTTTTACTGTCGTGGTTTAGCCCCAGCCGGCAACTAAGCACCACACAGCCGCTCACTCACACACATACCCCCAGTGGGATGGGGGAGAGAATCAGAAGAGTAAAAGTGAGAACACTTGTGGGTTGAGATAAGAACAGTTTAAGAATTGAAATTAATAATAATAATAATAATAATAATAATAATAATAATAATATTGTAATGAAAAGGAAAATAACAAAAAAGAGAGAGAAATAAAACCCAAGAAGGACAAGTGATGCAAATGAAAAACAATTGCTCACCACTGACTGACCAATGCCCAGCCTGTCCCCAAGCAGCAGCCGTGCCCTGGCCAACTCCCCCCAGTTTATATGCTGAGCATGACATCATATGGTATGGAATACCCCTTTGGCCAGTTTGGGTCAGCTGTCCTGGCTGTGCCCCCTCCCAGTTTCTTGTGCACTTCCAGCCTTCTCGTTGGCAGGGCAGTGTGAGAAGCTGAAAAGTCCTTGACTGCTTAGCAACAGCTAAAACATGTTATGTTATCAACATTATTCTCATCCTAAATCCAAAACACAACACTATACAGCTACTAGAAAGAAAATTAACTCTATCCCAGCTGAAACCAGGATATTTATCAAGAAAGTTCAGCCCTATTTCCTACCTAGGACAGCCTAAAGATTGAATCTCAATCTGCTCAATACTTTCTAGGATATTCTATGGAACCAGAAAATTCACACTGCATCTAGTTCTTACCCTGGATTTTCCTTTATTGCCCCCCCCCCCCCCCCCCCCCCCCTAAAATTAATTTACCAGAGTCAGGTAACTCCTAAAATATATGGCTGTTTTCTTTACACTATGATAGCTGTTCATGATCTACTTGGTTTTCCCCAGTATTATTTCATGTACTGCAGCACCCCCTCAGATGGTCTATTATTCTGATCTTCTCTAGTGCCTAAGGAAAGAAAAGAGCAAAGAAAAATATTATTTGCTGGATCACCAGGACAATCTGGCTGCACTTTTCAATTTGCTAACAGAAGCACTCTCAGCTGCATCCTGACGAAGACTATCAGCCAAGGAATCTGCCATCGTTTTAGGATATGATGAGTGTGACTGCAAGAAAGGAGGAATGATAATCTCATAAGGAGATCATGTCTTGGAAGAATGTGCCTTGCTGTGCCAAGTGGGTGCAGTGGGCCACTGCAGAAGACGTAAGGAGGAGATAGTGATTTCAAGCAGAATCTGGGTGGAGTATAACCATAGACCTTGATTGTAGAGACCTGTATGTTAGCATGAAGAACCACTGTATAATCTGTACTGTGACTGTTTTTGACTCATTCCTATGGCAATGTGTAGGAGCATACAATTCTCAGTGAACCTCGGTGACTGCTGGATGAACTTGGCTGATTAACTCTAACGGAGAAGCCTGTACATGGTTCCCAGACAGTACATGTGGATGACACCATCTACAAACCTTGTCTTATCCTGAGATTAAGCAGCATACCTGCATGTAACAGTCCTTTACCTGACAGCAGAAATGATGAATAGATTTGTTTGCCTCTAAGAAAATCCTATAAACCTGTAAGCATCACAATGCTGATGCACCTCACCATGGACAGGATCTGCGCGGTGTGCCATGATCAACATGGAGGGGCTCGTCTGATGCTGCAATAGCCAGCGTTCCCAGTATCAGCAGGGATGTCAGATTGCTATTACCTTTTCTATTGCTTCTATTAACATCAGAAGGGACATTAAGATTGTTATCACTTTTTCTATCACTTTATTGCTATCACCTTTTCTACTATTTCTATGCTTTGGTCAACAAACTAGTTAATTAGCCTTGGGTGTCCATGCCTTTCTTCTTGAGATCCAAAAAGAACCAGTACTTCCACAGTGCCAAACAGGGGGGCCTATAAACAGACCATATAAATGAACTCCAACATTGCTAGGACCTCCCTGTCTGAAAGGTCAGTATTAAATCACCCATTTTTCCTGAGTGAAATCAAAATTTTCTTCCCTTTAGATCTGATGCTAATTATTCTTTTCTGTGTAGACAAACTGTCATATACTAATTCTGTGGGTTTGCTATACAGCACAAATGAGCATTACTAAGTAACAGTGAATAAAAAAAAATCACCTTAAGGGAAAAACTCTGTATTTTCAGGCACCGCTAATAAGACTTTTGACTATATTCTCTGTGGTGTTGGCAGAATAGATTGGATTGATCATTAGCCAGTTGCCAAGAAGGCCTTGGGCAAGAACAGTATTAAAAGGCACTTTAATCATGATAAGCTTCTATATGTAAATTAATGGGAAATAGGAATACGCATGAACAAGCTGTAGATTATCCATGGATTTTTACCTTTTCTTTTCCCTACAGCTGTAGGCAGTTCTGTGGAAAAGTTTCTAGCTTTTACTCAGGATGGGGTTTTTGTAGGGTTTTTTTTGTTACGTAGGAATTGATTACAATGCTAGCATATAGACTGAGTTTAATGAACATTTTCACCACAACAGAAATTTTGATACCTGTGTACTTGATCTAAAATTTTTACTTCTGTTCAAACTGCAATATTTCAGGGTTTGGAAACTTGTGGTAACTAAAAATGTAGGTTTGCTTCATAAATCACTCTGCCCATTTCAGGAATCATTATAAATTATCTCAAGTAAAATGGAGAGAGAAAGTGGAGATTTGGATCACTGATCTGGAGAACACTTTAGCTGAGTATGGCTTCTCTCTTTTTTCTTGGATCAATGATATTAAAGTGCTGTGGTTGCACACAATGGATGACATGGAAAATGAGAATGAAATCCAAAGCCTTACCTAAAAAAATCAAATCGGATCATTTACAGTTTTGTTCTACTTTGGGGGCTTAGATGCATGGGTAAGTTATGAAGTACCATCTGATCTGCAGTGCAGTTGCTGGCCATGGGTCTAAAAAGATCAGACGTGCTAACTTAAGTTATAACCTCAGTTATCACTGGGGGATGATCTAGTTTGTGTTACTTTCTGTTTTCCCCTGTCTGGAGTATGTACAAATACAGTTACCACAGAGCAGGAGGCGTATGGAATAAGTTGCCCTGGGGGAACAGGTTCATCCACTGGAGCCCTAAGAAGTGCTTACATAAAAAGAGTAGATCTGTTCTTACTGCGTACACAGAGCGAAACCTACCAATTTATGTCATAAAAACAGGTGTTAGTGCTTTGTTCCCTAGCTAGACCTACAAAGCCATGTATCTTGGAAGGAATGAGCTGGATTTCAGTGTTTAATAAATTTGAATCCATTACCACCAGCTCAATGCCATTACCTTCAAGTGTTGTGTTAAGGCTTCTCTATGTGAGAAGTTACTCTGGAACAGCCGTTCTTCATCTCCTTTTCCTGATTAACTCCATGTGTGAAACCCTCAGTTTCTGGAATAAGACATTTTCTGGAATCAGAGAAATTGCAGGCGAACTTAGTCAAGATGAGTTAAGCCAGTTTAAATTGACATCTTACCTTATTCCAAACAAGTTTCATGCATAGGAATTATGAACCTTAAGTTCATTAAGTCCATTGAAGGCAATGGAGTTACAGTGAACTTGGATGAAAACCAAGTTTCCTCTCTCATAATAATGCTCAAGAATGTTTTGATTATATTTGTTAATATTTTTCTCTATTGTAATTATTCCCTTTTCCCATAAAAARAAAAAAAAAAAAGAAAATCCCAAAATTTTCAACTAGAAAATAATAATAAAAAAAAATGCTGACAGAGGAAACGTGCTAAATGGCCATGGCCTGTAAAAGAAATTAATTTTCAATTAATTGTTTCTACAAAAAATTCCCATCCGTGTCAAAGGTTAATTGCAATACAGCAGAAGTTCATCATCTGAGAAGAAAGAAACCTGTTGTCATGCGTATCTCTTACATTTAGTATTCAGAGCTACTGACTAGAASAGAAGATTTGGGGTTTTTACATACATAATCAAATTACAGATGTTAAATGAGTTACAAAACCTTTTTTCCAGAACAGACCACTTATTCCGTCTTCACCTGATATATTTATAGAATGCTTTATTCTGTATTAGACCACTTATTCCAGTTTTACCTACCTGGATGGTATTTTTGGAGATATTATTAGGTTTATTAAACTTGTAGGTATTATTTGTAGGTATATTAAACTTGTCAAGTAGTGAACATGATGCTAAGTACAAGAAATAGAACTTGTCCTTTCAAAACACTGGCTATGTTTTCCATCATTAGTTAATGCATATCCTTGTACAATCTCCTCAAGCAGAGCTGTGCTTCCCTCTTGGTATTGCTGACTAAAGAGACTGTTTAGTTTATTACTTTCCTGTGAAAAATTTATTTTATCAAAATGCACTGTTTGTGGTTACACAAAATTGTCTGTATTAAAAAAGAGCCTTGAAAATGAGCCAAAGATGTTAAAAATGGACTTTGGAAAAAGTATGGGCAATGCTGAATGAGAGAGTGAAACTACAATAAACTGGACAGATTATGAAATGGGGATTCAGGCTCGCTCCCAGCATGTTTTCTACTGATGTCCATGGCTTTTGGGTCAAGCTCCCTTTATAGATGTCTTTGTATACAAAGCAGAATTCTTGTGGATCCACCTTTGCAGATTTGCAAAGACATTGTTCCCTCCCTCCCACCCACAATTCTTCTTGAAAAAGATGAAAGTTGAAACTCAGGATGTTTCTGATTTTGTCTTATATGTAAAAGCAGTGGTCAAAATGTGGGTTTCTGCTATTCCAGACCTGATTCACTTAGACCTTATATATTTTTAAAAAACAGTGTATATTGCTGTTTGGACAGGAGGGGAGGAATTGCTCCCTTAAACAGCTGCTACTTTGGTTGAAGCATGACATATCTGGTCAATAGTTTGTGGGGACCCAGTTACCTTTTGTGAGGTAGCAGGAGCTGGGAGTCTAAGTGAAGTTTCTTGCTATGAATTTGTACCACAGCTATTCACAAGGCAAAATCTTTTATGCAGGCTTTTTTCTCTCATTTCAAGCATCATGTACTGGCTGCTCATGGCTTGGATGGGCGTACTCTTTGCTGGGTAAAAAACTGGCTGGATGCCCGGGCCCAAAGAGTTGTGGTGAATGGAGTTAAATCCCGTTGGCAGCCGGTCACAAGTGGTGTCCCCAACGGCTCAGTATTGGGGCTGGTTCTGTTTAATACTTTTATCAATGATCTGGATGAGGGGATCGAGTGCTCCCTCAGTAAGTTTGCAGATGACACCAAGTTGGGTGGGAGTGTCGATCTGCTTGAGGGTAGGAAGGCTCTGCAGAGAGACCTGGACAGGCTGGATCAATGGGCTGAGGCCAACTGCATGAGGTTCAACAAGGCCAAGTGCCAGGTCCTGCACTTTGGCCACAACAACCCCATGCAACGCTACAGGCTTGGGGAAGAGTGGCTGGAAAGCTGCCTGGCGGAAAAGGACCTGGGGGTGTTGGTCAACAGCCGGCTGAATATGAGCCGGCAGTGTGCCCAGGTGGCCAAGAAGGCCAATGGCATCCTGGCTGGTATCAGAAATAGTGTGGCCAGCAGGACTAGGGAAGTGATTGTCCCCCTGTACTCGGCACTGGTGAGGCCCCACCTCGACTACTGTGTTCAGTTTTGGGCCCCTCACTACAAGAAGGACATTGAGGTGCTGGAG
>JAYKAV010000093.1:53625-199443 GCA_035582835.1 Phoebastria nigripes | reverse complement strand
CTTGATGATCTTAAAGGTCTTTTCCAACCTAAACGATTCTATGATTCTGTTCTATTTAGAATGGAATAATTCACATCAAACCAAGTAAGAGCTTAGGCAGCTAGCAATTCATGGATGAAGGTACAATTATTGGGGACAAGAGCAAAGGAGAGAGAGCGAAAGAAAGAAAGAAGCAAAGAAGGAAAGACAGAGAGCAAGAGAGAAAGAAAGGAGGAAAAGGGAAGGAGAGGGGGGAAAAGAAAGGGGAAGGGAGAAAAGATGACCAGTCAATGAGTGTCTTAAGAGAAGCAGCCACGAAACATACAGTAGTTTTGACAAATTATGGAAAAGCTGAGTTAGAATGAGAAAAGGAAAGAATGTAATGTCCATAGTCTTACATACTCTTGATCTATTTTTACAGTCAATTTAGCTGAGGTAGTGGCTGACCACAGTTTAGCTGTAAGAACTGGCAATAACATATCAAGGTCAGCAGGCATTCATTTGTCTGGGGCTAATTCTAGACCAATTCATCTAAACTGATTTCTTAGGACTGTTTGCTGAAATGGTGCCATTTCAAGTGTGCATATAAAGCTTGTCTGATATTTAACAGCAGATTTTCAGAGGAGCTCAGCTATCATATGGGATCCTCAGAGGAATTTTGGAGAAATGCTGAATGCTATGAAGCTTTGAAATCTAAACAATAAGCATCAAAGCAGAAGACTTCTTTAAAAGAAAGGTATCCTTACAGTGAAGAAAAAGGAATTGTGAAATTACCATTAATTCATTACTCATATTTGACTCCATCTTTGAAATAGGTAGCTAGAGGGATGCAAGTGAAAAGTCATTTTTTTCTTTTCTGTCTGGTAATTTACATAGTCATTTACCTTGTTCAAAGTGTAACAAAACCCTGCTGACTCAGAGTACTAGCATTCTTAATGGTTTTACTGTATTAGAAATATATATGCTAGGTATGAATCACTAGAGGATTAGGACCCAAAACTCTTATATTGATAAAACAGGGGAATTACAGGAAAACATCCGTAAAAGTCATTGAACAACTCTAGGGAGGAGCCTGACAAATAAAGGTAATAAGTGTTGTGCTGAAAATAGARTTTTCTAGTAATTATATAGTAAATGTAACCTCATCACTCCTGAAATRATGAGTGAAAACTCTAGACACCTGCAAATGCTTAGAAGCTGAAACACAACTTAAAAAAGCACAACAGTTATTTCCTTTTTCTTATACAAAATAAGGCCATTTGTACAATTGTCGGTTTTATACTGAATAAAAGTTTAGAATACATTATTTACACACTCAATTCCATGTACAAGTGTGGGACAAATTCTGGCTTTTTGCCACACAGAAAGTTAAGAAAAATCTACTAAGGCAATCGCAAAATAGTTTCTTCAAAAACACATTGTCTCCTGGCTGTCTGCTCCTCGAAATTCTGAGGGAACTGTGGGATTTGCTGCGGCAAAAGGTTATCCATAAACCTTAGGAAAGATGCAAATGTTTCTTCATYTTCCAGGCACTGCCTACAGGTACATAATTTTCTATCACAAGTAAAGCTCCTCTATCTGTCATTGGATAAGGCAGCTATACTATATCAGAATCTGTTTTCCCAAAGAGCTCCTGAGAATCTGAGAAAGGAAAACCTCTTCTTTATGGAAATGTACACAATAATATCTTCTTTTAAGTATCTCTTTTGAAAATGGCATTCAAATGGCCTGAAATTACAAAAAATGTTTTTTTCCCCATCTTTGTATTTCATATAGTTACACAGAGTACCTGCACAGCTAGGGAACAATAGAACCACATAATGTTTCAACAGCATTATACAGTCAATATCATTATCCAGCTTAATAACACTGGCACTTGTGATGGCAACAGAAAAAAAGAAAGCTCTGTATCTCTATGCAACAGAACTATTATGGCACCCATTGATTTCAGTGGATAACTATTCGGGACTTACATTGTCAAGGAACATTGCTTTGTTTTCTTTATAAAACAGATCACTTTGGTTTGAAAGACTAAAACTCACATTGGGTTTTATGCAGGTTTACTTGGTGGCAACATTTTACACTCATCTCTGAGGTGGGGCTCCAGCTGTTGCAGTTCCTAGATTGGAATTGTTCCCAGAGGAAGCTACAGTGCTTTGCTCCTCATTGACCAAACTACCACATTTCCCTCAGCAAATTCTCCACCAGAAGAGAATGTAACTCATCAACCTTTTTGCAGGTGCAGAAATATCAGTCTTACATAAAACTTTGCCCGTTGTACACTGTCTCCCTTGTGCAATTTTAATTGTTGCATAAATATATACCCAATCCTATTAACTCTATAGTATAACCTTTGAAATAAATGAACAGGAAAGTAGTGGAATAAAAAAAACCCTGAAATTATGCTGCATATCTTTTCGAACAATTAAACTGCCATCTTAAAATGCAGCATACTAATTAAAGGTTTTGTGAAAGTCTAATTTGTCTCTTCCAAGGTTATGCAAGGAAACAATAAAAACCAATGTTAATTCAGGGCTTTCAATGAAATAATAAAAATAAGGCCAGTTATTAGTAAGGAGTCCAAGGCCATAAGCAACATTTTGGTGAGCTGCAGGTGCTCAGGCCTAACTGCAGTATCTGTTAGTGGCTGGTACCTAAAGATCAATACTGTGTGATAACAGACACAAAAAAAATTTAATTTTGTCACATGCATGCAATCAGAGATTTCTGGTTATTATTCTAAGAACAGAGGCTGAAAAGAGATTATTTTTTTTCCATGCTGAGAAAAGGTTGGTTTATTACATCCTAGAGAAAAAACAGATTACCTTATATTTAATAATTGTTCATTCAGTTTATTATAAAGGAAATAACAGTTTCATATGTGAGTTCCACCATCTTACATGAAAAGCCAATACAAAAATACAATGAGTCATTACTCTCTGAAGGGTAAATACAGACTCTTTTTGACAAGTTGGTAGTTGTGTTCATTATGAGGCAACATCAAGTTGTTAATTTAATTTTCCACAATTGGGAAAAGGTGAGACATCTTTTAAAAGAATGTATCACTCTTACAATGTAACGATTTCCTTACACCCTCCTACTATTATCTTAATTTGTTTATATTTAAACTTTTCCCCAAATAGTAGTAACTAAATATTGAAATAAAACTGTACAGTTTGGGAGCATTCTCAGCATGTCAATTAACATGAGGCTAGGATTTTTTTACATCACAAGTATTATTGTTAATAAAAAGACAAAYTGAACTTGCAATATACCTGTAAAATACATGTAAGAGCAGACTGTTCCCTAGCTATTTTTGAAAACATCTCTTTTCTTTTTCTATCTATCTTCTTTGATATATGTATCAAGTCAAGTCATACATAAAGCTTAGTCCATTAAATTATATTCATGGATACAACTAGATGTTGTCCTTAAAAGGTTGTTGTGTTCTTTAAAAAGAACATAATGATGACTAAAATATAACACTTGCAAGTGCAAATAGTGTAAGTAAGGTGTATAAATCCATAGGTGAATACAGCTCCTGACAGATGTGACTGCATCAGTGAGAACCCTGAGCCACTCTTTATGTATTTTCCTAGATATTTAGTTTAAGAAGTATTTAATCCAATTCAACCTGTTAGGTATTTCTATGAAAACCAAGAAGCTGGACAAAGAAACAGAAATCAGTTGTTTGTAGCAATGTATGAACTGATTTTTCATTTCAGCAGGTGAACAAGCCAAAATAAAAACATCCCCCTTTACTCTCAATTGTGGGAAATGAACCACTTTTATTTATAAATCTCTTGCCAAAAGAAACAAACCTTACTGTCACTTCCTCTCACAATTAAACAAATACAAATGAAGTGAAACAGTCAACTCTTAGATCTACAGCAGTATGTTTCTTTTCAGGTTTTCTGAGAAATTTAGAGAAAAATATAAGACTATATTCACAAAGCTGCCAGAAGAGGATGAAAAGTTATTTTACACTTTTTTTTAATCAATTGCTTACTAGTAAGAGCACTCAAATTCAATTCTTTTCTCTTCCTCAGAGTGTTCAATCTCCAGCTCTCACTTCCCAAGAGGCCCAACAGGTTAAAAATACATTGGGAAACCAGGAGAGGAAGTCTCCTTAATCTCTCCAGTCTAGTCAGTTCTATCTTGTATAAATAATTCAATAATCATTTTGGTTAGGAATGGAGGCTAGGTTAGGAATAGAGGCTCTTTCCAAAGACCATCAGACTGGACTCATTCTCACTTTCTCATTCTGTATTCCAGTGACTATTTCAGTACTTTATCTGAAAGGCAGAAGATTCAGAAGGAGCGAAATGGGAGATTCACTGGTTAGCATATCCTATGTAAGAAACTGACAGATTTAAGAGTTAAGAAAACATAGTTCAAGTCTTTATCCTGACAGAAAAAGAATTCCAGCATGAATTCCAACTGCATGAGATTCAACAAGGCCAAGTGCCGGGTCCTGCACTTTGGCCACAACAACCCCATGCAACGCTACAGGCTTGGGGAAGAGTGGCTGGAAAGCTGCCTGGCGGAAAAGGACCTGGGGGTGCTGGTTGACAGCCGGCTGAATATGAGCCGGCAGTGTGCCCAGGTGGCCAAGAAGGCCAAYGGCATCCTGGCCGGTATCAGAAATAGTGTGGCCAGCGGGAGTAGGGAAGTGATTGTCCCCCTGTACTTGGCACTGGTGAGGCCACGCCTCGACTACTGTGTTCAGTTTTGGGCCCCTCACTACAAGAAGGACATYGAGGTGCTGGAGCGTGTCCAGAGGAGGGCAACGAAGCTGGTGAAGGGTCTGGAGAGCAAGTCTTATGAGGAGCGTCTGAGGGAACTTGGACTGTTTAGCCTGGAGAAGAGGAGGCTGAGGGGAGACYTTATCGCCCTCTACAACTACCTGAAAGGRGGTTGCAGCGAGGTGGGTATTGGTCTCTTCTGCCAAGCAACTCGCAATAGGACGAGAGGAAATGGCCTCAAGTTGCGCCAGGGGAGGTTTAGATTGGACATTAGGAAAAATTTCTTTACTGAAAGAGTGGTTAAGCATTGGAACAGGCTGCCCAGGGAAGTGGTGGAGTCACCATCCCTGGGGGTATTTAAAAGACGTATAGATGAGGCACTTAGGGACATGGTTTAGTGGGCATGGTGGTGTTGGGTTGATGGTTGGACTTGATGATCTTAGAGGTCTTTTCCAACCTTAATGATTCTATGATTCTATGTCTCCCACAGGCCCCGTAGAATTCCCTGCTCTGCATAAATCCATTCTTTATCTGAAGGTAATGATTTCATAAATTACAGGTTAAAACCAAGTTATTTTAAAGTAAAGAATGCATTTATTTAGAGAAGTAATACAGGACCTATGGTAAGTGGAAATAGGATAAAATCCAAAATAAGTTATCCAAGAATCATTGAATTAGATTAGCCTCATATCTACAGCCTACAACATAACATAACATAAGTGGGGAAATAACAATATAATTAATCTATCAGACATATGGTAAAACACCTGATAGATTACCTATGGGAATTAACAAGTGGGAGAACACGAGAGCTGGTGCAAGAATTGTGCAGTGGATAGTGAACTGACTGAAAAACAGCTGGCAACTGACAGATCTGAGAAGGGAATAATCAAGCTGGGATCAGTTACTAATAGAGTTAGTCAAGGATTAGTCAAGGATTAGTCATGGTACAGATCTTGTTTAATATTTTCATTACATTATATTTCATGCAGGCACAAAAAGTAAAGGCTAGCTGATAAAATTTGTTAGTAACATGACATGAAGCAGACCACAGCACGATACAGAAGTAACTGGAGACATATGGCGGTGGACAACACTAAAGCAAGTTGATACACTTAAGGAGGAACAAAAGTAAGTTCTGCTCTAAACATTTGGAAGAGAAGAAAAACAATGTGACGTGGCTGGGTTATTGTTGACAATAACTTGACATGTCCATCAAATAGCTAATGCAATTCTAAGATGTATGCGATGATGTCCCCAGAGTACCGCAAGCCATATGAAATAAGACAAAAAGGTCTTGTCTTGTTTAATTTAGTAAAATGAACTGAGATGTGATAAGATTGCTCTACATAAATAGATGGAGTRGTTAGGGGTAAACACAAGAGAACAAGAAAAGCTATTTAAAATAAACAACAATGTTGACCTAATAAAAATATTTCTAGATGGGCCATAAATACATTTGGGTTGGAAATTAGAAGTTGTAATCATCAGAGCCAGAATATTCTGTAACAGCTTTCCAATAGGAGTAGCAAGGGCAATAAACCAAACTAGTTTCAAGATGAAGCATGTTTCAGAAATAAAAATGTTGTATATAAACATCTGTTTCAACTAATGCTTGCCAAAACACAGACAAGTATCCAATAAAACCTTGCTTGGTATTCTTGCCAAATTGCCCAGTGAATTGCAGGAGAGCAGAGATTTTTAGGATCTATGACTCTGAAATGACTCCTCTACGACAACTGCTTTGGAAATGCAGACTTCAAAAGCATTGAGAGCCTCAGTTTGAGAGGATTATCTGCTTTTCAAAATTCAAAAGCAACCTGGTAGTTCAGGAAGTTCAATGTTGCATTTTCAGATTCCCCTTTGTGGTTATGTTTACATGGAGCTCTGGAAAATTTCTGCGTCACGGAAAAAAAAAAATGAATTTTCTAACTATCAGTCAGTTATGAGAATGAAGAGGATGAAGATTTGTTTTAAGCACTGAAACTCATTGGGGGAGACAGAGATGACCCTAAAAGTTTTCCTGTTCTAGCTTACTTAACAGATACTGATTTCAGGGAAGATAAGATTCCTCCACCTGACTGCCTCTCAAAATATAATAAAAAGGGCTGCAGCAGTTTAGATTTGGCAACTAAGGATAATCCTTACACAGAGCAAGCAGAACATTTGGCCAAATTTTCTATGTAAGACAGAAATTACATCAGTTGTTAAGTCTACAGGAACTTGCAGGTAGTAAAAAATACAGATACCAAGCAAACCTTTATACTCTTTTCAGCAAAACTCATTACAGAACTGGTCGTGCTCCCAAGGGACAGCAGGAACAAAATACCTATAGAATCAGGTCCAAATGCTTTGACAGCATTCAGCTTCTACAGCTCCTCTCAAAGAAACCAGCAGAATTTAGTTGTACTGGAATTAGGTCTTCAGTGACATAAGACACTGATCAGATTTAGATTTGTTATTATTTGAGAAAACCTAGTTTTCCAGAGAACTGCACCAGGTGGCTTTGTCAATCATAAAGCCAACATCCGTGCCAGCATAAATCTGCAACTGATACCATACCATTTAGGCACGGTCCGAAGATGCGTTAGTGCAGAGTTGCCTCAGGAACAGCTTTGAGAGAGAGAGAGAGAGAAGGAAGGGATTGCCAAGAAGCACGTCCAGCTTATCGGTATGCACTCAGAACAGTGCACCTTGTCCTCTGAATTGTTTTAAGTGTTAGGTGCAGAGGCAGGAACTGGACCATGTTTCTATTATGTTTCCAAACCCTATGGGATATGTACATCACCATGAAAAGACTGCCCAGATTAATCTTTTCTGCTCCAACCATGAGGAAATTTTCCTTGTTTTGACTGTAAGTGGCAGTGTCTTGTCTAGATATATCTTTGGCTCCTCATATTGTTATTTTAGATGGTAGCTTTCTAACCGTTTTAATTTGGCTTTATTACCATAGGTGCAGCACTATGTTCTCATGGCATTAAAGAGCATGGCACCTAAGTATGCTGTCTGAAATTAAAAGCTAATGAAATATTCAAATGTAGTCTCTACAACCATAGCGTATTATAGTCTTTATTTCCATACCATAGAAAGACATTGTTATGCTTGTTCATATTGAGGGAATTTATGACTTTCCAGTAACAGGTATTTACTAATTTACATTCATTGGGTTAACAAAAAATTATGACCAATTCTATATGACTAATTCAATGAAGGCAAAACACTTGCACAATTCATATGCAAATCATCAATATACTATTTCATTAAAGGGTGGTTTCTAAATGATGCTTATAAGACGTATTAAATATGAAAGTGAATATACAAAAACAGGTTGAAAGCAAGGGGATCATAATAATCAAAATTTATTGCTGAACATTTTGTCCCTTAAATCTAAAGGTGAACTATAAAGGTATGGTCTGATGTTTTTTTGTGATTAGTGAATTTCAGTACCTCAAGTAAACTTGTTGTAGCTCTCATTATATACAGGTAGGAGTGCTCCTGTAGTCAGCTGCCACATTTCAGCTGTGTGGTAGCTTCTTATGAAGCTGTTTCAAAAAAATCATGGGCAATTTTCATACATCTTCAGAGAAAAAATTGAGATGACAAAAAATTAGCATATTTCTTTCTGCTATCATACTGTTTCCACCCCTCTCAAACAGCAACTAACAAGAAAATAAATTAACAAAAAAACCCATACATAAGCTCTGAAGAGGATTGGCTATTGTTTATATTGTATGTGAAAAATCTCAACGCCAACTGACCCGCTAAGAAAAAAATGGAGAATAATAATCAACAACCCATTGCAAATGTCACATCAAAAGAAGATTGCCAGTATACTTTGCTATGTATTCTGATTTTTAATTCAAACCAGAGAAAGGAACAGTGATTGAAAAAAGCCAGGTGAAAAATAAGATTTCTTATAGTAAAATTTTATGACTATGYTATATACAGAGTTTCTAATAAAAACTAAGGCATGAAGTCTAGGCTTCTAAGCAAGATTTGATCTCACTTAAATTCTAAATGAAGCAGTATATAAAGACCCAACTCGAGAAAGCATGTAAAGTATCACACTTTACAGAAAGATACAGGTAGCAAATAGGAAACACAATTTAGAAGTGAGATGATAAGACTTAATGTAAGATCAGCAGTCATAATGCACTAACTACCTACCTTCAAAAACCCAAAACGTTTCAGGGAAAAAAATGGCCTTATACAAAAGAGTCTGATCAGGATTTTAGTGTATGGTGAGTTAACCTTGGCCAGTAGGCAGATGCCCACCCAGCCGCTCTCTCACTCCCCCTCCAGAACAGGACTGGGGAGAAAATAAGATGGAAAAGCTTGTGGACAGAGATAAAGACAGGGAGATCACTTATCAGTTACCATCATGGGCAAAACAGGCTCAACTTCATTCCTTCATTCCCAATTCTTCTACCCACTGCCCCTCATCCCGAGTGGCACAGGGGGATGGGGAATGGGGTTTGCATAACAGCTCCTCTCTGCCACTCCTTTCTTCTCACACTTTTCCCCTGCTCCAGCGTGGGTCCTCTCCAAGGGCTGCAGTGTTTCAGGATAAACTGGCTCCAGTGTGCATTCTCCACAGGCCATAGTTCCTTCAGGTAATATCCACCTGCTCCAGCATGGTCCCCTCCACAGGCTGCAGGGAAATACCTGCTCCCCTGTGGTCTCTTCCAGGGCTGCAGGGGATTCTCTTCTCCAGCACTTGGAGCATCTCCTCCCCCTCCTTCTTCTCTGACCCTGGTGCTCACAGGGCATAAATAAGTTGTGGTGCTCACAGGGCATAATTAAGTTGAAAGAAACTGTATTTATATCATGTTGTGATAAAACACAAAATCAAGTCCAAGAACTATTCCCTTTTCAGGATCTATTTTATTAAGTGTGCAATCTATGACAGCATACTTATAGAAAAGAGTGAGCCTAATAGAACTTGAAATTTGAAAGCTGAACAGGTCTAAAATCCTTATCGAGCTTATTAGGTGGATGAATCTGCCAGATGGTGTAGAATAGGTTAATATATTTTTAGAAAAAGCACCTTCATGTGCGAAATGTTAATTTTATATAAAACAGCCCGATGTGTATTTGTCTTGCTTCAGTTAACCTAATCAGTATGGAGAAACAACTGTATGATAGAAAGAGTTATCAATGCAATGGTAAATAAAAGACAATAATCTAAAAATTGCAGTGGCATTCAAATATTTTTCTGTTTCTGTGAATCAACAGCAACAAAAATTTTATTAGATGATTTATTGTCTTTTCATAACGAAGCTTCATCATTGTTGTCTGATGATGAGAATATGATGTCAGGGGTATGAATAATGTCATGAGTCATAAAATAAATTAAGGTTGTTATTTACAGTGAACAGAAACACAGTATTAAAAAAGGCTAATCTTATATATTTTCTGTGACTGCAATTAACCATGTGCCAAGGGCTGTTACACACTAGTTATATTCTTTTAAATTCAGGGGTAGACGAAAGCTTCAGTGGAGTGAAGAATATCAGGGGATGGTACAGCTTAATCCATGTCACATGAGATGGTGCGTGTACGATGTCAGCCAGTAATGAGGGGGAGAGGGGAGAAAGTTCTCTTTCCACCCTGAGCTCTTCTCTCCAGTAAATCTTCATCTGAAAATGTTCGAAGTAAAGCCTCAGTGTCACACAGGCTTTGGGCTAACCTGTAGCACAGTGACAAGTGAATGTCATGTAACATGGAAAAAGTCCACATAAAACTATTTGACATAGGAAAAGCTTGCAAGGTTAAGTCCTAACCATCTTTGGAAATGCTGGCCTATTTCTCATCCACTGCTGCTTTGAGATCTCATTCCAGGACTCCAAACAAATCTAAAATTTCCTACATTGCAGAGAAAACACTGTTGCAGCCTAAAACTCAGAAAAATACGAAGCCTGGACTGTGTATATTAAAGACAGGAAGCATGCAAAGAAAGACTTTTTTTTTTTTTTTTTTTTTTAAACCACCCCCCTGCCTGCCATAACCTTGGGAAGAGGAAGAACTAGGTTAAACGATTTGATTGCAGTCAGCTATGTGGACTGAAAAAAGTCACCTCTCTTAAGCTTCTCCCATCCGTGTGAATGAATGGGCATGCCAAGAATGAAAGGCTTACTGCATACTTAGCATGTCATCAGCATCGATAGTCCTCATTTTGACAGCTGTTGCAGTGACAATTGTGCATGTGGAAAGAATCTGAAGGGGAACACTGGCTTCACCAAAGGATACAATCCTGTGAACCTGGCCTACAGCAACCTTCCTCATTCTTCAAACCTGGTTGAGAAACAAAGGTTTCTATGTTTAGCATAACACTATAGCTGTGCAAAATTAATCCACTCTAAAAGAAAAGGTTAATATATGTATGCATGTGCACACATACACATACACACAGACAAAATGTATATTCTGGGAACTTCAGATGTTTTACTTGAGATGATTGCACTTCTCCAAATTCTATGAGAAAATGGGTCATGAGTTTCTGTTTTACTGCCTGAGAAAATTCAAATGCTAATTTACTTCCAGATTTTGAGTATAAGTACAAGTAATCCATTGTTTTATTATTTTTCTTGGAAATTTAATTTGATGTGTTCAAAAAAGGGCACGGGCCATGCATTAAATCGTGATAGTTTTGCTTTTAATTCAGATTTTTATATATTTTCCCATTTGACTTTAAGCATTACTTTTCTTGATGATAAGTCCTATGAAAATTATTACAGTAACAGAACTAATGACTTTGAGAAAAGATTATGTAATTTGGCCTTCTGAAAACTGTGGGATATTGCTACAGTGCTTTTGCGGGGGGATGAACAAATCTAACTTCATTTATGGTGGCTAGCAGCATTTGGATGCACCTCTGAGGCACTGAACTCAGAGGACAGAAATCAACTTATTAAAAACATATGTCCTCCCTCGGTTCATACAAGTGCAATGCAGTGCAATTTTTAGAAATGTTACTTTTTTTTAAACAGTGGCATATTGCAGTCCTGTGTCCCCATCTCCACTCATTGACAATTTCCTCCATGCGCTGATCCACACCTTATTTATAGGAATGGAACAGAAAAGCAAGAAAAGTTTAAAAGGAAAAGGGTACCTGCAACTGCACGGAAGGCAGCGTGGCAGCTGAGAAAGATTCTGTGGCATTACCTCCAAGCAGAGTACCATTCCTACTCTGCAATTAGTGTTATCGAATCTGACCTGGGCGCTGCATAGAGCATCGTAAAACTTAAATTCCACACCTAAATTATACAGCAGAAGTAGCCTACAGGCTTAGCCTGAAACTAAATTTACCAACCGTTGACTCTGCGTAGCAAGTAGTGCATCCTAGAAGCTGGCTCTGGGTAATCTATACTGATTGACCCAGTAAGAAGAAGGGAAAGGGGGAATGTATGGCCTATACTTCAGAATTCCCTCAGTTATATATATATACAGAATATGTAGGAACCCCAGAATTCCATCTGACTGTGTTGCCTCAAGGGACATATACCTTGTACCATTTGTTTGTAACAAGGTCACATGGCTGACAATAAAGAGGCAAGAAACCCCGGGGATACTTCCTAGAAAGTAAAAGACAGCAAGGAAGGTAAGACAGTTAGACATTCCAAAATTAACTATTTTCATTTTTTCAAAATATTTTAAAATGTGTTTCCCTACAATAGTCTTTTCTTTTTTTTTTTTTTAATCCCTATTATTTTGTTCCAAAATAGAACCACTTTTCACAGGAATGATATTTGGTTAGCTGCAGTAATGGCCCCTAAAAACATATCATCACTCTTCAGAAGCAACCTGTTCCTCCTACCCACCTTTATCACTCATGCTTGGGTGTTTCCAGATGAGCTGACACATGGAAGGAATTCAGCAGTCACAGACTGCCTCCAGCTCAGCTGAGCCCTTAAATTACTCTCTGTGTTTGTGTAGCATTTCTGGTATCTACCGGGAGATCCTCTCAGCTGGCCGAGCCACTGTGAAGTAAACAACATTCAGGTCCTCCGCCTGGTGCTCCCTCCCACCTCCGTGCTGTGTCCAGCTACAGAACTGTGCCCCTCTTTTTGGAGATACCTCTTTTTTTTTTTTCTGTTATGTAGGTGGAATTCCTTCTGTTGCCATTGTCCCTGCTGTCTTTTCAGGCCTTATTTGTTTTATGAGAAGTGTCGTGGGTGCCAAAATAGCACTCTGGCTATTCGTATGGGCCATATTTCTCTTGCAAATAGCACGCTCCTAATGAATACCAGGCTTAGAATTTCAAATACTGGAAACAGAAACCAGCAAATCCTGCATGCAAAAGGATAATGAACCCTACCATATCAAGCCCTCAACTTCTGTTTGGTCTATAGCACCAATAAATTTCCTAAAATTATACAGTCCTGTTATGAAGTTCTTACATAGCATGAAATTCACCTGATCTCTGAACAAACTGCTCCAATGTAATTACCTTTGTCATTAAAAAACTGTGTCTCATTTTGTCCCCATTTTTTAGTTTCAACTTTCAACCTTTGAATCTAGTCTTCTCTGAATGATGTTTTTTTCTGACAGGTTAAGGAATTATCTTCAGTTAGAAATCTGTTCCCCATGCAGGTATTTAATTGGTCAGATGGCTTGATATTCAGATAAACTCAGTAGTTCAAAATTCCTTACTCCCAATTTAAGGCATACAGGTCAGAATGTGTGAATGTTTGCACATGCTGACTATGCAAACAGGTCATTTCCAGATTACACTGGGGTTTGTTTTTTTTTTTCTTTTTTTTTGGGGGGGAGGGAGAGTGGGGAAGAATCCTTATAGTCTATTGACAACCTTTTGAAACTACTGATTCCCCAAATGAACACAATGGGACATATCAATTATTTTTATAACTGTAATGTATTTTAGCTATTTTTGTGACTATTCTTTTGTTCATACATTCAAAGACCAGATTAGGACACCTGCTAATCATGAGGGGACCTGATATTTAACTGGTTGTCTGTGGTTCTCAAATCCTTTCCACAGTTGTTACTTACCAGAATATACCCTTCATTTCATGTCCACAAAGCTATGCTCTTCACAGCAGACACATTGTCTTCCATTTAGGGCTTATAAAACATATAAACTTACCTCAATGCACGATCTAGACTGGTTTATGCTATTGATTTATCCCTTGCATTGTTAATTATTCCTTCAATATACATCATCTCAAAATTTTAGCAAGAATATATATTTTTTTTCTTTTTGGATAGACAATAAATCCCTGGGTAAACTCACCAGGAAATTTCTGGCAAGAGTAGTAAAAAAAAAAAAAACCCAAGTAAAATGCTGATTTCTCAAAATGTTATTGAACTTACCCTTTTCCCCAGTGGTAGCTCCACAAATACTTTGACTTCTCTGTAAATATTACAGAATCCAGAACTAATAAATCCTACAAATGCACTTATTTCACTAGTTTTATTTGCTCTGCAACAGGAAAAGCAACACACACAAAAAACCATATTGTAAGAAGTTCTCTTAAATAAAAAAATATAGCAGAAGGCTTATAATGCATTCTGAAAATACATTTCATATATATACTTAAGTTAAATCATTAATTCACTATTAAGCCCCATTCAGCTATACTCACAGCTGCTGGGAAGCTCCAGGATATCTATGGGGATCCATTCAGATATTGTTAATTTTGGGTTGGGATCAAAACTTTACCATAATTATACTTAGGGTTGCTACTGTAGTAAAGCTATAACAACGATACACATAAATATCAATCAACTTCTGTGAAATTATAATGTGTTTAAGTATAAGCCTCTTCTAAGCAAAGTAAACTGATGTTCCTAAAGAACCAGTAATGTTTTCCAACAGTACTGAGTATTTTTCTCTTGAAGGCAAGACCATTTTATTAAGGATATACAAATCTTGAACTCTAAAATTTTCCAAATTCTTTCCTTGCTTCCCACCACAACTGTTAATGTCCACAATGACAAAGAAAAGTACTAAAGCTATTCTAATCCCACAGACAAGTCAGATCTTTAAATTGGCATAAACTTGCTTAATTCATTTGAATTAAGCCTTAATTCATTAAACCTGTGACAAAAAAAGACCTAGTCCAATACTTATATTTTAAACCCCCTTTTTATAAACATTGTTTATAAATATTTGCTTATTGATATCATTCCGTTTTATTCCATCCCATCTTTATGTCATTGGAAAAAGAATTATTTCATAATTCTGCTGGAAGTCCTTGCAACTTTTTATTTGTTTGCTTACTTATTTTACTGTTCAAACAAAGCTACCACTACTACAATGTTTATTAGGCCAGTACTAATAAAACTGGTTGAAGAGCCACATAAATAGCTGGGAATACATTATGTCATTCCAGTCTCTCTAATTCAGACCCTAAAGTCATGAAACTAGGCAATGCTCCAGTGAGGCTATGCTAACCAACACTAGCTGTATCCTAAATTTCATGAAACAATCATATTTCCCCATAGATGGAAGAAATAAAACTAACAAAATTAGACACAAATCAAAATGGATCGCTGGTATGGTTTTGCTATTCAGTGAGGTAAAGCAGCTGTTAACCCAGTTCAAATAGCCAGCTTACCCAGGTTTAGTACGCTTTTTCTACAGCCAAAATAGCTTTGCCACTTTGCCTCTCACAAAATAAGAAAATAAGAATAAATAAGAAACTGTTATCTAAGTCCACAAGTTTCAGAGGATCAGAGATACCTTGGATGGCACCTTTTCTAAAACATCTTGGAACAGGAAAAAAAAAAAAAAAAGAAAAAAAAGGAATTGCTTTTCACAGAATGAAAGCCTTTAGCTTCCTCCTAATTCTGTTCCTCTGAAGTTAGGAAGAGTTTATCATTGTCATTAATGGGAGAAGAGACAAGACAAGGCTTAGTAAGTCTGAAAACCCTACCTGTAATCTCCATTGAGGATCTAAATGACATTCTTGCAACTAGTACAGGGAGAAACAACTCATGCTGAACTAAAAGTGATGATACCAATAACAAGGAATCATTTTGAGAATCATGTAATCAGTAGAGAAAAACCTCCTAAGCATCAGGGGAACCATCAAGAGGCTATAAGCAGTTGGGAAAGATATAAAACTTATGAAAAGAGACAGTCAAGAAAATATAAACTGTCAGAAAAAAAACATGGAAAAGAATGAAGTGTGACACATTTGTGAAATGATGCAATGCACAAATTAAAGCAAAAGTTTGATATGATGGAGACCTAAAGAAACTACATTAAGCTTACATTTCATAAGTCTTGAATGAAAAAGCTAACAAACAAGTGAAGTAAGGTAGAAAACGTTTGATACAGCAGTCATAGAATTCATTAGTTCAGAGGAAGACGATTATGTTTTGATCTCTTGCTGAGAAAGTGTCTCAAAYGAAAAATAGGAATTTCTAAACAAGTAAAGTAAGATTCATCTCACCTAATGTAAGATTCTAATAGTTACTGTAGCTAGTTTACGTTCATTGTTTAAGCYCCACTTACAGTCAATGTATAGTGATGGGCACTGCAAGGAAGTGATTAATTCATCCCACCCATAACTAGGTAACTAAGAGGGTTTTCATTGCTTGTTCTTGCAACTAAACAAATACCACAAAGAGGACAAAATGGGAAATGAAGTATAAATAATTAGTACTACGTACTTCTTATGTATCCTGTAGATTTTAACAGAACCCTAGCACACCTCCAAAAAGAACTCACTTCAAAATGTATGACATACAGAATATACAATAGGATCATATGACAAATGTTTTTACTGGAGTCTCTCTTAGGACACCTCATATAACTTAACTTGCTTTCAAGCCTGTGAGGATAAAAAACTGGATATCACAGCTTCATGTGTTGTGCATATGTATTTATGTACATACACACATATGCACAGCCACAAATACTGTAAAAATCTTTATTAGCTCCCAAACCTTTACATAAATGTTCAACTAATATATAAGCCAGTTTTATTTTGCTCATGTGGCTATGACTAAGCTTGACTCATGCCAATGACAAATGTTTCCATAACAACTAACACACTATGAAATGGGAAAATTACAGAGAACCTACTAAAAAAAAGACAAAAGTTTACCCAATCCAGTAACTTAACAAAATAAACAACAATCTGACCATATGAAAGGTTTATTTGCTTTATATAATTCATTGAACCCTAACTTGGCAGCTGTTGTCCACCTAGCAGAAACAGCATACAATAGTCCCCAAGCTTCATTATCAGTGATATTTAAGTAGTCAGAGCTTTTTTTCATTATTGTCTGGACATCCGTTGGTCTTTCTCACATTACAGCATATTCTGGGCTAAAATAGGCCAGATGTTGAAATTCAAATAATGGAGCACACTGACTAAGCTTTTTCAAGTCTTTTAGACCTACCAGATAGTTCTTAAAACAAAAGGAAACAAAGCAAACCCAATAAATCTAACCTGAATTAGGGTGTGGTTTGCAGAATGAAATAAGAGTCATGATCACACTTCTGCACATGAAAAGTTTCCTATGCTTACAGCAGCAGACTTTTCAAGCTGTCAGGCTAAGTCAAACAGATGCTGTACCAGAGCTTGCTCTTGGTGCAGCTCTCCAGGATCCCAGTGCCCTGTTTCTCCAGATAAGAGTCATGCCTAGAGTGCAGTGCACTGTCTTCTCATACCACTGCCTTTGCTTCCTTCTCTCTTAAGGAGTGGGAAGAGGCTAGTGCACACCTAGATCAAATCAGCTCCAGTACAGAACACAGCACTCACCTAGATCCAGAAACGTAACCTACACTACTAGTTTAGGTATAGCCATAAGGACTCTGCTGTCTCCTGTCAGTTTTCCAAGCAGAGCAAGACCTCACTCACTTGGGAATGCAGAGACCTCTGAGAAGTTGTGTGCATTGGGAAAGAAAGTAGATCACTGGTGAGCCACTAAGAACTTTTAATGTGTGTTTATGAATGAGCTGAGATGCTTCTGAAGAGTCTGTGTTGTCCTTCCATCTGGAGGAAAAGGTGGCTATAGTACCAAGTCCTCATTTTGAAAAAGGTGGCACCATGGACATTGCATATATTTTATACTCAGATATCTTCAGTGAAAATATTTCTGGAAAAGTAAGGGCTGCCTGACATTTCCTCCACTAATCCTTTCTTAGCCTTTCTCTGTCTCCTATCCAAATATCAGGAGCTGGTATCTGTTCAAGGAAAATTTTGTGGCCATGAGAAGGGGGACTTGAAACAGTTCAGACTGAATGAAATTACAATTATTGAACAAAACACTTTTGTCATCATATATTTCACTGCCACTTTTTGCAAACAGATCTACACAGAAGTAGCTGGGGCTAGGAAGCTAAAATCTGGCAGAGATGTGCTGCTTAGAGGGGTGCTTTTCAGCATGCCAGTGAAGAAGCTTTGATTTAGCCAGAAAGAACTTTTAAAATAGAAACTGGCATATGCAAAATAGATTTTAAAACAGAATTCTTTACAATAACTATTTCTCTTGGATATCAAAGTGAAGATTTGGCCCAATAAATGTCAGATAACAGCAGAAGCTTATACGTAAGAAGTGTYAGACTGACTGTTGTATGAAACCATACACAGAAAGCGTCTTTCTTAAATCTCCCAGCTCTATTTCATAATTTTTCATGTATCCTCATATATAAATAGCAGAAGGTAACATTGATTAATATTTTAAGATCTTAACATAGTAGAAGAATAAGCTATGGTAAAAATTAAATTTTCTCATGCTAAGGATGTGTACATGAGTGAAGCCACAGTAAAAAATCCTCATTTACAGTTATTAACTTCTTTCTAAAATAACTACAGCGGATCTTCTTTCAAATAATATAGTAATTCTCCCAGTCTCTATTAGCAGAAAGCATTTTCTGAAACATAGTACTGACTCCAGTTTGGATGTTACCAGCAGCTGGTATGTCCCCAAATCCTTTCTTCTCACCATCTACAGCTATGGATTTCTTGCCATTCCACAGTGAGCAATATATATATTGCCTGAGAATTTTGAGAGGAAATAGGAAGGTGATTCCAACAACAAAATGTAACATCATTTAATCACAGAATGGTTGAGATTGGAAGGGGCCTCTGGAGGTCATCTTGTCCACCCCACCTGCTGAAGCAGGATCATTTAGAGCAGGGTGCCCAGGACAGTGTCCAGACAGCTCTTGAATATCTCCAAGGATGGAAACTCTACAACCCCTCTAGGCAACATGTGCCAGTGCTCAGTAACCCTCACAGAAAAAATGTTTACTATATTAAATACACTTTTATTTTGAAAGGGGAGGAGGCTTACTTCTTCATGTTGAAATGTTTTTCCTCTGGGAGGGTTAAAGGATTGGTTGCTTTTGGAAAGAGATCAAGGACAATATCTAGTTACAGAGACTGACTCAACTGATGACACTTTAAAACAGCAGTTTAACAATTGTTTCCTGAATTTCTTTGGGATTTATTTTAGTGGTATAATGAACTCACTTGGTTTTAATACACATATAATGAATATAGGATTTCCATTATAGTTTAGCCTGAATTTAACGCATCATTATTTTACCTCCACCAATAATGATATAATACTAAATTGAATTAACATACTCATCATATCATTGGTATTAGAACCCAGGGGAAACCTCTCCAAGGAAGCTATAAAAAAAACAAGTTTCCTGCCTTGTTCTGTCTGTATTCTGCTCTTCTTACAGGCATTCCCAGACAATGGCTTATATTTGCTCAAACACAGTTCTTGTTATGCCATATAATAATACTCAGCCTAAATCTGTAAACAAATGCTGTGCTCAGCCATTCCAGGGATGGTGACCATTGAAACACCTACATTAGATGGGAAGTTCTTTTATCCCCCATGCTTCATGATAACGAAATGCAAAACAGACATACTCTACTAGTTGTTTTTATTATGTCTCAAATAATGACATGCTTTTTCAGTCTGCATCATAATGTGTACAATGCGGTCTTCATAAAAGGACAGCATGATATAAATTTTCTAATGAAATGTGTATAACCCAGAAACATCTCATTATTCACAGTATCACATCAACTGAAAGCCCATGGTGAAATTCCTATGCATTTCAGTGGGATTGCGTCCACATCCTTAGTGAATTGCTGGATGGTGGACTCTAACAGATTTAGTTTGTATGTAACCTAGTTRGTTATATGCCCATGTTCTGTAACACAAAATACATGCTCAGAATAATACCTGGCAGATATTAAGTCAACCTCTACTACTGAAAGGTCTTGAGAAAGTAATTTGTGATCTAGTTGGTACTGAAATTATACTTTCAAATGTAGGTGTCATTTATGTATGCAGATATAAACAGCCAGCCCTTAGCGTGGAATAAAAAAATCTTGCTCTGTGCTATATGTATGAGACCATAAATGTTAGTTCTGAGATAAGTCATTTTCAATTATTAACATATCAGCTTTCTAGTACCTATGTGGTAGTCTTCTCTTTAAGGTCAGTTTCATTCCTATGGACTTATAAAATGAGCGTATGTCAAACACAGACTGCAGTGTACTTAATTCAAGCTGGCACCAAGTATTATTATGGATGCTAATCATGCTTCTTAGGGTTGCAACTAAGGATCAACATAGCACGGAGCTCCAATACGTTAGGTCTTTTGCTTGGAGAAATACACGGGTTTTTGTCTGAAAGGGCTGTGAGCTAAAACAATTCAAACAAGGAAGGCAGAAGAAAAAAGCACACAGAATAAATTATCTGATGGCTGGCAACAATGTTTTAATTCACATTTTTAATAGGGTGAAGGGTACTTAGAGCTAGTTGAAGCTAGACTGAAAGAGGAGGAAAAAGGAAATGAGGAGRAGTCAGAGCAATGAAAAAGGGTAAAAGGGCAAACATGGAAAAGAAATTCTGAATGACATTGGAGATTAGAGCAAACAGCCAAATCAGAGTAGATGAAAGTCTAGTCAAAACTATGCAGGGCTTTGAATGGGTAAAAGTCCAAGCTTTGTTTGCTTCTGCAGCTGATATTAATAATGTTTCTTATTGATCTTCACAGCTGCCCATCAAGATCAGTGATAACACACTATTTTGCTATCTTAAGGCCTGGACGATTTTCAAGCTTCATCTTTATTTATCAGTTTTTCTCCAAACAATGATTAGATGTCTGTGCTTTCATTTAGTTTAAAGGTGTCATGAATTCCAATATAGTAGGGTATTGAAAAATTAAATGAAGATGCCTATAGCTACATTATACTACATGGTACATTTTCATTAACAGTAATGGCCTTTCACAGATGAATAATCAGAAATTTACCAAGTAAGCATTACATGACATGTTGCCTTAATTACCTTTTTTTTTTTTTTTTTATTTCCCCCCAGAATACATGACAGAATGTATTTGTTCTTTTGGGTAATCAAATATGTGATTAATTTTGCAACAGATTAAGTTTTCAATTGTGAAAAAGTCATCACAGCCTTGTTTGTCACATCCTTGAATTCTGTGTATTGTATTGGGAACAAGCCTTCACTTGAATAAGCTGAATGTTTATTAAAAGAATTGACTCATGCTTTTTTTCGTTGTTGTTATTATTATTACTTTTTTGTTCTTAAAATACAAGAAACTAGATATTATCTGGACAAACAGCAATGTTTGAAATACTGCTAGCTGAAACACAAACGCATCTTTGTCAGAAGGAAAAAAAATATATTGCATGGAATACATATAACTTCTGAGAACAGCTGGTCAACAGAGGATAGCTACTGGCTCTTTTTCCCAGGCAGCAGACTTAGGACGTGATTCAGTTCACACTTACACAAACAGGATCCGTTAGATCCCATGGTAGAAGTTGATACTGGAATGCAGAAGGTCCTGGATTCTAGTACCAGTATCTTGAAGGATTGCTCTGTATTATTGCAGGTCAAACTCTTCCTCTAAAATCAGCCTCTTAGCTGAGAAAGATCAAAAGCATGCTCCCTCTCCCGCAAAATGTGTTTTGTTGCTCTAGTGGGATGTTTTAAAAGAGTATTTCCTTTAAATTACTTCACTATTTATTTACGTATTCACTGGTAATACTAAAAGTTTATCCCTTTCTTATCACAGTGTGTAATTGTTTCAAGCCTCCCCAAGCCCTTCAGATTCAATCAGTGGTTTCAAGTAATCTGTAAATATTTTCCAGCTTCTTCAGAAAATAATCTTATGCTCTGTCAGAAGTTTTAGAAGAGGACTATTAAAGAATATATACAGAGGCAAGACAGAACAGTCATTTCCTCAGAATGAAATTGGTTCTGAAAGTTTTCAATCAAAGTATTTATATAAGCTGTGTTATGCTGGGAATTTTTTCAAATTCCTGTAAATTGCTATATACCATAGGGTAGCGAGTTTCTCAAATAACGCTTCAGCAGCACCTTCAGTGTAGCTGCCAGATAAACACTCAAACCTCTGTGGCTCTGTGTTCCCAAGGACACTGATGGCAGGGAACAGCATGAATGGGAGCTTTGCTGCAGGAGGCTGACTGGGTGCCGCTGGGGATATGGGAGGGAGTCTGGGAGGGAAGACATTACCTGTGTATTATTTCTTCCTATAGGCCATTGAAATAAATTGAAACACTAATAAATATGTACAGTGAACAGCCACCAAACAGGTAAGTATGTTGAACCAAAATATTTTTTTTAATTTGACTTCATTTGGCTGTTGTTTTCTTAGGAGGCCACTTCAGCCTCACGGAATGTATTTTGTTTTGATTCATGAGAAACTGAATCAGGCAATGGGTCTATTTTGCTACATCAGGCTGTGTTTCTACTGCATTTTGTCTTTTTATATACTGAAAAAGATATTACTAGGTTGATTTCTCAAAAATGTATTCCAGACTTATGTGTATCATTTATTGACTTAACTTAGCCTATTTCAGTACACAATATACAGAATAAGTTTAGGCTTTCTAGTGATTTTGAGTTTCTTATTTTTGAATACTACCCCAAAAGGTGTCCTATTTTCAATATATTCAACCTCTGTTCTCATTAGTGTTCACTTAGGTCTTAAATGAGAGCTAGAGGAGATATTTGAAAAGACAGACACAAAAAGTTATGAGGAAAATTAAAAATAATATTTGAGTTTGAACATGTGAAAATTGAAAAAACTCAATTTAAGAAATTCCAAGAAGAGGCCACTGAAAATTAGGTCTCCATCATGAGAAATTTTACGACTTCAGAAAGGTTTTCCTGCTACAGATCAAAATTAAAAGAGAAAGAATGGAAAACGACAAGAAATAAAAAACAGGTGAATTCATTGCAAATATTTCATTTCTCTATCTGTGAATGTTACATGAGGTTATTTTAAAATTTTGTATTATAACTAGCCAGAATTTAAAAGTTTCATTTTGACATGAGAATCTTAGAATTTTCATTTAAATAAGAAGTCTGAAAAATGTAACCTAGCTGGGCCATTTTGAAAATTTTAATAATTATCTGATTTTTTTTTTCTTTTTTAGTTTCTAGATCAGTTCATCAAAACCAACCTTTTTTCCTTTTGGCTAATATGTTATCAAAAACTTACAACTAAACTTATCAAAACTTACAACTCTGGTGATAAGCACCAGAGTTCCCAATGACACAGACCCAAGATGAATATGCCAAGCACAACTAAAACTAAGCTCCTTTTCTAATTGTTTAAAGTGAGAAATATGACATCAAAATTTTCTTGATATAAGAACAGAAGGACAAACCTTACTTTCTACCAAGCACCTTTACTTCTGAAATATTGGCACCAGTCCAGCACTCATTGGTCTGGTTTCTTCTACTGCAGCCCCATTCTGTGTAATGTGCACTTCATCTAATCTGACAATCAAACTTCTCTCCAAGGGATAGCAGAGAATTAACATTCTAACTGAGCAAGGGCACGCATTCTGAGCTGTAAGGAAACCAATATAAGTGCTAGTTAGGGGATGTGTCATAAAATCCTCCCAAAAGAATGTAGGTAACGTTCCCATGGCCTGCTATCAGAGGAAGACCATCAGCAGTATCTTGTCAAATAAAGCAGCATCAGTAATGGAATATGTTGCAAGATGTACAGATTCACACAAAAAGATTTAGTCAATGTTGCTATCATCCACTATCCAAACACTCACTACTAGGATTTCATCTATATGTCTGTGCTCATAGATTTAATTATTTTCTAGAATGAACAGTATATTTTGAAACTCCTGGACTACGCGAAATTTTTCTTTTGGTATTTTAATGCACGTGGCACACATCTCTCAATGCTTAAAAGGTTTATTATGTAACAGTTATTTTCATCTTTCTCTTCTCTCCAGAGAAAAATCAGCTGAATCTAACCCTGAAGAGGCAGGCAAACATAATCTGTGGCCTAATCCTGCATATCCATCATCTCTAAATAATTTGGCCCTCTTACATTTTTCTAAAAAGTGTGGTCACAATGCTCAAGGCAATTCAGTCTGGGATCAGTATGCCTGCTGCCATTTTGTATGAGTTTAACTTCAGACTTGTCTGTTAGAGAGGACCATACTCTGTAAGGCTCATGCAGTTCAGACTCTCATGGAAATGTACCAGTTTATTCTCTGAAAAACTGCCAGATTTCATGGTTCGGCTGGGTCCCTCACTGGTAGTATGAACGTGGAAGAACTTTCTTATGGAACAACGGAAAGGAAAATACATGTCTCTCAAGAAGGGATACCTCACGTTCAGGAGTCTGTAGGCTCCTTTCATAATACATGGGGCACCTCAAAATAGAAGAGAGTGTTACTGAAAAGGAGAAAGACGTGGGCTGTGGGTTTTCCTCTGATAATTATCTTTGATAAAGTATTTTTTTTCTAAGGTCCAAATCACATATCTTCAGCCTTTGTCCAGTGTGCATTCAGCAGTTGGACACACAACTCTAGACCTCAGTGGGAATATTATCTAGAATAAGACCCACACACCTACCCACACTTGAGACTCAATGTCCCAAGTATCAAAGCAGCAAATGCACTATCTCAGGGTAACTGAGAGTTAAGTAGATAGCAAGGAAAATCACATCAGTACTGAGGCCTCGTGACAGAGCTTGCCATCCTTGTTCTTTGTGTGTACCCATGAATGCAAAAGAAGTGAAACAAGGCTGTACACCAGAGACTTCAGCTGAGAAGCAGCTTAGGAAGCTGTTTATTTCTCAGCTGTTAGTAACTCAGCTGTTAGTAAGTAATAGGCTGTGTTAATGGTACTGCTCGGGCCAGCTCCCGCACAAACCAACTGTAGAGCCTCTGGGAGGAGTGTTTACACCATCTGCCATCAGCTTCAGCCCAAAGGAAACTGCCACTGTTAGTTTGTGACCCTTCTGTGGAGGCTAGAGTATACRTGAGCCTCCTCTGACTTTCTCTACTCATAGTTTGTTCCACAAAGGTGACGAGGGGGTGCACAGCACTGCGCAAACCCTACCACCATGTGCTCAACACCTCTGAGGAGCAGCAGCTGCTGATGGTGCTGAATTCCAGAGGGGACAGGTGCCTGGTCATGGGGGTGCTTCTCCTCTGAAGCAGCTTGGGCTGGAACAAGAAAGGGGTGATTTATACTGGTACAGAGTGAAGGAAAGGTACTCACGCAATTACAAACTCTCTCTTGCTGAGAGGCAGCAAGATCCCTCTTAGCTGTAAGTGACTGTTTCAAAGCAAAGTCAAGCATGTTGTCTCAAACTACCTACAGTGACAGTTGAATTAATGTTTAATTTTGCCATAAAATGGGCTGTAAGTGCTCACAGAGCCAGGAAACAGCTGAGAAGCAGTTCAAAAAACTGTTCAAGCCATTCATCCTCTGTGCCTCTCAGCAGCCAGTTACTGTCTGCTGGTTCAGAGGTGGTGTGCGAGCGTTACCCATATAAATGAACTTAATGTGGGTAAACATGTCAAGTCTATGACAAGTTTGGGATTAAGCTAATTATATAAGCACTGGAGATCAAGCCAAAGTTTCACTGGAAAATTCCAGTTTACTCAACCCATAATATTCTGTCTGAAATAATTTACATTCAGGAAACTTCCACAAAAGTCTAGGTGAACGAGATCTGCTGCAGAGCACAGCCTAGTAAGGTCTAGAGGAATTCATATTTCATGGAAGTTTTTAAAAGCATAGAAAAAGTCAGCATATATAGCTCCCCAGATTTTTTTTTTTTTTTAACAGTTATATCTGTCCTATTCGGCCAAAGCAAATTCCAAAAAGCAAATAAACAAATAAATCCAAAAGGAAAACCAAAATGTATTGCCACCAAAGTTTCTGAGAACCAAAAAACAACTTTGTATAAGTGCTCTGTAGAGCACTAAATGAAACCCTTTGACATAAATGACATAACCATCTGTGGTAGGTTGACCTTGGTTGGCTGCCAGATGCTCACCAACCCGCTCTCTCTCTATACTCCTTCTCAACAGGACAGGGGGAGAAATTAAGATGGAAAGACTCATGGGTTCAGATAAAGACAAGGAGTGCATTTACTGCCAACCACTGTCATGGGCAAAACAGACTTGACTCGGGGAAAAATTAATTTAATGTCTTGCCAATTAAAAATAGACTTTGATGGTGAAAAACAAAACCTAAACCATCTTTCCTCCAATCCCCGCCCCCCTACTTCTTTCCAGGCTCAACTTCATTCCTTCATTTCCAACTCTGCTAACTACCTGGAGGGGGGATGGGGTCAGTCCATAACAGTTCTCTGCTGCTCCTTCCTCCTCACACTTTTCCTGTTCTCTAGCGTGGGCTGCAGTCCTTCCGGATGAACCTGCTCCAACATGGGCTCTCCATGGGCCTCAGTCCCTTCAGGAAATATCCACCTGTTCCACCGCAAGGTCCGCCACAGGCTGCAGTGTAGATATCTGCTCCACCATGATCTCTCCATCGGCTGCAGGGGAATCTCTGCTCCAGTGCCTGGAGCACCTCTTCCCCCTACTTTTTCTCTGGCCTTGGTGCTCACGGGGCTGTTTCTCACTTTTTCCTTACTCCTCATTGCTTGTGCAGCATTTCACCCTTTCTTAAATATGTTTTCCCAGAGGCGTCACCAGCTTGGCTGAGGGGCTCAGCTGTGCCCTGCGGTGGGTCCCGGCTGGAACCAGCTGTGCCTGGCACGGGGCAGCCCGGGCCTCTCCTCAGAGGCCGCCCTGCAGCCCCCCGCTGCCAGCACCCGGGCACCGACACCCAATACACCATCACAGCGTATTTATGGTTTCACCCCTACTCTTCACACCTTACTAAACTGTAATAAGCATTCAAGTATGCCATCCAAAGTGGATAGTTTAAAGAGAAGTACTGGGTACCTCCACCCACAAAATACCCAACTGATTGTTAGGTTAAGGTATTTTCATGGTCTCACAGAGTTAATTTTCAGTTCTGCGGCAGAAAGGACTGAGTCTGGGACTGCCTCATGTTTGATGTGTTCTGCCAAAAAAGTATCATATTAAGAACATACACAGAAGGCCACCTTCTCCAGTGGCTGTGTCTTTATAAAGGATCTTCTTTTTAAGTTTGTGTGGCATAATATGTGTAATTCTGCTGAAAGTTAAGGTGTTCTAAGGCTTAAATATTTTTTTCTAAGGCAGAAATCAGACATCCATTGCTTAGTCAATGACCAAAAAAGTGGTCCAAATAAATGTAAGAAGAGAACAAAGTTTTCAGTCATTCTTGACTTAATTAAGCACTATAGATAGTTGATGAATTGTATAAATAAATAGTTGCTGAAGATGGGTTCTGCTTTTCTTGACATGAAAAAATAAGTGACATCACTTTAGAGGAAGACTGAAATCTTTTTACAAGAAAAATATGTTTGGTGCAACCGCTTGTTCTTGGCCTTGATGCTGGAATACTAGAAGAAAATGCTAAGACTGTTTTACATAGAAAGTCAAGCCAAACACACTTAAAAGCCTTAAGTAGCTCTCAAACAGAAATTACTCATAGTTGCAATTTCCATGGTTGATATTTGCCCACAAATATTCTATCAGAAAGGCAGATCACAGCATTTAGCTTAGAATTTCTGTTGTTACTCACAGAACAAACCACTCTGGCTTTTGCTCCCATAAATGGGTCCACATATGCAAGCAATTGTGCTATATGGTCTCATGGAAACCCGTGGTGCTCCAGGTGAACCTATAAGCTATGATTCACATACTGAGTATGCAGGATCAGGTCTCTGATGAGTTTTCTGCTATTCTTCTTTACCAATTAATCATACTGAGGTGGACTGAGCAGGTGAGATTCATCCTAACTAAAATCAATAGAGCTATATGAAGCATTAAACTGACCAAGATGTTTTAAAGTTCTCTAAATTGTCTTCTGTGGTCCAGTGTGCCTGTTTTCTTTAGAATATTGACTAAAGAAACACCAGGTTTCACATACATAACCTGTAACAAGGTTTCATATGTATTTTTAAGGAAGACGAAATAGTCAAAAAACACAATAAAAATTTGCAACCATTTGTAACTCAAGACCAAATTCAGCAGAATAGTCACATTTATGCAGTTGTCTGATGCATCAAGACCATCCAAATATTATACCAATCCTTGTACGTTCCAATGTGTTGTACATATACTTCCTATATAATATCTTAATAGTCAAAACCAACAAAAAAGGAAGTGTTATTTACATGATAAAAATGTTGCTAGGGGAAATTGTTCCAATTTTTTAGATATTTAGATGGTAGAGATTCCATGTCTGCTGCTACATATTCCAGTGGTTCCTTCTTTAAAAAAAAAAACAGGAGTGAGGACCCCTTCTACAGTCATTAATATAACAAGGTGACCTAACAGAGTATCAAAGGTAGAAAAGCTTTTGAAAGAAAAATCAATTCAGAAAAGAACAGAAAAAAGGTGAAGTATTGGAACTGCTAAAATGTTCTGCAAACTTTTTTCTCAAGGCAAGAGAGGCACATTACATTCCAGTTTCCAACCATTATTGAGATGAAACAGGAAAAAAAAGCACCTGCCATTTCAAATGGCTGCCCACAGGAAAACTCAAGAAAGCTAAACTGAATTAGAATGGYGTTAGTAGTGCCCTGGTCACATGCACCCTTACAGAGAAGTTAGAGATACTAAGTCACATAAATAATGAACTAGATAATAGAAAATTTAGGGAAAGAGATTCCACCCTCCTTTTCCTGTGGAGCTATAAGCTGAGCAAAAAAGAGACGCATCTCTCTTACTGAGGATTGAAGGCGAATGAAAGCACCTCAGTTCAAAACACAGAGACTCAAAAACCCTTACATACTTAAGATTAAGGTTACCGACACTCCATTAAGACTTTGTTTTTTTAAATTCACACTCCCAGACGTCTACAGTTGGTTTTTAGCTTTAACATCACAGTGCAATTAAATGCAAGTTTCAACCCTAAACTCCTTCAATATCTACAAAATTGTCATTCCCTTTCATCTACCTTGAGAAGCTTAAACCCAGTAGACAACCTCAAACCACAGTAACTTGACTCCATTCCACACAAAATACCATTGCAGTTGCTTTCTTTCACCATTCACCACTGTCATTGCCCATCTGATTGCCTATGTAAACAAGGCCTTCTAATTCCATCCAGTTACTCCTGAGCCCAATAAAGTACATCAAATTACAATATAGCTCCAGAATAAGAGTCTCCAGACTTGGATAGGAAGAATAAGCAGTGAGAAGAAGCATTTTTTTTTCTCTTGATATGGTGTTTTGTTCTCAGTGTTTAAAAAAAAAAAAAAAAAAAAAAGTATTTTATTCATCATTACTATTCATCTGGTTTCTGCTTCCAGCTCTTTTGCTTTCTTCACTTGATTAATGCATCTTTTTTATTCAGTTCTGGTATGGGGACATGAAGGTAGAGAAGTTAATACACTTCTGATCCTTTCTAAAATCAAGGACAAAGAAAGTTACAAGAAAAATGATTCTGCCAATAAGCAGAGTGACAATAATTATTTCCTCTGCTGCTAGTTGTCAGTTTGAAATGATCAGAAACCCTGTTTTGTTTCATTTCCCTAATGTTGGTACAATAGCATGAAAGAAGACATGAAGAATCATATTATTGATGCCTCCCTAGGGATCACCTCTACTCACACAGAGACAATGGTAAAATTGCCCATAGAGAAAAAGAAATACAAAAAGCAACAAAGAATGGAATGAAAAAATCAGAAAAATGCAAAGAGACAAATATGGATAAATGTATTCTTTTTACAGAGAGAGAATAAATTGAAATACTCACTGACAAGAAGGCCAATCACATTGTTTATATTGAGCAAAATTATTGCTGCACAAAAATATAATTTCTTGCCAGTAAAACAGACAACTGCGGGAAAAGAAAGTCTCAACCTATGTAGAACAAAGATGATATTCAAATGAAATCTAGACATTTCTCATTGAGCAAGGTCCCACAGAAATCCAGATTCAGCAGTGCTTGTAAGAGATATTTCACTAAATATCTGTCTTCTAAATTTGTGTGCACAAATAACTAGACTCCCTTAAGACCTTGAGACCCATTAATAATTACTTGAAAAAGAAGGTAAGGAAAAGCACCTGATAGATAAGATTCAACTTTGACTGTACTGCACATGAAAGTGTGGGTTATGATTTCTTTACAGAATTGGGAATCAAATAATTTCCTGACCAGGAAATAGTCATTTCCTGACCAGAAAAGTGGAAATTTAATTAATAACAAGAGTAGGCTATGGCTATACATGTCTTTTAAATAATACAGGCATTTTGTATGCTATGTGTGCTGAGCTGGCTCAATATGCCAGAGAAATATGTATACAGTGAAAACAGTTCAGGAGGTGGTAAAACTGTCGCCAGAGTAATGAATACAATTCTTTTTTACATTTCTTATAAGACCATTTTCATTTAGAAACCTATTATTATCAGACCTTTCAGTATTTAAATTTCATCTTAGCTGCAGAATCATTTCACAGTGGAGATAATCTCAAACCAAAAGTGCTCAGTACTTCAAAACTGTTGACTTGAGGATTTTTCTTAGTTATCTTTATCTGTATTATGAATCTCAATCAGCATTTAAAAAAGGAAACCAGAACATGCCTGAAGAAGTACATGTATTTGTAAATAGAAATTGAGAAGAAATTCTTGTTTGTAATGTATGATTTACTGTGTTAATTACAGGAAACCTTATGCCAGTATGTATTTCCATCCAAGCTAACATAACAGGAAGAAGACCAAATAAATATTGTCTGTTTATGGATCTGAGTGTTTAAAGAGTTCAGGTCTGATAACTGTCATTTAGCTGCGAAATATGCGAGCATCTTTTCAGATAAGTCTGTCTCCAACACTTCCTTCTGCTCTCTCCCAGCTAGAACTTCCCTGTGGGAGCTGTTAAGGAGCTGTGACTTTTGCAAAAACCCACCCTCCTTTGCTCATAGCAATAGTTACAATGCGCTCATTCTTCCACACAAAGGGATGGTCCTTGCCCTGAAGAGTTCACGTGTCAAGAGCAGACACATGACAAGAGTAGACAGAAACTGGGGAAAGGACAGGCTGTGGAGAATATTTATACCAACTAATTACAATCATTTTGGGTACTGCAACTGACAATCTAGGGTTAAGTTCACACTTTACTCAGACTGGGTTTAAGCCTAAAACTTGACTCACTGAGACTACTGATTTGCCAGTCACGCAACCAGAGAGGCAGGTCTCACATAGGACATGGTAGTTAACACCCCCAAAGCTAATACTAACTCCACCTTTGGAGTCTTATCCTTTTTGCCAAACATTTCTGGGAGCCAGGCAGATTCTGTTGCCAGTTGAAAGTATATGCTGTTGACTCTCCCTTAGATGGAACTGGGGAGGAAAGCTTCAGCTAGTCCTGCTCTGAGCTAAGAACCAAACATCAGTAGTTCCTGCCTCCCAACTGAATCCAGAGCCCAAACTACAGCAACGTGCTTTTTCCTCTCTTAAAAGGCAGCACGAATCAGCAGTCCTCATAGCATTTATGGGTGTCTGTCACCTTCCATTAAGTAATTCATTCTCATCTCATCCATAAACTGATAACTAGGAGCACTCAGGAGCAGTTTACTGTGTTGTTCTTCAGGCTACTGATTCACGATAGGGTGGCTTTGACAACAAAGCTGTCCAAAACAGCTCATGCCTGAACTGGGATTCATCATCAGACCAGCTGTGTCAATATAACTGCTTATGGGACTCCAGGGATGATGACTGACTTAATCTCTATCAAAAACAACCTTTTCCTTTTGCAGAATTCTTTTAACTTCAATCATTTCAGTAACCTTGCTTACAAGGGGTCCATACACAATTATACTAGCACAACCAAGTGAACAATGAAATGCAGCATGTGGCAAGCGCCTTTTAAATCAGCTTTGTCATCCAAATAGCACACTGAGAAACTCAGCTGTGACTCACCTTCTTTTTGAACAGCATATTAATGCTTAGCAGCTTAGCACTTCTGGCTGTAGGCCCCCCTACAGATCTGAAGACCTACCTGAGGAGTCATTGTAACAGGCTGTAAAGGTGGAAGTGTTATTGGAGTGAATGAACCTAGGGTGTCTGATTAATTTCAAATCAAAAAGAACACTTAACTTCTTTATCTTATACTGATGAGTAGACCTGAAATGGCAAGTATGTAAATTCCATGATCTTTAGTTGGACCTCTCCAGAAAACAGCTTCCCATATGCCCTATAAAAGATCTTTTCATTTTAATTTGAGAAAATTGAGGTGCTCAGAAATTACAGGTACAGTCTTGGTCCACACAGCATGATTCATCATTTGTTTAAAGGCTACAAGATTCCACCCTATTTCTTTAAAGTTCATTTTTCTCAAAGTACTATTTAACTACATGTCATTAGCTACATATGTACATATAGCTGTTCTGAAGAATATGTGCTAATATCAACCAAAACCAAAAAGAAGTCATTACAATCTACTATCACTAGGTTAAATTAGTTACCATGGATGTATTCAATAAAAAACCTGTCCCAATTAAGTAGAGTATACTGCAATATTTTACATTAATATAGCACCTTACATTTGGCGTTTGACCAATTAGGCTGAAAGAGCAATGCTAAATCACAGCAGGTCCTTTTGAAAAAGGGCAACAGCTAACTGTCAAGTTGTTCTACTTCACAGCAGGAAACTTTTCACAATAACACTGGGCAAAGTCCTAATCGTGCAACATGTAACAGGAATTTTTCAAATTTTGGAGAATAACAACACAGCTCCAGAATGACATTGATATCAATGCTCTTCAACAGCCTCAGTATTTTAGCCATAATGATGTTTCTTTTGTCTCAGTACAGTCTAGAGTGCCTACAGTGAGGATGAAAGCCAAACTGTCTAACTCTGACTCAAATTTGAAGAGACACTAAATATTTTAAACTTGTTGTTTAAACTAGTTACACACCTCCTCCAACAGAATCCAAAGCTGTTCTGGCTGTACTCAGTGCACAGTTTTATTAAAATCCCTCAAAAAGACTGTGTCTTTGCAAAAAATATATCCCCTCCCACCTTTCCTATATTAAAACTTTGGGGCTTTCCCTATTTACTCAATCAAAAGTAGTAAATGTTAGGAACTGGTTCTCAAGAAAAGTAACCCCTCAATCTCAATCTGTAGATATGCGTGCTCACTTTACCTCTCTATGTCTCTATAAAGTGGGATAACAATGACAGTCATAATTTTAAGGATGTGTCATCACACAAGATAGTGTTTTATATCTTGTTATGGAATTGTTAAACAGTAAACATATTTGGGAAATTATTTTGTAAACAAAGCATGTTGTCTACCAGGAATATATGTAACAAAAGAATCTTTTTCCTTTTATTTTTTCTCTTCATTTCTAAGTCACACAAGATCTTGATGAACTCAGCTATATTGGAAAGGGTTAACGGCTGTGGTCAGTAAACTGAAGCCACTGCAGGTGTGAGGTTTAATTGAGAGGCAGATGCACAAAGACAGCAGGTAGAGATGGAAATTAGGTTAGTAAAGGAACAGGGCAAGGTGAATGCAGACTTCTGTAACCTAAATAAAACCATATACATTTAAACTGTGTTCGCCTGTGCTCCGTTCTTTGTAAATGATGTCAAATGGTTTGTATTATATAAGAAGCTCATGATTTTCCAGTACATGTTCTCTAATATGTGCAAGCATTCCTTACCAGTTATTCACTTTCTTGCAGAAAAAATTACTTTTTCTTATGAGAATAGGGAGTATGTTCTCGTTTTCAAGCTGCCGTTTGACATGCATAAGGGGATATTTTTACTTGCACCTTAGATGAACTAATGATTTTATACGCTGCTTGCTGAGCTTCTAGCAGGAAATATATCCTATTGCTCACATACTGTTAAAATTAATCATCTAATAGAAAAGGCCAAGTGCTTCAATCACAACTACTTCTCAATACATTTTACAGTGTATGTTTTCAGAGGGAAAAAACATTATTATGTTAATAGGAAGATCTGCAATCATAACAAGATGGGATGCCTGGGGTTAAGACTGTTGTTGCAGCACTGCTGAGCCCTAGTGGTAGGAAGCAGCTTCTACTGGAAGCCAAAAGGCAACCTTTGGCCAAGATTCTGCTGCATCAGAAAGGTTTGGTTGAAATCAGTGCCCACCCTGCGTAGCTGGAAGGCTTTTGAGAATGCTGATGTGGACCACTAAAAGCATATGTAAAAACTGAAAAAAGTATTAAAAATATTTAAAAATAAATTCCACATATTGTTAGTTTATGTGATAAAAGCCTTGCTTCACATACAGTAAGGATCCCAGAGGAGGCCAAACAGCATGGGGGGGGAAACTCCAGTTACCCAGTCAAGTGAAATAACACTGCCTCAGCTGCTCCCAGGTCTGTCAAAGGAGGGTCATGAGCCCCATGGGCTGGAGGTCTTATCCAGCACCTTAAGAGAAGAGGGACAGTTAGCTGAAGAATCTTACAGACTGAGGGGGGTTACTGCCTAGGGTGCATGGGACATATTACGAGATTTCAGGAATAGCATTTTGGGATTATACAAGAGTTGTTACACGATGTTTAAGGGAGAAAACAAAGGTGGGGAAAGGGAGGGATCAGGGTAGTTTGGGGAGGAGCAAGAATTGGAAAATAGAGGGATAGGGGCATAAAAGGTCTTGGCGGTGTACAAACAGGTTGCTGGTCAGTATGCTTGTTTGGCCATGCTCTGTGCCTGGTCAATGAAGTCTGTCCTATCTTTTCATTAAACTCCATTTCTGACCATCTTCGTGGGTGAGAGGATCTCTATTTTGTGAGCATATGTGTGTATGGGTGTCTGAGTGCTACAATCATGGGTCATAGGGACCTGTATGTCTGGGGTGCCAGCAACCGGAGTGTGTGACGGCATGTACGTCAGTGTGTGATTGCTAGTGAATATCCATCCAGACTAGCCATTGAGTAGGACAAGTGGCCTGGGAGCCAGGTGTCGAAGTGGCCATAGGTCTGGGCAGAATACGTGTGTGAGTGTCTGTGACTGATGTGGGATGCATCATAGAATCATCCTGCATCATGCATCATCCTTGGGTAGAGAAGAGGGCATGATCTTGAAGGAAGCTTGGAAAAGCCTTGAGATTTGTGGAGAGCCAGGACAAAAAGCAAGGAGCATTGGAGTAATGTGGTTTGCTCTAGCTTGCTTGCAAATTAAAATTTTATTCTCATTTTTCACCATGATTATTGATAATTTATAACTGATTGTAATCACAAACCAAAATTAATAATTTTACTTCCCACTATAAAAAGAGTACCTGATGGATAGGACTAACACATGAATGCTATTATGAATGCTTTTGATTCCTAAAAATTATGTGCAGCCCAGAGTCTGGCAAATAACCAAAGACATCCTTTGCAGAGCTTACTTCGCTGCAATATAAATAGAGTGTGTGCGTGCGTATGTGTGTGAGCGGGGAAATCCTATGTCTGTAATATAAACAAGTTTTATTTGATCAATGATGCTGATCAGTGATATCTACATCTAGCTGAGCTTCACTGGCTTATTTAGGCAATTGCATGTCCCAAAACTAATGGAAGTCTTTCTAAAACATTACCACAATGAGCTCACCCAATAAAGTAATCATACAGATCAAATTAGGGGAAAAAAGGATGAAGATTTCTAATGAGGTTATATTGCATATCCTATATACAATGTATAAGACATTTATTAAAAACATTTATTCTCACCTAATCATTCAGAGTCTAAATGTACACACAGATAGAGAATTTGATAAATCATAATGGGCAGCATTTAATGCTATGCATAGGGTAATAGGCATTTTTAACAGCCAATTAATCAAAATCTTCTGATAAAGTCGCTGCTTTTTCATTTCAGTGAAGATTATAGCTATAATTCACTCCAGCATTACCTAGTTGATTAAAAGCTTCTCTCTTTCAGTTTTCATATGACCTGAATAAATGACAATCTTACTTAATTACATCTATATTGCACTCTTAAATGGAGTTAGAATGAGAAATAATTGAAAAATGGTGTAAGGGAACAAACACTTATAGGAATCCTTCTTTAATTATGCATAAACTATTATTTTACTCTAGATGTGCACAAAACCGACTTCGTTTTGTGAATTTACAGCTTAACCAAAAAATAAAATGAGACTAACTAACCATGGCTTGCAGGAAACTGTCTCCATTGCAAATGAGGTGCTAACTGGAATATATACAGCTGTGGTCGGTGCTGATAACATGAGCAGTTCTGAATTAATTCTTCCTTAGCAACTCCTTCATGCTTAGCAACTTCCTGAAAGATGTTCAAGCAGTAACAGTAGACAATATGTAAAAGAAACAGAAAAGAGCTAGGATTAAAAAAAAAAAAATAAAGAAAATGCAACATTTACTCATTAAAAATTCTGTGGAACAAAGAAAGTTTTCAGAAGCATGAAGTTTATCATTAAAAGGTTTTACAAGAGCATAGACAAATCTACTAACTGTTAGTAATTATAACTTGAGAAATGCCAATTTGAAATTAATTTTCCTAATTCTGAAATGCTTTGGGGCCTTTTTTCTTAGTGAATAAAAGCATAATCTAAAATCCTGTTTCTGCTGCAGAAATTAAATACAAAAGCCAACCCTGTCATTCTCACCATAGAGGTGCTGATGCTTTGAAATATTAAGGTTCTGTTTAGCCAATCAAAAACAGCTGACCTATGAAGCAACAAAATGATACTTAAAAGGGGTATCGCGTTCAGGACATCTTTCTGTGCTCTTTGAATGATATCATACTGCAGCTTAAAAGTGGCTTAAATACTGAGATCTTTCAAACATGACAATATGATTTATGATACCCCAGAGCCACCTATCACTACACATGGCTTCATTGAGTTTGAGAAATTTTATGGTCTAATATGAAGAAAAGTGAGCCAAAGAACATAGTGTTATATTATACAACATATATAAGTTACAGGATGATATGAAATGGTATGAAAAGAAGTTTATCATTTGGTCTGTCTCCATCAGTCATTACCTTATCTTTTAGCACATAACAACTTTCGTTAGTCAAAAGAGAAAAAAAAAAAAACAGTCCAAAAATGTTTAGCAGAACACATAGGAAGAAAGAATGGAAAAAATTCAATGTTTTAAAAAGCACGAGGTTCATCTGAAAGAAAGTCTTTCTTTAGCCCATAAGTTCTAATCATCAATATAAAATTAATTTCCATGTAATTTGGAAATCCAGCAACTGCTGGTTTTAAGCTTTGCTTCTTCAGAAATGAATCTATTACAAATTCCACACTTTATTTTACAAGACTATATCACTGCTTGCTCAAAGTCCACTGACTGAGTTTTTAACCTATCCAATCACTGCCAAAGTCGAAATACTGCACTGTGCACTTTGTCGAATAACAGTCATTATTAGGAAACTTATGGTGTCTTTTCTTAGGTTTCCAAGCACTTTTAGAAGATCATAGTCACCCTCTGCATATACAGAATTACAAAATAATAAGGTAAAGCCAACTCCTGGAAGATTGCCTCAGTGCAATCTTGAGAAGTCAGCCTGCACACTTCCCTGGGACTCACCAGAGAAACTCCATCAGAAACCTGGCCAGAACATGGGACACCTCAACTCAGCCTCAGCAGCAAGTGCAGCTACAAGACTTTCGGTAGTCTTGTTTCCAGCTTTTAGGGACCTTTTAGGTACACAGCTTGCATAGCCACTTTATCTTAGACATATCTCTTGTGGGATATCACTAATCAGAGGCTGAGAGGCTGACCGAAGATGTCTCTCTTTTTTCTGAGCTGCCACATTTTCAAGTATCCTACCTACACAGCCTAGTGGAGAATAACATATGTCATAGAATCATAGAATCATTAAGATTGGAAAAGACCTCTAAGACCATCGAGTCCAACCGTCAACCCAACACTACCATACCCACTAAACCATGTCCCTAAGCACCTCATCTACACATCTTTTAAATACTGCCAGGGATGGTGACTCCACCACTTCCCTGGGCAGCCTCTTCCAATGCTTAACCACTCTTTCAGGAAAGAAATTTTTCCTAATGTCCAATCTAAACCTCCCCTGGCGCAACTTGAGGCCATTTCCTCTCGTCCTATCGCTAGTTACTTGGCAGAAGAGACCAACACCCACCTCGCTGCAACCTCCTTTCAGGTAGCTGTAGAGGGCGATAAGGTCTCCCCTCAGCCTCCTCTTCTCCAGGCTAAACAACCCCAGTTCCCTCAGCTGCTCCTCATAAGACTTGTTCTCCAGTATTTGTGCACACAAAACCAAGATATATAACGTGTACTTGAGCAGAATTTCCCAAGTGAGCCATTAATATTTTCTGGTTATTGGTCTTATCTCATATTTGAACACAGTGAACATTTGTGCAATAATTCAGGTTGAAAAAAATGTGACTGGTAACTTATTGCTAAGAGGTATATTTTCCTGTTCAACATGAATAATTTAAAGGGCTACTATTACACATAGATTTTTTTGTAGTTTTAGTGGCTTTTAAATTTTATTTCCCAAAGGGCCTTTGACTGTGAGGAGTCTGAAGGTTTTTGAACCTTGATTTGAGAGCCTGGAACTTATGTTCTGTATTGGGGCGTACCAGGTTAAATCCCAAATAAAATGTCGCTGTAAACATATCTGAAATATTCCTGGACAAAATTTGTCCTGGATGTTTTTTCTTTGGCACCCCACTTTAGAAATCCTACTTTCTCCTAGCCCTTCCTGCTTGACTGCAATTTCATGCCATGTTCACCTTCTCCTTACACTTGTGCCAGTACAAATGCTTACAGGACCATGCGGGTACCCAGGTTAATTAACTGGGAAAAAAGAAGGAAAGGGGAAAAGGGGGAAGGGGTAGACATGAGAAGAAAGAAGGGGAAGGGTCTCTGTCTAACTTTGCTGCCAGTGAAAAGGTGCATGGAACTATATCCTAAATCAGAAAGTTCACAAGTTCAAGCTTAGTTGGGGAATGAAGAACTAGCAAACCTTTCAGCCAACCTTTCTTAGCACTCAATAAAACATTAATTTTTCATGTCTTTTGCTTAGCCACAGGTAGGCACATTACTGCTAATTTTCAGTTTAGGTTAAAACTCTACAGAGACCTCTGCTTTTCAGTGCCTGAGCTGGCATTTGACAATTTGTGAGGTGTCAGGTGAGTACTGATGAGGTTGAGAACTAGGTGTTGTCTTGTTAATGTACTTGGCAGGGAAGCAGAGCAAATTCACAGCAGAAAGAGCCTGTAATAACCCATGGATGAGGATACATATCAGAGCGGATGATGGACTTTAGAGGTCTGGATACAGCAGTTTAAAACGGGATTTGGGGTTTTAACATTATGAAGAAGGAAGGTTATGATTGCAACTTCAGATTTTGAACTGGGTTTAGCATACAGTCTAAATGTAACTAAAAGCAACTTTATTTACATGCTTAAGGTAGGTGGGTTAAATCTAAGTCTATAAGTGGGAAAATTTATGAAAAGATTTTAAAAAATAATTTACATGACAGAGATATTTAAGCTTACAGATAAGCTATATAAAAGAAAAAAAATGACTAAAAGGTCCTAAACTCATAGTATTATTGCAGTTTACCTCTTTCACTCTCAGATAATCTGTGCAAGAAATTTTAAGAATTTTACAGTTTTCTTCTGTAATGATTGATAACTGGATACTCTGCATTTTTGATGGGAGCATTCCCAGAGTTCCAAAACAGCTTCCTTTGACAAGCCACCAGAAATGAACAAATAAAACTATAAATAACACAGGTAATTTCTCTGCTTCTCTATAAAATAGGCTAATAGATTATTTTTTGTGCAACCACTTCCACTGAGAATTTTGTACGCAGCCAAATATTTTGATGCAGTTGTCTGTGCTAAGTCTTGATATATATTACTTTTGCAAAGTTATGCTCCTTGGCAATGACTGATATTTTATGCATTAAACATGTAATCATGTGGCAATTAGGAATGGTGATATTATATAAGAATAGTATGATGATGAAGTTTACTTTGAAACAGTGTTTGGTAAACAACCTCTGTGCAGGATCTCCTAGCAAATGTTTTGATTCTCTCTTCCGTTTAATAGAAGTTCATTGCTGGATGATTATAGGAAAGTGTTCATGAAAGACAGACATTATCAAAGATGCCACAGATAATGTGTCAAAACCAAGGATGATGTAAATCAGAGAATTTTGTTGTTTTATATAGAATCATAGAATTGTTTAGGTTGGAAAGGACCCTTAAGATCATTGAGTTCAACAATTAACCTAACACTACCAAGCCCACCACTAAACCATGTCCCTAAGTGTCTACATGTCTTTTAAGGGATATATTTCTAGATATAAGAAAGACATTTTTTACGCTGGGGGTGGTGAAACACTGGAACAGGTTTCAGTGGAAAACTGAAACACTGGAACAGAGGGGTGGTAGATGCCCCATCCCTGGAAACATTCAAGGTGAGGTTGTACGAGGCTCTGAGCAACCTGATCTAGTTGAAGATGTCCCTGCCCACAGCAGGGGGGTTGGACTAGATGACCTTCAAAGGTCCCTTCCAACCCAAACTATTCTATGATTCTATGATAAATACCTTCAGGGATGGTGACTCAACCACTTCCCTGGGCAGCCTGTGCCAATGCTTGACAACCCTTTCAGTGAAGAAATTTTTCCTAATATCCAATCTAAACCTCCCTGGCGCAACTTGAGGCCATTTCCTCTTGTTCTATCGCTTGTTACCTGGGAGAAGAGACCGACACCCACCTCGCTGCAACCTCCTTTCAGGTAGTTGTAGAGGGCAATAAGGTCTCCCCTCAGCCTCCTCTTCTCCAGGCTAAACAACCCCAGTTCCCTCAGCTGCTCCTCATAAGACTTGTGCTCTAGACCCTTCACCAGCTTCGTTGACCTTCTCTGGACATGCTCCAGCAACTCAATGTCCTTCTTGTAGTGAGGGACCCAAAACTGAACACAGTATTTGAGGTGCGGCCTTACCAGTGCTGAGTGCAGGGGCATGATCACTTCCCTACTCCCGCTGGCCACACTATTTCTGATACCGGCCAGGATGCCGTTGGCCTTCTTGGCCACCTGGGCACACTGCCGGCTCATATTCAGCCAGCTGTYRACCARCAYSCCCASGTCCTTTCCTGCCAGGCAGCTTTCCAGCCACTCTTCCCCAAGCCTGTAGCGTTGCATGGGGTTGTTGTGACCCAAGTGCAGGACCTGGAACTTGACCTTGTTAAACCTCATACAATTGGCCTCGGCCCATCGACCCAGCCTGTCCAGGTCCCTCTGCAGAGCCTTCCTACCCTCGAGCAGATCAACACTCCTGCCCAGCTTGGTGTCATCTGCAAACTTACTGACGGTGCACTCAATCCCCTCATCCAGATCATTGATAAAGATATGAAACAGAACCGGCCCCAGCAGTGAGCCCTGGGGAACACCACTTGTGATCGGCCACCACCTGGATTTAACTCCATTCACCACAGCTCTTTGGGCCTGGGCATCCAGCCAGTTTTTTACCCAGCAAAGAATATGCCCATCCAAGCCATAAGCAGCCAGTTTTCCAGGAGAATGCTGTGGGAAATGGTGTCAAAGGCTTTACTAAAGTCCAGGTGGACAACATCCACAGTCTTTCCCTCATCCACTAAGCGGGTTACCTTGTCATAGAAGGAGATCAGGTTAGTCAAGCAGGACCTGCCTTTCATAAACCCATGCAGACTGGGCCTGATCACGTGGTTGTCCTGTACATGCCACGTGATGGCACTCAAGATGATCTGCTCCATAACCTTCCCCAGCACCGAGGTCAGGGTGACAGGCTTGTAGTTCCCCGGATCCTTGTTCTGTCCCTTCTTGTAGATGGGCGTCACATTTGCGTCATATGGGTGTCACATGGGCATCGCATGGGCGCCTCCAGTCAACTGGGACCTCCCCGGTTAGCCAGGACTACTGATAAATGATTGAAAGTGGCTTCATTTCTATCATTTGAATGTATCTGCACTGATGTAGCCAAAGAAAAGTAATAACTAGCATTTCTGTTTAAATAACAAGTAAACAACAAGCACAACTGCAGACTAAGAATCAGTCAGCAAATGTTCAAAAACAGTGCTGCAAAATATTCTAACTTCTCTTCTGTTGAACTCTTCTGATTCTTCCTTGAATGATACTTATAAGGTGTGTCTACCTTATTGTTTTCACTCAGATGAGAAACATGCTGTTGAAGATATTCTCCTGACCTTCCCCACCTACCACACTTCAGTATAAACTGTAAAGCAGTTTTTGGGGGAGCAAACTTTCATCCTTTTAGATGAAATTAAACTGCTAATGGGCGCCTGCTCATCAGACCTAGCAGAACTAGTCTACAATAATGCCCATAATAATTAAAAAAAAAAAATTCCACATAGTGTAGACGTTGGGTTTTCAGCTCTTTCACTGTACCGATTGGGTTGCACTATGCGCTCTTATATAGTTGGCCATAATAATGTGCAGTAATATGTGTCCTGAAATTTCTAAGAGGCAAATGTACTAATTAACTTCACACTCTACAAATCTTATCCAATTCTATAGCTACCAATTCTGCAGTTTTCAGGACAGTATCAAAAATTTTTAGAAAAGCTCAGCACTGGCAAGGATAGGAATCTCTATCTATCTTTGTTAGTGTGTCAGATTCTTTTGATGCCAAGGAGATGCTCTTGTACATAATCCTTTTTAAGCTTAACCTTTACAAGCAGTTGTAACATTACAGTGTAACATAGACAACTTCTCTTAAAATGTTTTTACAACTGTTTCTAAGTAGCATTCTTTGTAGTGCTAATTAAATGAGGCAGCAGCTCATCATATATTCATGATTCCAGAAATTGCAAATGTCAGTACTGTCAATGTTCTTACACTGCTGTGACATAAGTAGAATAAGCTGGGTTTGAATTACTGATCTCATTATTCCTTCATTCCATTTGCTCTATCATCAACAATAATGTTCAAGTAACAAATAATTTCAGCAAGTAATAGTCAATATTTTCTCTGAAACTGAAGGTTCTGTTCTCAGTGCTGCTTTCACAATAAACTCCAACAATTGCATATTCCTTTAAGTATGAAGGTATTGAAATTGTTGAGAACTGGGAACATTAAAAACCAGAACTAAATGAATAACAACTTTTTCTACTTTGCTTTCTCTCCTTTTGCTTTTTAAATCATAGAATCATGGAATCATTAAGGTTGGAAAAGACCTCTAAGATCATCAAGTCCAACCATCAACCCAACACCACCATACCCATTAAACCATGTCCCTAAGCACCTCATCTACACGTCTTTTAAATACCTCCAGGGATGGTGACTCCACCACTTCCCTGGGCAGCCTGTTCCAACATTTAACCACTCTTTCTTTTTCCTAATGTCCAATCTAAACCTCCCCTGGCGCAATTTGAGGACATTTCCTCTCGTCCTATCGCTAGTTACTTGGSAGAAGAGACCAACATCCACCTCGCTGCAACCTCCTTTCAGGTAGTTGTAGAGGGCAATAAGGTCTCCCCTCAGCTCCTCTTCTCCAGGCTAAACAGTCCCAGTTCCCTCAGCTGCTCCTCATAAKWCTTGTTCTCCAGACCCTTCACCAGCTTTGTTGCCCTTCTCTGGACACGCTCCAGCACCTCAATGTCCTTCTTGTAGTGAGGGGCCCGAAACTGAACACAGTAGTCGAGATGCGGCCTCACCAGTGCCGAGTACAGGGGCACGATCACTTCCCTACTCCCGCTGGCCACACTATTTCTGATACCGGCCAGGATGCCGTTGGCCTTCTTGGCCACCTAGGCACACTGCCGGTAAACTTTAAATGCAGGTAAACTTTAAAACAAAACCCTCATTTTTATTTGAAATATTTTCTTTTTTAAATGTCTAATATTTTTTTATATTTCCAATTTTCATTTTAATTTAGTTTGAAAATATAAAAAATATTTTATATTGACTTTAATTATATAAAAACTTTAAAAAGAGTTTCAAAATTAAATGGCTGAAAATCAGCCTAAATTTAAATTACCTTTTTAATGTATCTAAAATCAGTTAATTTTTTTTCTCAGAACTTTAAGAAACCTTTTTCAGAAATAGATAATGCTTATGAAGACACAGAAATAACTTTGTCATCCTATGAATTTAGCACTAAATGTCAACATTATTAGTCTGTAGTTATAAACACAAGGTAGCTGGTTTTGGTTTGGTTCCTATTTCACATCAATTTCCCACATAATAGTGCAGTAAAATTTGAAGAAAGCAAATTCCAAACTCATCTATTTTGATATTTGTCTAAGAATAAGTAAATTTCAGATATTACAAGACACTGCTTAGAAACTTAACAGATGGCCATGGTTCACAAATTCTTCTTCAGATCCCTCATATAAAAGCAATAAAGGCTGAAATACTTCTTCTGTTAGCGCCAATAGCAAACCTCCTATTGACTACGATGTTGTGAATCAGGCTGAGCACGCACTGGACAAGAATCTGACCACACAACCTGCAGCCAGGAATGTAAATGAGCATGTGTTAACTATATAGGGGTGTCAGAGGAAAATGCAATTTGAATTATATATTTGATCTACTAATTTCTCGCAAAACTAATTTTTCTGTGCTTGTTGCTCTGGAGGAACAGAAATATAAACAACCAGTTTCTCTTCATCAGTCTTGCTCCTTTATTACCAAAGTGTCTTTTCCTCAAAAATTGAAAGCTTCAGTGTTTTCTTTAGTCCTTTCTGACTATAAGGGTTATGTTTATGGAATCAAAACAAGAAAATAATACCGATGATGTATATAATAATGTGATTGGATCAGCACAACTTTTGTGTAGAATGCTGGGTATCAAGTATTTACAGTAAACARCATGCAATAAAGCCAAAATCTAAAACACTTTAAAAGCTGTTAATGAAAAATCACTCCCACAAGAGAAAGAAAAGGGCTTCCTCCCCACTCACACTGCCAATATCATTATTACAGCTTACAATTCATTCACCATGTTCTCTGATTTATCCTCAGGAAGGAAGGCAGCTGGGAATAGGCTATACGAATATTTCATGCTGTAGGAATGTGCTCTAGTTTCTGTGGCAACTCAGGGAAGTCCTTGTGTCATACACTCTTATCCTACACGCGGTGCCATCAATTCGGGCACGTGCAGCAAGTCTGTCACTTCCCTGAAGCACCAGTCCCACTGTGTCTTTGCAGATGGACTGTAAAAGATGTGGCCAAGCTGGCCAGAAATATTGGAGTAGATACCACATTATTACAGAAATGGATATAACTCACTTCTGTAGCTACATCACACTGTTTTCTTTATAGGTATTTTTATTCTGTTTCAGAACTTTGGCCCAGTTCTCAGAAAACATAACTTATTGTGCTGAGATATATGTTTAGAGTTTTACTAAAGCGAATTAATCAAACCAGTTTTGGCATCTCCCAGCAAGGGTGTTTACTATTTAGTTGTTGGTTTGTTTGTTTGTTTTTCCCATAAAATGACCCTTTATTTACTCATGGTTTTGTTTCACTTTGGAGCTTCCAAAGATTCAAAGGCCTTTCTGAATATCAAAAATCCCTGAGGGGCCCTTCTCTAACACAGAAAGCTGCATCGGCTCCAAAAGGATCCCTTAAAAATTATCTACTGTTCTCTGAAACAAAAATATAAATATATACCTATATATACATATGTATATTTTTAAAAGGAATTAGAAGAAACAGCTGGGATAAGTAAAACTAATCTTTTAGTACCAAAATTTGACAACATCAGCTGAGAGGTTAATTAAAGGTTAATTCCACCAACTGAAATGGTAAGCAAAAGTATACTGTTACTCTTGTAATCATAGCTAAACTGTGACCCAAGTAAGGATTGTAAACATTCAGTTACTGACCCATATCATAGGCTAAATAGCTAATTCAAAGATATTGCTAAAATTTATGGCTTCAGTTTCACATTTTAATATGCTAGAATTTATTTTATTTCATCTCATATTTATTTGATGGTTAATGCATCCTATGGATATTTAACTCATGCATACACCATCCAGTGGATACTTGCAATGTTCTGTTTATCTCAGAGATATTTGGGTGAAATATCTAACTCCTAACATCAATGTCCATCCTGAAGGAGGAGGCTATCATGCTAGTTACTCAGTGTTCCAGTACAGCAAATGGAAAGGCCACTTCGTGCACACAATTTAACTCCTGCAAGCACAGAGAACCAGGATGCAGTAATCCATTCCGTAAATGGAATAAGTATGGTTGAAAAGTAGTTATACTTTCTCCCCAGTTACTCCCATTAAAAGACTGACCCAGAACAAATTCTGATGATTAGGAACCTTCTTCTAATTTAGTCTAAATTTACATAGGCCAGTATTTATCTTACAACATTATTGTCCTTTGGCTTACATAACTCTACCCCCTATTTACATTCCTCTTTTTCTTCCCACCATATTTGTAAAAAGGAGTTATATACCTTACAGCCTTTTTTTTTTGCATGACAAACTCTTTTTGCCTTCTCTTATAATTTCTATGAATAATGACAATATTGGCAAAAATCAGGTGAACACTTACTTAGAAGGTAAATGTAAAATCAAGGGGTAAAAGCATTGTTGACCTGGACATAGGGCACCCATATTGGGACACATGATACCAACATCTGGTCAAAGAAGAATCTTCCTCCATTCAAGATCCCACATTCTTTCTTACAGTTAACTATTTTCCATCCACATAAACAGAAAAATTATATATGCATCTTAAAATGGCCAATATCCTAGTGTCTGCTGCCTTCAGTTGGACTGCAAAAACACTTGACCTCAATCACTGCTTCAAGAGGGGCCAAAGAGGGATTGAAACCACCCTCCCACATTTCAGATGAGCTGGATGACCCTAATAACCCAACTACTGGCAGCGAATAATTGAGCACGCTCCCCACACCTCTCCCTCAGTCGCAGCCTCCAGAGCTCCTGAAGGAGAGCTCAGAGAGGGAAGAACCAGAAGCCATAAGGCAGAAAAGGTTTATGTTATTCTGAAAACAAAGTCAAATATTATTCTTCTGAAAACTCTGTGTTTTCAATAAAGCATACATCAAGAGCTGACATCACCACAAACATCCCAGTAGTCCCTTGAAGATATCCCTGTGTTCAGTTTCATGTTTGTTCCCTAAGCAGGATAGTATCCTTCATCTTTAACACTATTGGCAATACTTACCCTTTCCCCAGCAGCTCATACAGTGTGACAATATCTACCTGTGACTATTGTGAACTACATCTGCAGAATATTCATGTTATTTTAAAGTTATCATTACATTTCAGAATGTTTAGGATCTTTCCTCTTATAGGACACAAAATGAAAAATCTACAGGTATTTTGTTTTGCCTTTCCTTTATCAGAATTTAATATGTACCTTACAGAGTCAGACTGCAAATATGACTGTTGCAGGTTAACCTCAGCTGGCAGCTAAGCACCACGCAGTCGCTTGCTCACTGCCCCTTCCCCCAGAGAGAATAGGGGCAGAGAACAGGAAGAGCAAAAGCAAGAAAAGTCCTGGGATGATATAAAGAGAGATTAACAAGTGAAGGAAGGAGGAAGAAAAAAGGAAAAAAAAAAATTAGGCAAAGACAATCACTCACCACCTCTCAGAAGCGGGCCAATGCTCAGCCATTCTCTGAGAAATGTCTGCCTTCCTGAAAGTCACCCTTCCCTCCATTTTTATTGCTGAGCATGGTGTTATATGGCATGGAATATCCCTTTGGTCAGTTTGGATCAGCTGTCCTGGTTGAATCCCCTCCTAACTTCTTGCACACCCCCAGTCTGCTTGGTGGGGGAGCAGAGTTGGAGAAAAAGAGAACGCCTTGACGCTGCACAACTACTGCTAAACAATAGCCAAAATGTTGTTGTGTTATCAACACTGTTTTAGTCACAAATCCAAAACACATGTTTTTGCTGTGAAGAAAATTAACTACATCCCAGCCAGACCCAGTACAATCTCCATCCCTTGTTCCATACCATTTATGTCATGGTCAAGTCATGCAATCCAACACATCCAATACATCCTCATTAACCCATCCCTTTCCTGTCCTTTGATACATACACAGATATCATTCCCTTATGCTATGGGCCATATCCATAAAATCTCCACTGAGTTCATTTCATCCATGACTTGGGTTCTATCTGTTATGGTGGTCACTCAGGACAGGACATATGGCATATTTGTTGAGTTATCAGGCACCAAAGCCAGCTCAGGTCAGGTCAGTGCCGCACTTGAACAGCTCCTTGCAAGGATCATCCTCCATTGATTCAGGTGATTCCTATTGTAGTACTTCCTATAACATATAACTCAAATCATGGGTTATTTTCTCCCAAGGTTAGATCTCCTTGAGGTACACACCCAATTTCCCCATCCTCCCACATTACCCAACAAATGTACCCAGGTCCTTGAGTGAAAGCAATCTCACAAGTGGGTTTGCCTTTTCTAAAGGGAGGAGCAGTCCATGCTGTCTTTCCCAGCCATTTGCCTACACACACTATGGGGAACTTATCTCCTTCTATAGTATGTAAGGAGTTTGCTTGGTCAGGGTCAGGTCAGTTATTTGATCCTCTGGTATTAACCAGGCAAGCAGCTTCTGCTAAATTTGCAGCCTAGTGCTTGTACGTCCCAGCACCCATTACTTTCAGCGTAGTCTTTAACAGTCCATTGTATTATTCAATCTTTCTGAAGGTTGGTGTGCAATAATGGAGTGTGATGCACCCAAATCAATGCCATGTTTCTTGGCCCAGGTGCTTGTGAGGTTGTTTCAGAAATAAGTTCCGTTGGTTGACTTGACTCTTTCTGGGGTGCCATGCTACCACAGAACTTGCTTTTCAAGACCCAGGATGCTATTTTGAATGGTGGTATGGGCTACAGGGTGTTTCCAGCCATCCGATGGTCACCTCCACTATGATATACATGTGATGCTTGTCTTAGTGGATTTGTGGCAGTGTGATATAATCAATCTGCCAGGCCTCCACATATTGATGTGCAGCCACTACCCTCTATACCAGATAGGCTTTAGTCGCTTGGCTTGCTTGATTATGGCACGTTTTGCATTCATGAATAACTTGGGCAATGGCTTTGGTAGTCAGGTCCACCCCTTGACCATAAGCCCATATGTACATTGCATCACTCTTTTGGTGTCCCAATGTTATATGGGCCCACTGAGCTATGAATAGTGCACCCTTATGTTCCCAGTCCAGGTCCACCTGAGCCACTTTGATTCTGGCATGCCACTCTGCTTGCTTATTTTTTCAATGTTCTTCAGTGGCACAGCTCTTAGGCACACAAGCATCTACATGATGTACCTTTACAACAAGGCTCTCTACCCAGCAGCAATGTCCTGCCATAATGCAGCAGACCAGATGGTCCATTTCCATTGATGTAGCCACYCCTACTGGGCATTTGCCATTATCAGTCAGTATAGAGACAGAGTACTGGCCACTTTTCTCGTTTGGCAATCTCTAGGGCCATCTGCATGGCTTTCACTTCTATAAACTGACTTGATTCACCTTTTCCTTTGACATTTTCAGCAACTTGTCATGTGGGACTCCACAAAGCATCTTTCCACCTCCAATGAACCCATCAGTAAACAGAGCATATTGCTTTTCATTCTCTGGTGATTTWTTATACAGTGGGGCCTCCTTGGCACAAGTCACCTCCTTGGACGATGCTTTGAAATGTCTGCCTTCTGGCCAGTTGATGATCTTTTCCAGGACTCCAGGGCAGTTGGGATTCCCCCTTCGGACCCATTGTGTGACCAGTGTTACCCACTTACTCCACATCATGTTGGTTACATGATGTGTAATGGGGACCCTTCCTTTGAACATTCAGCACAGCACAAGCAATTACGGTGCCAAGAGGAGCTGCGCTTCCATACTAGCTACTTCTGAAGTGGCTCAACCCCCCTCATGTGCTGCTAATATCTCTTTTTCATTTGGGGCATAGAAGACCTTAGATCCTCTATATCCGCAGCTCCAAAACCCTAGACGTCAACTTCAACTCTCTCTGGGTGCTTTGTGCCAGAGGCTCCAGGTAGAGTCATGCTCCCTGACTGTGGTGCAAAGCACAGTTCTCACATCTGCTCCTGTCCAGACTGGCCCAAGGGCTACCGCACAAACTAGCTCCTGTTTGATCTACTCAAAGGTTTGTCGCTGTTGGGGACAAGAAAGTTCTTTTTTCAGGTGACTTGATAGAGAGGACTCACAATCTGACTGTGATGGATTAAACTCAGTCGGCAGCTGAGCACCACAGGTGCTTGCTCAGTCTGCATTGGCCAGCTGTGTGATGCTCAGCTGCCAACCGATTTTAACCCGCAACAATGGTTATTCTCAGTCATATATGTGATGCCTTATTCTGAAAGCAGTGCCGTTAATTTCACTGAGGCTGCTGAAGGATCTGGACAATATTCAGTATAATTAAAGGCTTAGAGACCATAAGAATAAATGGCAAGAAAATGCCGTTATAACTACATTGCTGCTTCAGATCAGATATAAATGGTTCAGAATTTTATATACTATAACAGCTTTTAAAATATTTTTAGCTATCCTTATATGACTGAACGTACTAAATCTGAAATGGAATTCTTTCACTCTCAAAGACGTGTTCTGTACCTGAAGAAAGAAACAGGTGAAAACAGAAATGTTGTATTTCCAATCCACAGAAGTTGAGTTGACATATATGTTAACTCCTTAGCCTATTACTACCCAAGGAAAATGTTCCTTAATTTTCCTGCTCACAGACATAGGAAGATTGAAGAAACAATGTAAGGAGGCAAGGTTAAAATATATCAGCAATTTTGGAAAAGTCTGCACTACAGAATGGCTGCAACATGGGTTGATATGCTCAAGCTAACTTTTCCCCCCCTACCTTGGTAAAATACCACAAGCAAAACCCAAAGGATAAGATTAGCAGTCCAGACCTTGCAAGCTTGCTTCAGTTTGTAAGTTTTTGCTTCCAAGGTTAGCCTATGCCAGTGATGCCAGTGATGGTTCTTCGCTGCTAGTATTTAACCTGATGAGATGAAAGCTATGGGCACACACAGTCATATAACTTACAATATTATCCTGCCACTATAGCATATATCTGAACCCGCTGGCAAGAAAAGCCATGAAAGGCATATACTCAGGAGTATTTCACGAGAAACTGCTTTTATCAAGACTTAGCAGCAAGATTTTCCTGTTTTTTTCCTTCATCTAAGAAACTAGGAATATGAATTAATTAATGAGCAAGTTTTTATTGTACAACTATGGAAATTAGTATAGTCCAAAGCCACAAGACACTAGGTACTGTTCATGAATTGTAGCTAGCACATGTACTATCCCAAAAGCAAATTACATGACTATTTTGGGAAGGACCACGCAACTCATACAGCAATCTATTAAGGCTGCTGAGCACATCATTACAAGCATAATTTGACTTCATCAGGGATTTAAGTGTTTTGATAGAAATAATAAAGGTTAGACAGCTCCCATTGGCTTCAGGATGAATGCTATTCAAGCACAGTTTTCCATAATTAATCACTCTTCTGCATCCCTCTGCTTTGTTTTCTTTGCCTCCTCTTCCTCAACAGTTTCTCACTAAATGAGCCTGCTACAGCTGTAATTTCTTTTAAATGACAGTACCTTCCTCAAAAGTCTAAACCACAGGCAGCAGGTACATATTACTCCATGATAGCATCACCTTACTAACAAGGAGCAATTATGAGAATGAAAGAGTTGTCATATTTGTTATCAAGTACATTCATTTATTGTTTAAGAAAACACCATTAAAAAGTGATCTAATACAAAACCTCAAATATAATAATCTGACATCTACTGCAAAGTAATTTGATTCAAAGTCCTCAAAGATTTAACAGAATATGTTGGAAGAAAATGAAGTACACGTTACGTATTACTGAAAACTTAATAGAAATTGATGGTGTTTCTCTCTAACAGACGCCAGCTGCTGTTCTAAATCTTATGTAGTTTTATTATCTGTAGATAGGAAAATAAGTGATCTATAGCTGATTTTTGCTTTTTGCATTGTAAAATATCACAAAAATATGGTGTAAAAGAAGAAATGAGAGAAATTCTGCCAACAAAAAAGAATCCTTACTGAACAGCAAAATAGAAGATTCTCTTTTAATAGGATGGGATGGAAACAGGATGTTTGGAAAAATCTTCAAACTGAAATTACTTGATGATCATAAGTTTTGGGTAAGTAATACCATTGGTAGTAGTAATAAATTTAAATTGATTAAATATTTACAAAGGAAATTATCCCTTTATTGTTTCAGTAAAGGACATCAGTAAACAGATTTAATGTATGTCAATGGAATTTAACATTTTCGTGTATTTTATAATGGGAGGCAGTAAACAGATTTAATATACATTAACACTTTCAGTCTCCCTTAAAATAAATATAAGTTCAGTTCCATGAGTATATTTACCCTACAATGGAGGAAAATTGCAAGGATTTTCAGAATATTTAGCAACACATGCTCACTCTTTATAGGTTATAATGGAGTCCTAAAATGAATGGATCCAGATGGCTATTCTGCCTCCTCCACCAAGTGGGAATATAGAAACTGGACATGGCAAATATGCCTGGAAAAGTCACCCTCACAGGCTGTTGTACAGCTATTACCAGACCTACTGGACTAGTCACTCTTGTACTGCTACTTTTTCCTTGTGCATGGAGAGTAGGAAAATATATCTATTTAATCATATAGCCATAGACCCCAGATGCCTATTTCTTAGACAATTCACTTCTGCTTAATGTGTTCCTATTCAACTGTTTTGGGGGAAGATTAGGGCTACTCTCTCCCCCACAGATAGAATAAAAGAGCAGGATCTTGGCATTCTGCGGCTCTTTACACCTATGCATGTAAACTAAAAGAAAATCTATCATCTTTAGCATCCTGCAATCCAGCAGGAGAAGGAGTAAAAATCGTTCCTGCTGAACAAGAGCAAATGGATCACTTCTCTATCTTTTGACAGATTTAAAAGGTGGAGGGAAAAAACCAAACACCAAAATACAACAACGTTACTACCACTTTTGTTTTTAATAAAGAGATTACAAAATATATGGTATCTTCAAATTCAGGCATTGGTAAGTGTGTATGTTTTACATAGCTTCAGAATACAGAGACAAAGATAAACTTCAAGTTATCAGAGCTTACCCAATGGCAGAACCAGTTATATATAATGCTTTAAGATCTGCCTTCCTAGAATTAATGAATTTATTGTTAAGTTTTATTGTTGAATTGTCTGTGTCTAACAGATTTACAGCACTTCACAAAAAATATTTTCTGTTCCTTTCTTCCTAATGTGGCTTTATCTTATAGAACACACATTTAGGCACCATGTAGCTGGTGAGCTTGTCCCACTGTTTAATTAATGTGCATAATAAATCACAAAATGCCACAAGTGGAAAACTGCAGAGTTTGTAATAATGTAATAATGATTTTGTATCCTATAACCTCCAACGCTGAGAACTAAAATTGACTCTGTATACTGCTGCCTTCATTTCTATATATAAAGCCCACCTACACACATGTCCCATCAAAATCATCCAGAAGGGAATGTGTCCCCCTTTTTCCAACCTGAAGTAAATTGGGCTTTATGGAGGGGAATTATTACAGTCCCGGGGGATAGAACTCAGCTACCTCCTCTAAGCCATAGGTGTAGAGCTAATTTTGTTTCTCCACAGAGACTTTCTTTCCTTCAGGCTAGAGCAGATGTCAAAGCTCCTTCATCTAACTTTCTGGCTGTCCAAGTCCTCTGACCTTCTGCAGCTCACCCTGCCCAGATCCAGCACGTTAGGGAAGGTCTGCGGTGCCATACATGCATACCATGTGACACAAGGCAGGTGAACCACTAAGGTTTTGATGGTCCAGACTTCTCTGAAGCCTTGAAGCTAGAATGCATTTCTCCCTCTAATATGGAAATASTTTTCCAACTGCTCAGCAGGTGCATAAATCGTATTATGGCATTCAGCCCAGTGCCATAACACAGATGCAGTTTCAGTTTACTGTTTATCTTGGCTGATGCATTAAAATTATGTCCTCAATCACCCTTCATTCACTTCAGTTTCATTCAAGTAGATAAGCTTATAATGTGGTGGTGAAATTACAAATTTATCCACGATGTATGTATGTGTTGCCAGTACTGAGTGTGCAGACATCAGAAAGAAGAAATTCATGGTTGGATTTCTCAATAATTTTGCTTGAAGCATGCAACCTGCTCAAACTGAAGAGCTCCAAAGAGATACAGAGTTTAATAAACACACATACTGCTTAATTTGTGTTGAATCATTGCTTAAATTTATGAAAAAGAACAGGCCAAGTGTCTATCTGCACTTCATACTATAAGAAATAGAAAAACAAAATATTAGCAGTTAAATAGCTTAAACATCATCCATGTGATTTCATAAATATGAAATTTGCTTCATTGCATATCCTGATTTTAAAATACTCACAGCTGGAAATAGCTTCAATGGCAACATCCGTTTCCAGCCAGCAGATCCAAATATTAGTTGTATGTAGTTAAATCTTTTAATCCCAAAATAAGATGCAAAGTCCCTGAAAGAGTGAGTAAATTTAAATATCAGAGGAACAATTCTTCCTGATTGTTAGATGTGTGATGCATATGAGCACTAGGAGAAGATTTATATTATTTTTATATTTCCCATATAAATTATACCCAAGTATTGGCATATAAATTTAAATAATTCTTAGAACAATCAGTATTTCTGCAATAGGGAATTTTCTGTATATTCAAAAGTAAAATGTGAATCTCTTGTTTATTTGTCATTTCTCCGTATAGAGGATCTTTTGTCTAATCACTGTGTTTGTTTGAAAGATATTCCTAAAAATAGAAGCAAATTAAATGATTTGTCTTCACAGCTCATCAGCTTTTATCTAACCAGAGTGCCTTCGATACTGATTTCTATTCTAGTTCATCTATTTATGAATAAATTTTCTTTTTTTTTTTTTCTTCTCAGCCACATGCTTACTATCAATGATGTTTTTGTTTAAACATAAATTGTCCTTTTCTAGCTCATGGCCTCTCTTGATGTAACAGCCAAGTGCACTGCAGAACTATGAGCGACAAACTACAGAAAAGTGGAAATACAGCCCTGACTGAGTTCCTGAAGTGAACTGGAGCTAAGGTATTCAGGAGGTGATCAGATCAATTCCGAAACCTACAAAAATTAATAATGCTAGATTTATGAATCCACACACTTTTTTTTTTTTAAAAAAAAAAAAAAAAAAGATTATAACACAGAACTCCCCTTTCTCTGCAGGATGTGGAGAGTGGGCAGGAGAGAGGTCTCATTCAAACATGAAGTTTGAATAACAGCATAGGGAATACAGCAAGTGGCAAGGCAAAGAAATTGTTTTCTGTATCAATGCTGTCTTTTTTCAAGTGTATTTCTGTAGAAAGTTGTCCTTTAAGGATTTGTAAGTATTATTGCTACAAACATCCATTTTCAGGAGGTCATAGAATGGATATGAAGAATTTGCTGGAGGCCAAAACACAGCAGACAAGATACTGCCAACCTTAGGACTGCATCAGGAGAGAGGTTTCTGGTGAGGACATGGAAATACTAGTGCCATTAGAGTATAACTAACTGCATGGCACAGTTATGTTCACCTAGCAATTCCAGTTGGAGCAATCTGAAGGGGAAAGGCAGGATTATGAACAGTCTATTTTAAGAGAGAATGCTAGAAAAACCTTATTTGTTTAGTCTAGTTTAAGGAAAAAAATGCTGAGAGGGATATGCTTGCTGTTCATAAAGACATTGGGCTAACACCAAAAGACAAACAAGCACTATCTATCTTAGTGTGGTGGCTTGACCTTGGCTAGCCTCCAGGTGCCCACCAACCCTTCCCTTTCTCAAGAGGGCAAGAGGAGGAATCATGATGAAAAAGCTCGTGGGTCGAGATAAGGATAGGGAGATCACTCACCAATTACTGTCACGGGCAAAACAGACTCAACTTGGGAAAATTAATTTAATTTATTGCCAATCAATAACAGAGTAGGATAGTGAGAAATAAGAACAAAACGAAAAACATCTTTCCCCCCCACATCCCCCCCACTTCTTCCCACTCATCTTCACTCCTAACTCTTCTACCTCCGCCCCCTGAGCGATGCAGGGGGATGGGGAATGTGGGTTGTGGTCAGTCCATTACCCTTAGTCTCTTCTGCTCCTTCCTCCTCATGCTTTCCCCTGGTCCAGCATGGGGACCCTCCCACAGGAGACAGTCCTTCATGACCTAATCCAACATGGGTCTTCACCATGGGCTGTAGTTCTTCATGAACTGCTCCAGCATGGGTCTTTTCCATGGGGTACAGTCCTTCAGGAACAGACTGCTCCAGCATCTTAGTCAACCAAGAACTGAAATAGATAACCCAAAAGTTCCATAACCCAATGTCCATTACTGCCAATAGGAAATTAGTACATTCCATCATCTATCGTATAATTTTTTTTTTTTTTTYAGGTTTTCAGTTGAGGAGTTTCTGATTTTACTTCACAGCAGTCAAACAAAGTTTCTTCTGAGTAAATGGTGGTAAACCTAAGGGTCAGTCCTAAAATAAATGGGCTTGGAAAATCAGCAATCATCATCAGCTAAATAAGTAACATACAACTTATATTTGCTGGATTGGGTGAATGGCATAATGTTTCACCCAGTGTGACAAAAAAAAAAAAGGTCAGATCAGGACTATCATCAAACATACAAAGAAAGGCTTTACAAAAAAAACCCAACAGATAATTGGAATAGTGCCTGCAATCTGCAAAGAAGATCTAATTTTGAATGGACTGGGTAAAAAGTAAAAGAATTAATCTTGTCTCCTTGCCATTCTCCTCATGGTCAACTGTTTTATTTTAGTGAGATGGCATCAAGACATTTCAATGTCCCCTTTTGTGAGACATTAAGTCTCAGTCCTGAAGGCATTTAGAATTCATTTATTGTTTGTTTTGATGAGACAAGATATGTGAGTGACAATAATGCTTAACGCGTTTTGAGGGAAAGCTTAACAGCATCAATTCCAGTAGGTTGATGTAAGCTCACTGTAAGTGACAAGGCCATCCACACAAAATCAAACAACTTCCCAAACCTCCAAATGTCAGTAAGAGCTATGCAGACTACAAAACAACGAGGACAGGCAATTCCAGTTTTCACAAATCATCTTCGTATTGCCCACCCAGTAATTGCTGGGTGCTCAGTTAATCATCCATATTTGTGCATACAAGCCTTTAACCAGTGGTTAAGTAGGAAGCATATTATTTCTCAGAATGAACAGGCTACAATATAATAGTAGTCTTTGTTAAATGAGAAACAGAGGTTAAACTTAAACATGTAGGCACATGCTTTATGTAACCCATTATACTAAGTAACTACACAAGTAAATAGCATTAACCTTTTTTTTTTTTTTTCTCTATTGAGAATTAATTAGAAAATGCAAAACCAGAAATCTTGAAATTATTAGTTTAGTGTTTTGTAAGATACTAGAAGTTTTAATTAAACTGGGAAAAAAATAAAATCTGTAAATAATTAACAAAATAAATTTTAATTAAAGTAAGCTTTCTGATATTTCTCTGTCTAAAACAGGTTAACACAAAGACTTCTTAAGGAGCCATTGCCAAGATACAGCAGCTAGATATTTGAGGACTAATTTTCAAGGGTAATGAAAAGCTTTTATATTGAAATTTTGTACCTAGAGATTTCAAAGTCAGAAATATTATATCCAATTTTGCAGATGGAAAAATTCTTTGAATATGACCAAAAAAAAAACCAGGTTCAAAGTACCTTCATTATATAAAGCTTTGCTGAATTTTTCCACTTTGGAAGGGCTGATAAGAAGCATTCACAGATCTCCACCTTACTTTTATAAAGCAGCCTGTATGAGGCTGGTAGGGAATAAGATTCTCATGTTGCAGACAATTGGAGCAAGTGTAACATTACATTGTTTCATAATACTCATTAAAACAATAGTTATTATGTATTTGTGTTTATGTAACTGCATGTCACCATACATCTTAGATCAAAGAAAGGTTCTCAATATCTAAGTGTATCACTTGAAGTAATACAAACCAGTTAAATATCAATCTGATGTAGCGCAGTCACTTTTTAGACAACATTTGAGCCTTTCATACTCTTGCTTTAGATAATATATTAACAGGAGTAGTAATTCACCTTCAATGTATCAGTTTTTGCTATAACTCATACCTGGCTGGATAAATTGTTTACTGAGCCCTGAGCAGACTGAGGAGATGTCTCCACTGGAATCAAAGTTCGCTCCCAACATTCTTTCATAAAGTCTTCTTTAATGTCTATCAGAAAGGCCAAATATTGTGTAAAAACCTTGGTTTCCAACCACTGGAATAAAAAAAAAAGTTTAATTTCTCAAGCTGTTATGGACAGACTTACTAGGTACACTTGGCTGTATTCACTTTTTTAAAAAATTTATTTACAATAGCAAATGTAAGAAGTTTCTAACAAAAGATGTACAAAGAATAAAGTAAACTTACAAAAATTACCTACAGCATAAATATCCCTTGCAGAAGATCTAACAAATTTTGCTTTTCTTATTTTTAATYGAGGTTCACAAATACTGCCCTAAGAAAAGCACCCAAAATCCTGTGATTGCTTAAAATCTTGTAGTCCATCTTTTCCTGATAAGCCATAGTAGCTGGGCCATAGTAGATTTTCTATCAAGTAAGAATGCCATTTTTTAAAATTCCACTTAAAGAAATTACCTTCTTAAATCATTTAACATAAATTAATAGTGCTGCAGTGTAATCACTGGAATATTTTATACCTAGACGAATGTGATTTTTTTAATGTTTAAACGCCTATTGTAGGCAAAAGTGCAAGCAAAAAAGTGACATTACAAGCTAAACACTTAATGAGATAAATATGTTTGTTTTCCTTTTTTTTTTTTAAGAAAAGCTTCTTTGGGGTAATTTGGTTTAGCTTGTAAATTGTATGAAATGCACCTATAAATACTTTGGATGCAGTAAAAATTTAAGAACACTTTACAAAGTACTTTTAACCAATTTGATGAAGTTTCTACTAAGATTTTATTCTGGGTCATGTCACAAAGCTAAGGTACCCAGTCTTGGGCTACTTGGGCGTATACATGCTGAGCAGAAGTAATTGCAAATGTTATGATGTTATGAGGCTCAGACCAAGTAGTAAGTATTCCAGGATTTCAAAATCCTTTTGGTGACATCGTTTCATGTCAGAGAGATTTTAAACTCTCTGCTTCAATTCATTTTGAATGATTCAAGGCAGAAGAATGACTTTCCAAAATCTTTGTAATCCGTGTCTTTACAAGATGGTGTGAAAGGAAGTATTTTAGATCATCCTTTAGATGATCTTTAAAGGATCCCTTAGATCAATCATGTCACCCATTGGCAGTTTCAAGAGCTACAACTTGTCCCAGCAACAGAAAGCACTTTCTAATCTCATGGTTTGATATGCTGACCATTACGTCTGGCAATATATATGAAGTACTCATCCCCATCTCTATCTTCTTTATTGCATTAATGTTCTCTAGAAGCTATTTCTGCCTTAGAAAATTTCTGCTACTTCACTGCACCAAGTCCTAGAATGCAAGAGATGAAACAAGAAGTTCTTGCTAAGAAAAGTGATGCCTTATTCCATACACTTCATTTTTTTAAACAACCAAGCTTACTAAACAGCATTGATCAGTGGCTGTGATGATAGAAAACATGATTTGTGAACATAAAACAGGCTGCATTGTTTGTTTTTCTTAAATTAACTGTGCCTCTCTGGTTGTGTAAATCATAGGTATCGCTGTGGCATGGGTTAGTGCCAGTAGCATTTTAGCATCTGGCCATCAGTCTTAAGCTTTACCTCAATTCCACTCATTGCTGTAGTTTAGATCCCATGTGTCACACTTCTTTGTCCTCCTTATCATTCTAGTTCTTCAAAAAGTTTGTAGCTCTTCTCATTCATTAATCTTTTCTCAGGAAGAAAAAAACCTCACTTTTCTATGCAAGCCAATCCTATCAGCCTCTGGATTCATTCATTTTTCTCCAGAATTTCCATTATTTTCTCAGCATTTCTGATACTGAAATCACCTGACTGAAATTACCTGAGGATTTCTGTGGGGGTTTCTAGATTTTATATCAAGAATTACATAATAAGACATATGAAACTATTAATCTATGGTCCAGAATTATGGTCCACAACCAGCCCCATCAGCCATAAATTACTGACTGCTTCATCATAGATCTTTTTTGGTATTTTTACAGCACTGTATTTGTACAAGGCTTTTGTGACCTTATTACCTTATCTAGTGAAGTCAACGGAAGATCTGTCTTTGATTTAGTGCTCACAGAAATAATCCACTGAATTGGAAATATCAGATGTATTTGTCTCAAAGCTACCTGGAAGCAAATGACCATGGAAACCCTTTTTACAGAATATGTTGGGGTGTATAAGAGAAAAAATGTCTTGGTTTCTTTACCTGTCCTCTGAAAGATAATCTTTGGAGATTAAAAACCACACTTGGCATGTATTATTTGAACAAGCCTATTTTACTTAGTATAAAATCAATTTACTGTTTATTTTGAGGTCATAACATCAGATTAGACTGAAAATGTTGTTTAGTCTCATTTAAGAACTGGAAATTATTGCATTTGGGTGTAAAAAAGCTTAATCTGCAAGGCATAATGCAACAGCGAGTCATTAAAATCAGCTTTTTACTGTCACACTTCTTCATGATCAGCAGATTTTGCCACCATGTTACACCATAATAGTTCTGAATTAGCTATTACAAAAATCGATAAAGCACCCCATCTAACATAACATGGATGTCCCAGTGACCAAGATTTATATGGTAATTCTCAACTAAAAGTTCCTCATTCTTTCTCAAATGTGAATACAGCATCAAGAAGCCGATTTTCATGACTATCACTTGAGTCATGAGCTATGACTTTACATCTGTCCTTTTCATTATCACCATATCATTATGCAAATGTAGTTCCTGCCTGCTCACATCTTAGTTCAGTCTGCCTGTTAATTACATAGCAATGCTGTAATGTAAGCACCTCCATCCTGAGTTTCACATTCTGATTTGTATAATAACTTTAAACACATTATTGCAAACATTCATCGAAATATTCCATATAAAGACTAAATGCATCTTTATAATCTAATGAGGTCCCATGGCTGAAGCTGTAAGTTCATCATGCCATCACTACCTCATAGCTCTATGGCCATAGCCCTCTGGTCTACAGTTCAATTCACTGGCTAGTGCAGCCATGGATGACAACAGAAAATCTGCCATATTCTACATATTGTCACAGTGAAATATATTCTGGAATTAGACAAGCAGTGTCAGAAGCATCATTTTGTCTACAGAAAGCATGATTTATTTGCATATTCCAGAGAGTGCTTAATTTTGGAGACACAGGCAACAGAGTTATTAACCAATGGTGTCTAATTTTTACAGCTCTATTGTCTCAAGAGACACTTGCTTTCAAAAACAGAACAAAAACAAGAAACAGGGATTAGCTTTTCTCATTTCAACCTTATTTTATGCAATAAATGTTATCCATGCCACATCTGTAAAGAGATTCCATTTCTTATTACCTACTGTCAGACCAATGCTGCCAATAGGGTGTATAGCGTTGACAATTATTGCTGTGATGATAGATAACTCCAAGCAACTTGCTCTTATTATGTATTTTACATCAGGATTGTCCCCTTACTAGAACACATTATCAGAGCAATGGCTCTTTGTGTTATCCATCACTTGAGCAATGTTGCCTAGTGTTATTCATCATGAAGGCAATGACACTTAAAGTCATACATCATCAAAATGATGGTCCTCCATGTACAAAGCAAAAAAGTCTTTCTCAATATTGTAGGTGTGATGAAGAATTTATAGGAAACCTTTTGATGATTTTTAAAGAAAATAAATTGTTTGTAAAAAATAACCACACCACCTAACTATGTAATCTGCCAGGATTTAATAGCACATTATTATCTCATGAAATAAACCAAGATAGCTCTTCCAAATTTTGTTGGAATGATCAGGAAATTTCTAGGGGAGAAATAAAAATTATTTTTATAGCATAATTGTGAGTGGAAACAGTGTCACAAAATAGAACAGGAAAAGAAAACTATCAAGCTGAGGCTCCAACAGTGAGTCACCCAACTTCACTTGTGAGAATTCAGAAATCTGAGCAGTATTTCCTATTTGACTGATCTTCTGAATTAGCAAGTTCTCTGAGAGGACATTTCTTGAACGAGGACAGTAAGGACTCTTGCAAGTTTCTTTTATTCAGTCTAACAGAATTAGAACCTACATTTTATGTCTAAACTACACCACAGAGACATTCCTTTCCAGAATTCTTACCCATGATGATCCAATTTTTCCTCTTAAAGAATATGAAATCTGCCTTGATAACATCTTCAGTTCTGTTTTTGGAAAGAGTATAATACATTCTTTTTTGCAGAAGTGTAACTCTAACAGATGACATCATACACAGAAGAGACAGAATATAACTGTTTCAGCACCTGCAAAATCAGCATATTATTTTATAACCTRATGATAAAGTCTCAGTGATAGCTATACTGCTACCTGTGCTTCCTTTTTCCTGGTATTCCTTGACGGTATGCATGCTGAGATCTTTCAGTTCTGCATCAGAAAGATGAACATTTATGTCAGGAATAAGTTTCATCATTTTGTACACTATCTTATGCTCTTTGGCTGTTCTTTGAATAGGTTTGCAAAATAAGTTATTGTCACATATGAATATATAAACCATTTGGGGAGTTCAGATTTATTTTAATTTGTCACTATTAAGCACAGTGATGTCTAATAAGTTCATTTATTCTCCTGGAGTCAAATTCAACTTCAAAGAACCATTACTTCAACCTTAGTGGATTATGCTGTTTTAACTAGATTTTTCCAGTCAACGACACTACACTTTGTACTAAGTCTAACAATTGCAATACAGCTGCTATTTATGTGAGCTTTACCTTGCAAGTTTGTGTCCATGCACTATATCATTTATGCCATCACACAATCTTAAGATATCTTGCCACAAATGTATGCGTGTTTATGCCTTTTGCAAAACTTACTGTTAAACCCCTGTAAGTTACACAAGACACACAGCTTACTTATTTAGCATAGTAATTAAAGTATCTCAAAGTTGTTCCATCAAATCTAATGTTTAAATCACGGGTCATTCTTACAGCATTAACTTTGTAGTTACTTCATTAACTATTGGCTTKGCCAGCTTTAGTCTTCGTGAAACACTCAGCTAAAGCAACTCCACAGTGATAACACACACTGCAAAACTGATCATACAGTCTTGCCTTGGGCAGTTTCCAGATTCTCTGAAGAACAGTGCTCCTCTTTAACAAATGATCCAAATAAACTTTAGTGCTTTTAAGCCACAAATATTTAATGTCCGAGGAAGTAAAATAATTTTAGATATTTAAACTGAAAAGCTCTTTCAGGTGTTTTTAATGCTATTGAACAGGAACTCAGCCATTTGCTTGAGAGAAGAATTTGAGTTATAGAATTCAAAGTGATCATTTAAGTGTCTACCATGAGAGAGATTATCAAGGCTCTTTACAGAAAAAGGAACCCATTTGTCTTCATTATTATTAAACTCCCAGCAGCAGCAACAAAGCAGTGGACTATTGCAATAACATTTAGTTACTATGCCTTTGTTACAGAATTTGAACATAAAGTATGTGGGTTTGCATGTGCAAGTACTTATAGACCAACGTCTCTTCTGCCCATTAAATAGAAATTTCCCTCCTGTCTCTGCTTCTTTAACTTTCTAATGGCTCTTTGCTCTTTTCTTCTTTAAAAAAAAAAGACATTATCTGGTAACCTAAAGGGAAATTGTAGCTAAAAAGCACATTTAATAATATTGATCTTAGAGTGCTCTTTAATTTAGAATATAAAAGTAATTTTTATTTATCACAATTTTCCCATTAAAAAGTTATTGTGAAACTAAACTTGCATCTGTATCAGCTCTTTGCAAGTTAAAGTATCTCTCTGTTTCTATCTGAAACTATTAGCCATACTGTGAAGTTACAAAGACAAATCTGAAAACCTCTTAATTCCTTGGTCTGTGGCATAGATATTGGATTTCTGTCTCAATTTCTGATAGTCAAAGAAGCATTAAAAAAGCCTTTAAGAGGTTGAGAAAAAAGTGGTCAGTTAAAAATACATTTTCCTACATAAATCAAAACCAATAATATTAAACATAGATCTTCTTCATATTCCATTTTTTCTAACCCATCTGCCCATATTCCTTCATAGCAGTTGGATAATTGCTCCTTCATCACAGTATTTTTCAATGTTTATTTATTAAAATAAAAGGAAATAAAAGGAAATAAAGGAAACAAAATAAATGAATAAACGAACCAAACGACATGAAAGATGATTTTCTGCATTGTTACTACAATAGTTGTTCTCATTTACAAATCAATAGAAATTAGGCTAGAATTTTGTGGTTCATCTATTGCTTCTATTTTTCTCCATTTGTACTGGTTTTGGCTGGGATAGAGTTAAATTTCTTCATAGTAGTTTGTATAGGGCTATGCTTTGGATTTGTGACCAAAGCAGTGTTGATAATACAGGGATGTTTTCATTATTGCTGAGCAGTGCTTACACAGAGTCAAGACCTTTTCTGCTTCTCACATCACCCCACCAGCGAGAAGGCTGGGGGTGCACAAGAAGTTGAGAGGGGACACAGCCAGGACAGCTGACCCCAACTGACCAAAGGGACATCCCACACTAAGTGATGTAGTGATCAGCAATAAAACTGCGGCAAGAAGGGAGGTTTGTCAGGTCTGCTGTTGCTCAGGGACTGGCTGGGCATCAGTCAGTTGGTGGTGAGCAATTGGGCATTTTTTGAATCACTTCATTTTCCTGCGTTTGTTTCTTTTTCTCTTTATTGTTTTTGGTTTTGCTTTTTTTTTCCTTTTTTTTTTTTTTTTTAAATTATTAAACTGTCTTTATCTCAACCTATGAGTTTTCTCAATTTTAGCCTTCCAATTCTCTCCCCCATCCAGCTGGGTGGGGGAGTGACTGAGTGGCTCACAGCCTGTAAAAGAACTGCAATATATACTATAATACTTACGAGGCCTGGAATTAAGAATCCTCAGTTCCCTAATATGGGGCTTTTTCATTTCAGGAAACAGTAAGGACATCAGCAAATAAGGCTGGTGTTAGTCAAATACTTGTCTTAGAATCATAGAATCATTAAGGTTGGAAAGGACCTCTAAGATCATCAAGTCCAACCGTCAACCCAATACCACCATGCCCACTAAACCATGTCCCTAAGCGCCTCATCTACACGTCTTTTAAATACTTCCAGGGATGGTGACTCCACCACTTCCCTGGGCAGCCTGTTCCAATGTTTAACCACTCTTTCAGTAAAGAAATTTTTCCTAATGTCCAATCTAAACCTCCCCTGGCGCAACTTGAGGCCATTTCCTCTCGTCCTATCGCTAGTTACTTGGCAGAAGAGACCAACACCCACCTCGCTGCAACCTCCTTTCAGGTAGTTGTAGAGGGCGATAAGGTCTCCCCTCAGCCTCCTCTTCTCCAGGCTAAACAGTCCCAGTTCCCTCAGACGCTCCTCATAATTCTTGTTCTCCAGACCCTTCATCAGCTTCGTTGCCCTTCTTTGGACACGCTCTAGCAACTCAATGTCCTATTCTCTGAACAAATGAGGTTATTTCCAGGAAAAAGGCAGATTAGAGTTTGGGGGAGAGGAGGAATGAGTTCTGGTCAGAGAACCTGAGCAGAATTTAAAAAGAAAATCTACCTGGTTGTGTCAATTCTTTAACCAAATTGATACAGAGCAAGGTAGGAAGACACCAGGATGAAACACATTCCAGATACCAAAACTTTCTTCCTTTAAAGAAATTAAGGCCTACGGAAAAGATTTTGAGTAGTCCTAAAGAATTAACATATATTAATGCCTTGAATTTTACAGCTGTATGTTACAGCGAGTACACAATACAATAGCCTTCTCATACCCACTACCTACCTCACCCGACAGATTACCCTTTCAATTGTAAAGACTTACTTAGGGCTAAAAATTCAATGACATAAGCAAATGATAGTGCCCAAATTGTTCTGTTTAACCTTTGCTCTCTCATTCAGATACAATTAATCTTTGCATTTTTAGGCCTTCGCTGTCATTAACATGTGTGCCTGCAATTTACATTAAGTATTACTTTGCAAGAATGAATCATGCATCATGAAAAGGATGTTCATTACTGGTCTAAAGTATATTACTTGTTCATTAATTGAGAAAAAGTCAAGAATAAGATACAGGAAAATCCATGGCTACAGCTTGTTTTCGACTGTATACAGCTTGGAATATCAGGGTAAAAATTTAAATACATTTCCACTGACTTTCCATTAGGCACCAGAAGTAGCTTTATGTAATATATAAACTACAAATAATGTGTTTCCTTAAACTCTCATATGCTTTAATGCAATACCTATGTAATATCACTTAAAGCATTGAGGAAGCGGCATTTTATATGAAATATACAGGATATATAAAATACATACATATTAAAGTAGAACTACTATTTTAATCAGGTAATATTTACTCACCTAGAACAATGTTTTAAAATGATGTGAAGGAAGGAAACTGAGTGTTTTAAAAGTTATGCTAATGTTATTATAGCTTTAGTGAGTTTAGAAGAGCTATGCTTTTATTTCCAGGTATCAAAATTGTGGGAAAATTTAGGAATAGCCATAATCAGTATTCAGCTATTGTTCCAATTCCCCTATGTGCAACACTTGTTTAGATGTAAAAAGGACTTTCCTGGCTAGTAACCAGGCAATTATTCATGTTTAAAAAACATAGTTTTATTGCCACTAGGTAAGATAAGACTATTGTGTGGATGTCTAGCCCACATGAAACAAATTACAAATCTCAGTTCTGGCTTTAGTATTTCACCTGTGTAAGTAATTAAAGATTTAAGAATAAAAGGTCTAAGGTAAACTAGGTAGCTACAATTTATTCAGACATTTTTAAAGCTTTTAATAGAAGTTTCTTACAAAAATATGAGTCTGAAAAATCACTGGCTGATTAATACTGCAAACAGTCATAATGAATAAAATTAAAGACTAGGAATTTAAAAAATGGGAATAAATAAGAAAAAAATATGCTGCTTTCTCTCAGAGTGAACAATATCCTGCTTCAAGAACAGTTCCTCGAGGTTTCTAATAAGAAACTCCCAGAATGAAAATAATTTAGTAGTAGAGTGATTTGGGGGATCAGGACTGTTAAACATACWTAAATAGTGGCTTGAAAGAAGTAGTGAATAAAGACAGTTGGAAGAGAGGCTGTTCATGAGGAGTTACTTTTGCTATTGAATGCTGCAGGCTCTAAGATTGCAAAGAATGAATAAAATGGGCCAGTATAATGATAAAATTATGTATCAACAATGGCAAGGAAAATTATATGGAAATGATTAATTTTGTCTGCTTATATACACTGATAGCTTCTTAGTGGCTGAAAACACTGTGGAAAGAAAACTAAGCATCTTTAAGGAGAAACCAATGAATAATCTGATGAAACACACAGCAGTCATAAGCATAAATAGGATGCTATGATAGATATAATTAGAAATGGACTAATAGACACTATGTATAATTGCCTTAAGTGCAGCTGTGAGATGACCATATTAAGGCTAAAAGGCTTCTTTTCACACTTAACAAACAAATATTTTCTCTTCCTATAATGTCCACAGAGCTAATTTAATCTCAGGACCTTCCTTGTGTACGTGATGTTCAAGCGAAGCGTACTGGAAAAACATATAGAGACATTTAAGAGATACTAGGTCCATGCCTTCAAGAACACATCTGCAGCTTCGTATGAAATCTCACAACCCAGTTATTCTGAAGGGCCCTCAGTACTATGATCAGTAGAGCTGATCAATTCAAAGGTGTTTCTGATACTCTTGGAAAAAGCAGCATAGCCCTTACGCACCTTTGGAGGAATGAAATGTCATATCTGTTCACTAGGTTACCTGGCAGCAGAGGTAGAATTTTTTTTTTTTTTTTTCTGTTTGCTTTAACTGGCATAAAAAAAAAAACATGCTTAAGGATCAAAATGAACTTTGCGATCTGGCTCTGAATGATGCTCTCCTTCAAAAGTAAACTAGGCACGGAACTTGGACAACATTTCCAGCCGTATTTTCCTGAAGCATTCTTTTCAACACAAATATTCTCAAGTTAGTAACAATAAATCACATTGTAGACGTACATACATAGACTTGTGGTATGTTGAATTAAGGTTGGGGGGGAGGATATCTTGTATTGAAATGGGTAACTAACGATGTAATGAAGGCTAAAAGCAAAAACAAAGCAGCAAAAACTTAGTTTCTCTGTGGCAAACCATGTAATCATTTTAAGAATTATTTTCCATGACGAAAAATTGGATGAAATATCTTTCGAAACTRGTGTCCCCTTTCTTGTTTCTCTCTGACCGGATTGCCCTGTGCATTTTCTTCATTTATTCCATATCTTTGCTCATATTAATTATGGCAATAAAACAAATGCCTAAGAAGACATCTTTCAGAGAAGAACACCATCACTGCCTACAAGGATGTCTTACATGTTCTTATTTAGAGAAGTCCTTGTTTTCAGTCAAATTACTTGTAAGGCTGTAGATGATGATAACATACAACACAGCATCAGTGGTGGATGTTATATCACTATCTCAAGGCAGTGCTTCCTTTTGCATAATAGGTCTGCATGTTTACCTTAAAGAATGTCAATCATTCTATATTCAGACTGCCTGTTAATTAGACAGCTGCAACGAAACACTGTTTAAATACTTCACAGTAATTATTGCAGATTAGAAATGTTGCTTTTTTTGACATACCTCCCCTCACAAAAACTAAAAATAAATGATCCTCCCTTCTTCATGAAAAACTGCCAATCTCACTGACTTTGGTGGGACATCTACCAAGCACTACCTACTTTGGATTTACAAATTGCTGGCAGAACAGGTTAAAATAACTGAATTGCACACTTGAAGTCTATGCAAGCACACGCAACACATCTCATATATCCTAACCACACCAAGAAAAACCATGCAAGTGATGCAAAGGTGATTTGCTTACATGCAGTAGAACTGTTATTGTGGGGTCCTGTCTGCCAAGCTGTGTATGCACAGTTCAGTTGTGTTAGCGTTCATTTCCCTGACTTGCTGAGTACTCAGAAGGGATTCAGAACCATAGGATTGCAGCCTCAAAATATGTTCGACAGCAATCWTTATTCTGTTTACTACTGGTTTAGAGCTTGTAGCCCACATAAAATGACCCGTAACATTTCTTTACTTCTACCACAAACTACACAACAGTTGCATTTATACTTTAGGAACTTCCTCACTTCTGAGCTAGGCTCTGCTTAAATGTCTTTTTTTTATTTCCATTGCAGAAGAGAAGACATTTTCTCTCCTAAATATCTGTGCCTTTACCAGGATTGTTACCATTGTTCTCCTGAATCCATTCCCTCTTGCTCCCTGGGACTGAGTATTGTAAAGCAAGCATGAACATCTGCAAGCGTGCGGTTTGTGAACCTGTATACACAACCCACCATTGCTTTTTCAGCCTTTCTTTACATATAGTTATTTTGGTAGCTGGTTTCCTAGCTTTCTCTAAACTTTTCCCTTAATCCCAGAGTTAAGACAAGCTTTTCTTATCTACATCCTGTTCAACATTTAGAATTTTTGGAACAACCTCTTTTTGTATATTTGTAGCTATTGTATATTCGTAGCTATTGTATATTGATCTAATCCCAGTACTACAGCTGCCTGACTATATCCTGTTCTATTCTTTGGAGATGTCTCCACAATTGGATAAACTGAAATAATATGATGTAGCATAAAATAAGTTATTTTCCTTTTCTATAGGCAAAATTTATAGGTACTGTTGAAACTACTCTTACCAAAATAGGGCTGAAATTGGGATTTGTTTCACATGTTAAATAGCAATGTGCAACAATTAGAGATAAATCCCATTTTAAAAGTCCAGATGTTAAACACTTCCAAACTTTGTGCATCTCCAGAACTACAGAGAATATTTTCAGTCTGTGGCCTGTCTTCAAGAAAGACTCAGCCAAAGCTACACACTAAGTTCATACTAAGCACACACTAAGTATTGTGCATTGCTGTAACCATCATTACAGCCTGACATAAAGTGAAGATTTAACAGCCAGTCAAGAGAATCAGATTTTCTCTTCAGGTTAACCTTACTGTGGTCATTTAGTTTTGCAGGAACACAGTAAGGAACATTCTGGCCTAAGGAATTTGTATGAACTACACTACATTAAGTGTACATTGATATATGTGAGTTATCCTATTACCTGGCTATGAAGACATTTTGTTGTTCATAAGGGAAGCAAGATATTTTCACTAAATTAGAATGTTCAAATAGTTTGCCATAATTGCTTTTGGTTAGTAATTAAGTAAAGGTTATTCTGTAATAATAATGTAACTGTGGTAATATGATAATAAGTAGGGATGTAATTTTGTTAAAAGCAATCTGTGCCGCCAATAATAATTACACTCTCCTCTGTTAACCACCATGATTAAGAAATGATTAGAAAATGCATATCTAAAGTACAGTGTAAAAACCACGTACACAGCGTATTTGCTTGGAGCTTCCCATATCGGTCTTGGACATCATGCCAGGCTGCTTCTGCTAGACAATTTTAAGATAAACAATATAAATAGTATAAACAACTGTTTTGGTTTTAACCACAAAGAAGGATGACCTGTGACTTTCTACTTATTCCATGTGTCTGGCATGAAATGAACCTAGAAAATGTTTTTTTTAATGTTTAGGTGTCGCGAATGAGTGATTTAGAGGCCGCTTAAAGAATCAATGTCAAAGGTATTAGCAGAAAGTTATTTTAATAGAGACCTATAAAGGTGCGACTTAACAGAGTTTGATGGCAAGGTCCACTCTATTACTTACTACACGGATGAAACATATAAAGGAAAATCATGTTATGTCTAAGGGTTTGTATCTTAGGGATTATATGTGTTTAGCAGCAGTCTAGGGTTCATTCACAGTTTTAGCAGCACTTAATCATTAATCATTAAACTTTAGCAGCACTTAATCATTAATTTAATATTTACAAAGTAAGTGTTAGTAGAGTCTACTACAATCACGACTTAATTACAGATTATGCTCACTATTAGTTCATACACACACAGACAGAAATATATATTTAAATGTACAAAAAGTACCTGTTAAAAATTCCCCTCGAGTTCGGTGAAGGAATATTCATGTAAAATGTCTCTGCATTTCTCAACAGGTGAGGGTTGAGCCTCGAGAAATGAAGAGTTTCAGCCCAGGTCCCGTCGGAAGACGGGCCTCCGAATATTGTTAGCTTAAGACGTTGCAAGCTCTGAGAGGCGTCCCACTCAGAGGGAGATACAGGGTACAGCCCACTGTGGTCCCGGAGGGCTCAGAGGGTCTCACTTAGGACCACCATTTATAGGTTCGCAAGATGATTGGCTTTAGTCATCCATAAATTTCCATCCTGGTCAAGTCCCAGGTGGTAATTACTAAAAAATTCTCAAGGTTTCAATGTTGTTCTACTTGACACATGGGCCAGGCAGTAGGAGTACGTTCCCAGCCTCAGCTATGCAGRGTTTCTGATACGGTCAAGGAGCGCTCAACCACCAGACTCAGTACACCAAGCCTGAGGTCTCATGGAAATTTCTGAAATCAACAAGCGGCATAGGAGGGGTGGGGAAATGCACCACCACAATAGGCCATCTACARTTTTAGATTTTATATTTTTCAAATGTGATTCACAATAGTGACTGACCTGTGTCACTAACACATCTGGTCCTCACAGCAGCTGTCCATCTCCCATAGTGCAACTACCTGCCTACCTTTAAAAGCCAGTGCCCGTCACCCTGAAAGAGGCAGTTCTCCTGCAGCCGAATGTGTTCACATTTGTATTCTGAAGAATTCTTGACTAAATTAAACTGAATATAGCATTTTACAGTGTTTATTCCATGAGACTGAATATTTATCCAGTCTTACAAGTTTCCCTACCTGGGAGACAAACTCTTTCGTCATGTCAAATGATAAATCCTAGAAATGCCAGAGRTGTGTACAGCTATAGAATATGCACCCAAATCTTGCTTTATCCATTTCCATAGTAAGTCACTACAGGCCACAGGTTGAATTGGTTCATACAGGATAGAGATCAAAGGACAGCCCACAAGCAAGGTTTACAGCCAGCACTAGGAACATTTGAATATAACCTGCTCTGAAAGCAAACACTAGGTGTTCCTAATCCCATTCCAATAAACAAGTCCAGTGAGTCAGGAAAGAAGATATGCAATAATTTTACTCTCAGAGTGGGGCTTAGGTAGTTCACAGATTGTTAAAGGAAAAGGGTCATAACAAACTACAGGATAGAATAAATGCTGTGTATCCTTTTCTAGACTGTGGTGAAAAGCCCATTAATAGCTTGGTCCTGCCAGCAGATGTGTCAGGCTGTGTAATCTACTTGAAGACACAAACTACTCAGAACTTTCTCTCATTTCTCTCCCAATGCTCACACTACACAGATGATTTTACATTAAATGTGATGCCAACTGTGCATCAAAGAATGAAATCTGCCTCTTGGATTACTTAGTATTTTGTATGCCCCGCACAAAGCTGCCTTTCTTTCAGCTGCAAGATTTACAAGGTACAAGACTTACAGGTTATCAAGGACTGCATACCTCACCTGATTTCTAAACTGCTCATTCTTGCATGACAGAAGGGATTCAAGAATAACCCAGGGGACTGTGAGGAGACATTAAACACAGAGGTCTAACTTCAGGACCGCCTGGAGATCACCCAAACCTCGCTGAATTGCAGTGAACGGAGAACTGATTTTTGGTCCCCATACTCCAGACCATGAGATGGCCAGACAAGGAATTGCATGTGACAGAAAAAAAAAAAAAAGAAAGAGTGCTGCTGGGGTCTCAGGGCCCGGTGTTTATCAGCATACTGCCAGGCAAAACTAAGCCCTAAATGTTAYAAAGATGAATGAATAAATGACAAAGCTGCACGCTAATCATACATTCCTCTCTCCTTAATCGCTGGATTATTCCTAACTGTTCCCTCAAACCCTCAAGACTCCTTTCACAGGCTAGACTTTAAAAGGCCACTTGGGTTAAGCAGAGAGACAAAAGCTATTAGAAAATCTGCCCAGCGTTTTGTTTTATCTGACACTGAGGCACCAGGTCACCGTCAAGGAAAACCATTAAGAAACAGATGCTTGAATGTTTCATTTCTTCACTGAACAACAATTACAGGTGAGTAATTTTCTCTACCATGAACTATAGTAATGTGCTTTATTGCCTTAACCTTTCAGCATTTTATCTTTTGGCTAGCAACTACACCTTATCCCTCAAATTAGCAAGGCCATCAACAATAAAAAGAACAAAATAGCTAACCAGTCACATATAAAATGCAGAAAGGTGAAAGCAGAATGCCACACTACTAAATTTTTGAGAATAGAGCAGACGTTAATATTGTGAAACATCATTTTTGTGGCAAAGTTTGTGGACACCAAGTTCATGTAATTCTCTATTTTATTTATGGGAAGTGTTTTTGGCACAACTGCTTTCTGTGGGGACATTGCTATGATAAAGGACCCTTTTGGAGGCAATAGTGCAGAAACTTTAGTTCAGTACAAAGCCCTGAAATAGTGTGCTTTTATGGGAAGAAAGTCTATTTTCTAATACAAACCTTCAAAGTCTCAGCTGGGTAAAAATTAGGTTTTCTAGTTACAGGAGAATGATATACATCAAGATACATATGTCTAACACTAAAGCTGTATAACATGGGGAGAACTTATCCCAGATGTGTCCCAATAGAGAAAGCTTTTGGCCACTCAGCTTACTGTATACTCAAAGCACCTTTTTTTTTTTTTTTCTTTTTTGGTAGGAGTACATTTTGGAAATGCAGTCTTCTGGTACTGTCATTTCCCCTCAGTGAAAATAAAACTGTACAATAATCTCAAACTTTATGTATGACAAACTGAGGAGGAAAAGGTGGGATAACATACAGAATTGGTAAATTTTAATTGTAAATGAAAGGGAGAAAACTGATCTTTGTAGATCCTTTTACTGTTCATCCTTAAACATTATTCTAATGCCATATTTATATATAATCACATTTTTAAAAAATTATCATAATTTATGTGCTTACAAGAAGAAAACAGCAGCACCTTCCTAAAATTCTGGTAGTAAAAAACAGTGTCAATCAAATAATGTAAGCAGTCATTAGAAAACAAAAATCTAAAGCAGAGGTTTCTTAATAAATAAGAGCAAAAGCATTGAGTAAAATATGTTCTGTTTTTCAGGGACTTTATGAACTGTTTAAACGGTATAAAGGCAAAGGATTTGGACTCTTCTATGACTCATGCATGAGCTCAACCAGAAAACGATTGCCTGTGTCTTAACAGGTTTTAGTGCAAGAGTGTTGGCATACTTCTAAGAATGTGCTTTTCCCCTTTTTAAAGCACTCTTCAAACTTGGAATCTTTTTCAGTGGTATTTAAAGAAGAATAAAAATGCCTGTCATCCTAGAGTTACGGCAGTTTATGACCGAGTTCTCTGAGTGGGAAGGTAAAAATGGCAAAAACTATTTGAGTTGTAGCAGTGACAATATGTGTTCAAATGCTCCAGGTTCTGAGATGGACAATTCACAATCAACTTTTAGATACCAGATGTCTAGCAACCTTATTATGTCTTAATAGCTAGAAGAAGAAAGACACTTTTTTTTCAGTAAGAATTAATTACTGAGCCTGAAGGAGCAAAAGTAAAATATCCTATGTCCTATGAAGCAAACATAACCTGAAAAGATTTCTAGTGAGAAAATGTAATGAGAAACCTATTTTCAGGAATCTCAGAGTACAAATGAGGTGTAAATCTCACTAAGTTGAGTACCACAGCTCTCCATTCTGGATGCAGCTCAGGTTCATCCTCTAAGAATGAAATTCAATTGTGGTAACACCTTAAGGTATCCATTTACCCAATTAGAGCCTTTTATAATGATTGAAGAGGTACGCAGTACCATTTCCAGGTACAGGAAATGTTTATGAGCTTATAACTTCCCTAGATACCCACTGAAGCTGGAATGTCTCACAGTCTGTAGGTTACAGGTGAAAATTATCTGTCTTTCCTTTGGATACAGCATTGTACCCTGTTGCTTGGAAATCACACCTGATAACAAACACATGTAAGTTTTGCCTGTCCACTTTCAGATGCTATTAGTTTTCAAAAGGCATGGATCAAAAAGCTTAGCAGAAATCAAATGGCAGTGCACAAGTCCTTTTTGGAGCCCATGATATCTCTCAGATTTCATGGCCTGTCTTGTTGCTTCTCCTGACCACCTTTGCAGCTCCTCCCAAAGGTTTAAGAGTGTGGTCTGAAGCTTTTGCAGCTCACCTGTCTTGAGCTTGTAGACATTATTTCAAGTATATTTTTTTATATATATTGTGTTGCTTTATTTTAAAAAAGTAATTTCATAAAGAGGCAATTTAATCCTAAAAAATGAAGTACCTCAGACTTCCACTTCAAATTCAAATTGAGTCAAAGCCTTTCTGAAAACTGTAAAGACTGACTCACAAATTCCCTCCCCAACACACACATACTTCCCTGCCCTTCCCAGCTTTGATCAAAAGCTTTTTTCTTTTTTAATGACATTCGAAAGGAAAGAAAATCTGTTATCACAGAATTTCAGTCTAATGCTAGAAATGCTGAAAATCCTAACAGCTTCCTCTTGTGAGATTTCCCACCAGAGTCACAGCCTAAAAAGACTGTGAATAAGGCAATACAGACTCCATTACTGTCTGAAGCTCACTYTTAGGAAATACCATGTAGAATATTCATTTATCTTATTAATGCTACATTTCTCTTGCAGATGATACTGTGCTAGCTGCATGTTACTGCATTTGCAAAGAGATTTGCAAACCATCCTTAATGTTAAGAGATGCACCTCGATTTGAATAAATATAGTTTTCTCAGTTTCCATCAATATTAACTGACTTGGTGTTTGTTCTGTTGCTACTGGAGGCAGTGGACAACACACAGGAGTAAAAAATGCAAAATAGTGCTAAGATATGGCACATACTGCATCATTCAGTGAGCAAAAGAACAAAAAAGCAATAGTGATTAACCATTATGTATATTAGATTTTGCCATTGGAATTCTTTAAGTATTTTTTTAAAAGAAAGATTTTAAATACATCATTGGATTTATTAACTTGCCTGTTTTAGTTCTGGTGTCCTACTCATTTACTATCTTGCCTGGCATAATTAGAACCATCACTAAGAAACAATTGAGCAACTTATGTGTAAAATGTGATACACAGCTCTCCAGGCCAAACATAACAACACTGAGTATGGTCAGTAGGTAAAGTGGGAGAAAGTTGCTCTATAAATGCAAAAAATTGACAAGTCTGAAGACCAGCATTGTCTAACTGAAAAAGAAAAGGAAGAAAGAAGAGAGGACTGCTTCCCTTGGAGGTTTATTACATTTCTTCTGCTTTGTTAGTAAGTCTGTAGACTATTTAGTGGAAATTAAGGGTCTTAGTCGCTTTCTTACTTACCTTACTTACAAGTTTGATAGAAATTGAATAGAAGAAAAGCAGAAATGAATTCATGATGCAGTGAATGCATCAAATGGAGAAAAATCCATTACTTTTCTTTCCTATCACACTTTTTAAAAAAATATTATCTTTCCACCAAATTTAAAGAACACCACTATACCTCCTTGGTGTCTCTTTATTAGCAGTAAGTAATTCCAGCTGGGGAGAAAGCAGTGTACCAAGCACTGTGTCCTCTAATGTCAGAAAACCCAAGGGAGATACCAAGAAAGAGGCATATGTCAGATATGCACTATCCTAAACTGTTTTATGGGCACAGAAACAGACAGTACCACATTTTGGAGCCTTTCAAGTATGAAATGGCCTTTTTTATTTCAGTCCTCATGAGTTAGTTTCTGTTTCAAAAATTATAGAAAAATAATTAAAATTTAAAAGAATTATTCCCTGTGAACAGCTTTTCTGAGTGCACAGCGTGTCATTCCCAGTGATTACAAATAAAGTAATTTTCTGTTTGGAAACTATATCTCACGGATCTGAAAATACTTTGTGTGATTTATGGTAAGTTAAATTATAAAAGAGTCAACAGAAACTGAGTGATCTAATTTAGCTTTATGTCTAGGTAGGAAGGATTATAATATGCTTCACAGCTTGTGTGTCATGCTGCTTAAACACAAGGTAGGTGAACCCCAAAGCTGGGGGAGGGACAGGAAGGGGGAGGGCTAGAAGCAACCAGCTATCACTGACTTTCAAATGGGAGCTGGAAACTAATTGTACCTCTGTGTATCTCTTTCTGAATACAATTCACTACTATACCATATGCTGCCTCATATTATATGCACTCCAATTCAACTTTCTTATAATGGAGAGAAACCTGGACAGCAATGCATCTTTAACTTCTAAAAGCCAAAATGCAGACAAACAGAAGGTGAGTTAAAAGGGAATTAAAAGTATTTGGTGAAAAAACAAACAACATGATGACGACTAAAAATATGAGTAAATATATACCAGAAATCAAAAAAAAGGTTTCAAAATAATACAAAGCAAAACTGTTCATTAGAAAAGTAAAAAGCTAAGAGGAGTAGAAAGACATCCTTAAAACCCAAGTCATTTCTAAATGGCAAAAATGAAAATACTGCTAATTATATCAAGTTAAATAAAAAAAAGACAGTATCTTGTGTCAAATGATTTTTTTCTTGCAATGCTTTTTTTGGAAACAACAGGGTCAGGATGTTGCCTAGAGGCAGAAATGCTGGACACGCATTGGTAGTTTGCAGTTTGGATCAAGAGTGCAGTTTCTCCATGCCATCCCCACTCCCGGTGGGCACAGTGCCTTTGGTGCCTTTGTACTGCTCATGGCCTTCTGGTTGCAGCTCAGTAGCTTGGCTTTCCCCTGCTTCTCTCTACTCTTTCAGCCAAGCTGTTGTGGCACTGTTTTCCAGCACGTCTGGGAAGTATTTTTCCCCATGGTTCTCGTGCTATTATTGTTATGGCCTTTAACTCGTAAATCCCAATATTACTCCTACGGCTAGTTCTCAGGGGAAGCAACTGGCACTTAGAGGAGAATCACCCCTTTTTTCCCTATTTTCTACCCTTGGGTTGTAGCTTCTGCATTAGGGTTTACAGTTAATTTATGTTACCCGACAAAATGCACGCGCAAAGTTTAACAACCAGTCAGCATGCAACTGTCCCTGATAAAAACGCACTCCAATCAGTGCTGATACCATTATAAGAAAAAAAAAAAACAAACCACACACAATAGGGAGCTTGAGCAACTCCTGACAAAAACTATATAGTTACCATAGCCAAGATATTACTGGGGGCACCCTGCTGCACTGGAGAGGATGCCCAGGGAATATGTTTGACTCCTCCACCACTTCCTTTCCTAGACATCCACTCAGTAGAGCTATCTCTTTCTCTTTTCCCTTTCTCTCTGTGTCACTCTCTCTCCTTTTGTTTAATTAATCCCCAGAAGTAACTTTCACTATTTGAGTCAACATATGACATCAGCTACGTACCCCACGGAGAAATCAGCTACATACCCCACGGAGAAATCTTTGTGAACGTGAACTTGTTTCACAATCCTTTGTTCCAGGCTGAGTAGCAATCTTGGAGTACATGAACTAGATTACTTTCAAATGAAACTAAACTGGAAGGGAGTGCACCTAATACATGCCAGGTGGGTGTTCAGTCCATGGGACAAGATTAGAAGTAGACCAAAATATATATATTAAAAAAAAAAGAAAAATGTATTGTGAAATATGGATTGTGGAGTAGCATGTCCTCAGCAACAGCTGTATCACTCTACAGATTGATCTGAACTCCTTGCCAGTGTAGACATACCCAGTGAAGCTAATTGCCAATCATAATATAAAAGGATCACCTTAGCAGAATATAAAAGAAGGATTCAAGGAAGGCAAGGCCTCATGAGGCCTGGAGCTGAGGTTTCCCTAACAGAGCCATTCTTTACAGAAGGGGAGACTGAGGAACCATCTCCAACTGGTTTGTCAGTAGAAGAGGATTTAGAACAAGCTGAATAGAGACAAACTGCCAGGAGCAGATGGTATTCACTCAAGAGATCTAAAAGAACTCAGATGTGAAATTGCTGCAGTGTACAGCTTATCATTTAAGTCAGCCTCCATACCAAGAGGTAGCAAATGTGACACAATCTGATAAAAGTCTCCTAGGAGAGATCAAAGAATGATAGTCCAGGAAGGCTGACCTTCATACCAGGCAGATCAATGTCATAAAGAACAGAATGAGGAGATACRTATATAAACAAAGTATACTGGGGACGGTTTCCCTAAGAAAGGGGGAGTCTTGCCTCAAAAAGCAAGTGTACAAAGGTGTTGTGATCAATAAAGTATACTTGGATTTTCAAAAAGCTTTCAAGAAGTTGTTTCACTAAAAGCTCTTAAGGAAATTAAACCATCGTGAGATAAGAAAATCCTTTTGAATTCAAGTTGTGAGGAAACACAGGAAAATGGTGGTTAGAATTTAGACCAGAGAAAGGGCTGCCCAAGGGGACGTACAGAGTCTGTGATGCCCAACATATGTATGAGTGATCTTGGAGAAGGGGTCAAAAGTGAAGCCACAAAGTTTGCTGATGATATAAAAGTGCTCAGAGTACACTCTATATCACTAAATAGAAAATAATGCATACAAAAATGAACCTGACTATTCAATCACAATAACACTGTCTAAATTTACCACTGTTTCTCAGTAAAGAGATTTTAAAAGCCTCATGGCCAGAAATAGTCTGAGGACTGCTAATTAGAACCATAACTGCTGCTGATAAAATCTTTTTAAAACCAACAGAGGAATGAAACTGGTTAGAAAGTTGGAGGCACTAGTAAAGAATCAAAGAGAAAAKATGTTCTCTACAAGCCACAGGTGGGTGCTAGGCAGTGGCTAAAACACAAATAAAAAGTTAAGAATTTTTAGAAAAAACATTGAAAACAAGGCAGAAAACATTATARTACCACTGTATAAATGCATGGTGTACCCACATCCTGAATGCAGTGTATAATTTTATCAAAGAAGTTAAAGCAGTAAAGATAACATACAGAGAAAGGAGACAAAGCAAACAGAGGTATGAATAGGCTTCTGAAATGCATTTAGTAGGCTAGGGTTTTTTTATTTGAACAAAAGCATGTTCGTATATTAAAAAAATAAATCAATGGTATAATGAATTAATTGGGGATCACTTGTCTACTATTACTCACTAGTCAGTATGTAGAAAGCACAAATGTGGAATGAAAACAAAAGGAAGTCTCTTTTTACAGTATGTAATTAAGTTGTGGAATTAATCTCTACAAAAGAGAGTGGAAAGCAAAAATATAAATGAGTTCCAAGAGGAATTAGATTAAGTAATATGTGGGGTTGGTTCATCAGTGGCTATTACACCTGGACACCTAGGAATTGTCTTGGCCTACCTGGGCAATTTTTTTAGTTTACAACAAAAATAATTTAAAGATCAGGTAAGTATTAACTACTTTGGTTTAGCTTTTGCTTAGCTTTATATGATAGTTTAGTGTAACACTTAATGTTATATATATAGTTTTCTAACTAGTAGATAGTAATAACAAGTAGTCATTTTGTGTAGAATGAACCATCTATACCCTAGAATGAAATACTACACCAGGGAGTAAAGGCATGTGATGATAGCATAGGCTTTGAAAATGTAATGGATGATGCTGGGGCCCCATGGCTATTAATAATACACCAATGGTCAACTATTAGTCATCAAAAGAATGCAACCTTGGAAACTGGATAAAATTTGTTTTAGAAGCAACAAAAACCCAAAGAGGAAAACATACCACATAAATTAACAGACACTTGCAGACCAGTGAAGAAAGAGCAAGATGTAGGGCATGTTTTCATTTTCATGTTTACGTTTTCATGTAGAACGCATGGAAATGGCTCCAAGTGGTCCCTGAGTGAGAAGGAAGAAGCCATAAAACTCAACACTCTACTGCAGGCAAAGGCCCTGAGCGGCTGATGATTCGCCTGTACACCGCCACCCCCCTGCCTGACCAAAGTCACCAACCTTATGAGATTGAGTATAACACCAGAGAGAGGGACAGATACCAGAAAGCTTGTTTATATACCATTTTAACTGCATATGAACTGAACTATAAGTGATGGTATCACTGTAACTGGACTAATAATAATCCTTTGATTAGACTATTAAGACTCTAATTAAACTAGCAATAAATACTTGGCTTTGCATATAAAGTGTGTTTCTCTTGCCCATAACAAGGTTTTTAGTTTAACAAACTGGTAGGCATTCAAGCAGCCTATTTTGTAACTTGGATGCAACAAACTGATAAAAACCTACTAGTGTAGAATGTGTCCAAATGACTGATTGTCAGAATTTGCAAAATATACTAGTGGAATGATTTCAGTTCTCTAGTCTTTATATTGCTAATCATCTAACTCTAACTGTCCAGTTGTCATGGTTTAACCCTAAACTAAACACCATATAGCCGCTCGCTCACTCCCCCCGACTCTGGTGGGATGGGGGAGAGAATCAGGAGAGTAAAAGTGAGAAAACTTGTGGGTTGAGATAAATACAGTTTAATAATTGAAATAAAATAAAGTAAAATAATAATGATAATAATAACAACAACAACAATACAAGAATATACAGAGCAAGTGATGCACAATGCAATTGCTCACCACCCGCCGACCGATGCCCAGCCAGTCCCCAAGCAGCAATTGCTGCCCCCCAGCCAACTTCCCCCAGCTTATATACTGAGTATGACGTTATATGGTATGGAATACCCCTTTGGTCAGTTTGGGTCAGCTGTCCTGGCTATGCTCCCTCCCAGCTTCTTGTGCACCTGGCAGAGCATGGGAAGCTGAAAAGTCCTTGACTAGTGTAAGCACTACTTAGCAACAACTAAAACATCAGTGTGTTATCAACATTATTCTCATACTAAATCCAAAACACAGCACTATACCAACTACTAGGAAGAAAATTGACTCTATCCCAGCCGAAACCAGGACACCAATATATAAATTATACAAAGAAATTACTAAGTGTTTAAGCTGCAAATTTCTAAATGAGGTGTTGGGCAGCTACCCAAGGCAAAGAATTGTTAAAATCTCAACAAATACGGAATGTAACTATTGGGGATTTTTTTCAGATTTTTCAAGAAAATAAGTTATACTAGATGATTTTAAAAGAAAAAAAAGAGAGAGTCCTCTCACTTGTATTACAGCTAATGTCTCAACTGAAGAAGCCATTTTCTTGCTTTCAATGGTGTGACTGCATATGGCAGAAATAGACAAACTAGGCAAACTGGCAAGATACAGATTGGGCAGGTGGTCTGCCAGATGGTTAAGAAATTGGCTAACAGGATGCACTCAGAGAGTGGTGATCGATGTTTTTTACTCAGGCTGGCAGTCTGTCACAAGTGGGGTCCCCCAGGTATAAATACTGGGCCTTACACTCTTCAATATCTTCATAAATGATCCGGATGATGGGATTGAAAGCACGCTCACCAAGTTTGCCGATGACACTAAACTGAGTGGTGAGGTACACATGTCAGAGGGGAGAGCCATCTTACAGAGAGACTTGGACAGGCTGGTAGAGTGGGCTAGCAAGAACAGTATGAAGTTCAACAAAGACAAGTGCTGAGTCCTGCACGTGGGAAGACATAACCAAAGAGCCCAGTACAGGCTAGGATCTGCATGGCTGGGGAGTAGCCTTGCTGAAATGGACCTGGGGGTCCTGGTGGACAACAACAAGCTGAACATGAGTCAGCAGTGTACCGCTGCAGCAACAAAGGCAAATTGGATCCTGGGCTGCATCCACAGGGGCATTACTAGCAGAGGTAAAGACATGATCATCCCACTCTACTCAGTGCTTGTCAGGCCACACCTGGAGTACTGTGTCCATTTCTGGTCCCCACAATTCAAGAAAGAGGCAAACAGACTGGAGAAGGTTCAAAGGAAGGCCACAAAGATGATCAAAGGGCTGGAGAAGCTGCTCTATGAGGAAAGACTGAAGGAGTTAGGTCTTTTCTCCCTGGAGAATACAGTGCTCAGGGGGACCTCATCAAAGTATTCCAGTTCTTAAAGAACAGCTACAAAGAGGGTGGATACTCTCTCTTCACAAGGAGCCATATGGAGAAGACAAGGGGCAATGGGTACAAGTTGCACCAGGAAAGATTTCATCTTGATATAAGAAAGAAATTTTTTACAGTGACAACAATCATTCACTGGAACAACCTCCCTAGAGATGTGGTAGAGTCCCCATCACTGCAAGTTTTCAAGATGTGACTGGTCAGGGTGCTAGGTAATCTCATCTAGGCTCCCTTTCCCACAAAAGGTTGGACCAGATGATCTTACGAGGCCCCTTCCAACCTAGGCTTTTCTATGATTCTATGAAATAATTTTAATGTATTCTAACAATCATAAAATTATATAGTGATTCAGACTCTAGGCCTACAATTGTCCCCTAAGAAACCAATTTCATAATGGTTTTTTAATTCTATAATACCTGTGACAGGCAAATTTTATATTACATTTAAACAGTGTTTTAGAGATATATGATTACACAGATGTTGTCAACTTTTGCTATTATTAACTGTATATTTAAGTCAGAGATTTTAGCCAAGATTGGGGCCATTATTTTAGTCACAACTCCATCAAAAATTCCTAGTTAAAGAAAGCCTTAAAACAGGTCTTACTCTACAACAAGACAAAGTTGGAGGCAAAGAAAGGCAAACCTCAAGGTTACATGGCATTCCGTGAACAAAGCCAGAAACAAAACTCAAGTTTCAGGAATCCCTGGACAAGATGTCTGATAGATCATGGCAGAAGTCCACAGTTGTGAAGAAATGTATGCTTTTTCCCCCTACTTTAAGTCTATTAAGACTGGGAATTTTGTTTTTCAAAGACCCTATCTTGCTGCTTGGGTCCATTTGAAAAACACATTAAAATAAGCTGAAATTATTTTAACTCCATTCTTATATCTGAGTGTTTTGCATAAAAAGTGCTCCTGTAGAGGGCTACAACTAGGTTTTAAATACAGAGCTAATGACTGTCCACCACCTTATGGACTACAGTTATTAATACATGCCAGTATAATTGTTAAGAAACATCTGCATGCCACTGTAAAATGCTTGTCCAGACATTCTGTCCATGAAGAGAAGCAGAGGTATGATTATTTTAAGTTTAAATTGATGAACAAGGAATAATTTACAAAGATACCATAATGAAGGTGACATTGTTATACATTCAGGAATAGATTTCCTTCTCACCTCATGCACAGAAGCATCTAAGTTAAATTTAATGGCTTTGGCATATAGAATATATTTATCTTTTTACTTTTTTAATCCACTGAGCCGCAACCGCTCTTTTTTAACATGAATCTGGCATATAGTTATAAAGGAATGGTTTAAGAAAACCAGTCAGACCATGTGGCTACAAACTTTCCAATACAAATTGGTCTCTGCTTTTCCTGTGACAAGTTTTTTTAACTGTAAAAGTCAGTTTGGATCTCTACCTTTCAACATCAGACTTTATATTTCACAACAACTGCAGGGTTTTCACTTGGGATACACCTTTTTATTGTTCATCTAGTAAGGTAGTTAATAAGCCCAAACTTTCAGAGATTGTACCTACTTGACAAAGTGCCACTTAATATAATGACTAATGCAAATAATTAGGCATATATTAGGACATTTATTTTCAAAAATTATATTGACAACCAAACAGGAAAATGACCTGCAAAAACAGAGCTTTCAGTTCTCTTTCAAGAATAAGCTAAAACATATAGGCATTTGGATCAGGCACCTGAATTGCATGAAACATCATAGATCTAGCGTAGACAAGGTCTTTGTTCTCTAAGGACCATCTTGAATGAAAAAAAAAAAAAAAGTTTTGTCTTCCCAGTGAAAATATTGATGTTCAACTGTTCTACAAAAAAAAAAAAAAAAAAAAAAAAAAAAAAATTAAAGTCACACTGAACTGTGTTTGGAAAAAAACAACTTCTACTTAGGCTGTACACTTAATTTTAAACATAGTATGTGGTTGCCTTCCCTACCCAATTTGGTGTCTATACTGAAATAAATCCAAAAAGAGCAATTATTATACCTTGGGCACAATTAACAGTTGAGAAATCGCTAAATTTTTATGATCTTTCAATCAAATGGAGCTTCCTAAGGTAAATAATTGGCTCTCCAGTTTTTCAAGTCTGTAAAGGAGGTAACTGAGCTGTCCCATATCATCTGGCATGGGACTCTGATTACATGACACAGCTGAGCAGGAAATCCTTGAATTAAGTAGCTGAAAATAATAAGGGAGAAGTTTCTCAGTAGACATGCTAGAAGCTTAGAAAGGAGGGTGGAAAGATACAAATGTACAGACACCTGCCCCAAGATTTTAAGGAGAATTCAGTGGAAAACAGGCAGACCCCCGGGATTCCATTAGGGATTCTGAAATGAAGGTCAAAGCACATTAAGAAGCCTAGGGAAATAAAAGCAAGAAAAAACATTGAAGTATTTTTTATTAATTTGTCTAGATCTGCAAATGTCTTGTACTGGCTAAAGTAACAAGTGATTATGAAACCCTTACATGGTCTGTGTATTTCTTAGCTACTGCCTGAAGAGATGAACTTTAACCAAAGCCAAAATTTCTACAAACGGGTTGAAAACAGAGCACACACCCAGCTCAGATAGCTGAAAAGCACAGGGCTCTAAAATTAAAACTGAGACCTAGCAGAGCAACCAATTGAACATCTAGTTGAGAGGGAGACTTGTTGCCAGGGCTGTAACAGACAGCATAAGTCTTTTTGATCACAGTTCATTGGGTAACGAATAAGTATAAATTTTGACACATAAAAGGGTTTCTAAAATTCCTTTCGTGCAGAACTATATCTTGTCAACAGCCATTAAGCCTAAGTTCTCTTTGAAACTAATGATACATTATGTTTAAATACTAACGGTATAATATAGTCTATAGGAAAWAAAAAAAGTCCCCTTTGAAACAGACATTCAGAATACCTGATTCCACTCTTGCCTTATGGAAATTACAGACAGCTTTCATGAAAGATACTTGATTCAGTTTATTTGTTTACCTTGACATTATTACTAAGGACAATGACATGAAGGTAAAATCTTTTATTGATGAAGCATATTTATCTGAGTTCTCACTTGTGACATCATATGCATTCACAGAGCAAATAGTTCAGATGCCAACAGGAGAGGTGATTTTCCATTAGAATGAAGTTTTCAAAGTTAAAATGTAGGACCTGCCCTGTATCTCTGGTTTCTTGGTGACTTCTTACATATCCACAAGTTCTTTTGAAAGAAATTCTTGAAGCACTATGTGACCTTTACTTACATTTCCTAGTTACGTTGCCCTTTTTTGCCATAGTATCCAAGAACTTGATTAATGAAGTTATCCACACAGCATCCTTGTGGATAAGGAAAGTAGGATTGTCACCATCCCCATTTTTGCTGTGGTTAAAAGAACATCTTTTAGTGTAACCATGTACAGCAGAGCACAGCTCTCTAATTGTTTGCATTACACTTCCTGAACCTATGTATTAACTTAAGCTTATTTTTAGAGACTCACTTGAACAGTCAGGGTGAGGATCAGTGCTACTGGAATCAGTAGCAATACCTTTTGGGACCCTGGAGAAGAATTTCAATTGGTAGCAACTGAGAAGGAATTTCATATCCTCTCTGAAATTTTCTTTCTTCTCTACTCCCCTACTCCCAGGATGTGGAGCTGCTACTCTGCTCTTTCCTTAGCCTTCACTCAGAAAAATTATTAGGAGGGTCACATGCCTCTCCAGACCAGAACTTCAAGGCTGCTGGAACTGACTTTGGATGTGAGGAATTTACTTTAGTGTGTTGGTAATACAGTGGCAAAGGGTAAATGGGTCTCTGGAAAAGAAGACACTGTGGACTTCAGTTTCAGTCTCAGCAGAACTGCTGGAATCGTGAGCACGTTGAAGGCTTCTGACATAATCTTTGCCATGTACAAATAATTCTTTTCCTTGTATGGTAAATCAGAAAAGTACTATGTGGAATTTTGTAAACCTTCCTCTGGTATTTGAGAGTTTAAAAGATAGTTGAGGCATTCATAGAACAGAATTGCAGTTTAGGTTGGAATAGACCTTTACAAGTCACCTGGTTAAACCTGTTCTCAAAGCAGAACTAACTCTGAGGTTAGATCAGGGTCACCTAGAGCTGGTTGCCCACGACCATGTCCAGATGGCTTTTGAATATCTCCAAGGATGGAGACTCCACAACCTCTTCAGGCAACCTGTGCCAGACCTCGGTTATGCTCACAGCGAAAAAGTGTTTCCTGATGTTCAGATGGAGTCTCGCCTGTTTCAGTTATGCACATTGCCTCTGGTCCTGTCACTGGGCACCACTGAAAAAAGCCTGGCTCCATCCTCTCTGCACCCTCCCTTTAGGTATTGATACACCCCCTAAGTCTCCTCTTCTCCAGGTTAAACAGTCCCACCTCTCTCAGCGTTTCCTCATAGGAGAGATGCTCCAGTCCCTATGATCCACAGTAACATCAGAGACAATAATGCAGTAACATATACACACATGGTTTATCAGACAACATCTATGCAAGCTAAGGAAAATTGTAAAAATCACAAACAACAGATTAAAGCAAAACCTCATGTATTTTGGCAAGTTTAGTAACTGAGAATGACGCATAGCTCGTATTAGTGGAGGAAAGATCAAGAAAATATATTCAGGATCAAAAAAGTCATATACTATAATATTTGTTCAAGGTCAGCACAGTCTTTATTTTACCTGAGGCTTAAAGTATTATGAAGCTTCAGTAGGCTCACTACCACCACCAAAAGAGTGGGCATAACTGTCTTAATCTACAGACATGGCCCACAGTTACAGATTTATTGAAACCTCTCTTCTTGCAAACTAAGTCTGAAATGAATGCAATACTTAGCTGACACTGCATACAGATGCCATGGCTTCAATCAACAGAGGGAAAATGTTAAACAATAGTAATTTGAGCATGCACCTGAGATCTGAATTTTATAAGGAAAAAATAATAATGACAACACTTACACAGTGCATAGAACTACTCTAGAATCACAAAGCATTTTTCACAGACTAATGAATTAAATGCCAATCTCTGTGTGAACTATAGAAGCTAGCTTCTTGCTCCAAAATGTTCAACAAATCCAGGGAAGAGGAACGAACCGTAACTTCAAATGCCACAATTTCTATACTGAGCAAAACTGTATAAGGAGTGTGTGTAAAGAATATGACATTTATCCAGAGTCAGACCACATCCAAGAACTCTTAAAGCCTAATGGCATGTTTGAAAAATAGTTTTACAATGTGAAATGAACATAAAAATAGGTCAATCCATTTTCGAGATTTCAAAAGCCACATATTATGAGTGGCATGAAAAGGACTGATTTATGAATTATAGTGCAATCACACTTTGAATTTTACATTAATTTTTGAGCTCCTGTTGTGACACGTGAGTCAACTAAAACTAAAATAAAATGAAGACAACTTAGGCTTTAGATTCAGAGCAGAACTTACCACTGTGTAATAATACTATAACTTAATTAATATATAGCCCATTTTATCAATCAATCTCTAAGCCCTTTACCAAAGGGGTAGTTCTCATCCTATTTATGGTAGAATGAAAGACCAGGAGTACAATCCCAATTTTCTGAATCCAGCTGAGCCAGCTTGACCCTTAAAGATAGCCTTTTGGGGGAAAACATTCCATATGGAAGACTGAAGGTACAAAACAGTGAAAACTACACAAAGCTGCAAAGAGGTGATACCTTTCTTTTTTTTTTTTCTGGAGCCAGAAAGGCTAAGCTTTGCATGTGTCTACACAGACGATCCAGTTCTATCTTCAGATAGTTAATTATTAAAGAATTTTCAGTAACAAACTGCACCTCTGTTTGGCCTGGAAAAGTTTGGTAATAGAATAGAGCCTTGCCACTACCTTTCTCTGTGCTCAAAAGGGATTTTCTCATGGAGCAACCACAGCCAATGCCAAACCTCTTGATGAGTCCTGGAATATGGGCACACACAACATCTTTCACCAATATCTGCTCAGGCCTTTAAAAAACACAAATAAACAGGTAATAACTGCTTCCAGACTAAATTAGGGCTATCACTGTGACTGCATCACACAATGAGGAAATGCCCACCTCTCTGTTTGCAGAGTGCCTGGGTTAAAGACATTACAGTTGCTGAGATCTCACTCTGGAAGTCAGTCTGCAACAACGTGTACGTATACATATGTATATATGTATAATAAAAATGCAAGAAAAATTGTTGCAAAATGTAAAGTGGAAAAAATTGAAATGGCTATATAAAAATAGGAATCAACGGAGGCCAGAACTGAGGTTAAAAAAAAAAAATCTGCAACACAGTATGTTGGATTTTTTTATCCATCCAAATACTGGAATGTGAGAAAACTGCTTAATAAAGATTAAAATATGAGTGCTTTTGGCTGGGAAAGGAAATTGCATTTCAGGGTCATGTGTATACCATTTGATAGAGCTACAGCTTTAAAGTAGTGCAGAGTTGCAATATGCCAACTATGCATCAAAACTATATGAAAACTAGGATGACTTCACTTGGATGTCTATAATAAGGTAGTAATGAGCCAAAAAAAGAGAATTTCAATTTCATGACTGTTTTATAAGATATAGCATGTGTCCAATGCAAAGAATTTTCTAGGTGCTTCTGTAGGTATTGACAACTAATTTTTAATATTACATGATATCATATGGGATGCAGTCAATAGTACGCACACGTAATTAATTCTCCATTTTTTTCCTTATTGCACTTCCTGAAGTGGACAGAAGTTAACACATAACGTCAAGTCCTAAAGTTACTCAACATCTGGAGCATTCATTGAGTTGAGGGGTTTTTGTGGATACTTAGTACACTTTAGAGTGAGGCCTAAAGACCACGCTATGGAACGGAAAGCTGTGAAATTTAGTGAACTTCCCTTTGGTATTGCTTTAATGTATGCATACATAAAGAGAGAAGAAAAGGCAGAACAGAACTAAAACCAGGCCTTTCAGGTTTCGTTTCTTTCTGTGTTTGACATATTGTTCTTAGTGCCACTCTCTCACTGAAAATATGTGGTGTACACTCACAAGAAGTCCTGAATAGCATCAGACTTTACTTTAAAAAAAATCCTCGGAGACACAACAGCCTTATTTCTTCCTGTTGCTCACAGAGAAGAATAGGCAATAATTTAATCCTGGGCAAAAATTATAATATTGTTCTTCTTGGTTAGTAAACTGGCACTGCAAGTAGCTATCATTTCTTTCTTTCTGCAGCCTTGAGGGCAAGCACACACATGTGAGAGAGCAATCAGGTAGTGCTACCTCTGAGACTTAAATGGGGAATTCTTCTCTGTGTGCTACAAAGGCTCTTAGTCTTATCACACTGTGCCCATCTTGAACAGTGCCCAGGGTCAGCAGCTACACACCACTTATTTTCAGGTTGAAAATCTTCACCGTTATAAATCTCATTGCTTGATGGGGGATTTACAGACTTTTGATTCAATCCACAGGTATAGAGGGAAGTAGATCGTCCCCTGTGGCTTAATCATGCTATCTGAAATCTACATTCACTACAGTACATAACTCCTCTGTTTTTCTTGTGCATATGAAAAAAGAATAAAAATTAACTCTAATCCTACCTTGTATATAGTCAACAAGGGCTCACGGGGGATTAACTGCTCTTGATTGCTGAAACATGGATGTGACCTGCTCACGTTGTAAATCAATCTAAATTGCATCAGATAATATAGGACTATTTTCCAACACAGTTTGGAATTAAGACAGAAAGTTACTGTCAGCAACATTTTGGGTCCTGCTGTCTTGGATTCATTAACTTTAAGGCCATCCTTCAACAGCTACAGACTGGAAGAGGGAGGCTAGGGAATAGCAGCAAATCTCTCAGATTCCAAAGGAGGAATGATCTGCATTAAACAATTTAACTGAGGGAAAAGTTGCATCCAGTTATAAGCAAAGATGAGAAAAAAGAGCAGCCTCACTGACAGAAGCAAAGTTGAGATGGAGTAAGTTTTGTTTTGTTAAGGAAAAACAAAAGAAGGTAAACAAATACAGAAATAAAATTTAAAAAAAAAAAAAAAGCTTAGTTCTCATTTAATATATGTACACCACATCCACACTTCAGTAGGAATTACATACATAGTCACAGATGTATATATATTTAAGAAATCAAGTCACAATGTTGAATCTACAAGAAATGAAGGCCTGACCAAATGTCCGCTGGGATCCATGGGAATAGTCCCATTGACGTTACAGGTCCAGAGTGAAATTCAGTTTGATATTGGTAGGGAACTATATTAATACACTCCAAACAATTGCAGCTACATACAGTTCATTTTCAGCAAGTATATCTTAGCTAGACAGAAATATTCAGGTGTTCATCCTTTTTGTTGTTGTATCTATTTGAAAAATGTTTTTAAGGCATAGCTGTTCTGGTGATTATGTTGGTCCACTCTGACTTCTAATGTAATTTATAGCAGCCTTGAAACTGCTGTAAAACCTACCTGCTTGTCCAAAACATAACAGCTAATTCTGTCCCCCGGAGAACATCAGGCTATGTTTGAAATACGGCCACAAACTCTCTCCTCTGACCATGCTCTATAAGCTAAGGGTTGACAGGGTCTTTACCACCTGAGAGTACTCTCCACCCTAGAAGAATTCCCAGGGACCAGATGAGGCTGCCAGTTCTCCCTCCCTTTGGCTCCGCCAACTTTCCAAAGAAGGAATTAGCAACACCTTTACATAAATGCAAACTCCAGAGTTCTGCTGTGGTGCAAACTGAAGATAAGACCGAACAAACCTATTTGAAACTCTTCACATTTTATCCTCCTAGCCCTCTCATTTTGATATCCCTTATCTGTAACTTATCACAACAAGCGTAATTCTCTACTCTCTTTTTACGCACAGCAATTCAGTTCAAATGCCTSAGAAAATCCACTTCTTTACATTCTGATGTGTATATAAGATTCCAACTGGCTTAGACAGCAAAAAACCAAAAAACATATTTCCTGTCATTCATAGGCCAAACTTTCCACAGTACCCATAGGAGTTAACTTCACAAGCATCTACTTGTACCATACACATAAGAATTCCGTTATATAACAAATTTAAAGCTAAACAATGCCATATTTTTGTTTTTCAGGGAGAAGGAAAGGGAAGAGGGCAAGGGGAAGGGAACAAAGGGAAGGGGCAAGGGAAAGGGGACAAGGACAAGGCATTGAAGATAACTTCACCGTCCTCAAACAATCCAAAGCTTCTTTTGTGAAGTGTTGCCATAATGCTTCTCACTTGTGAACACACAAAAATTAGGCTATATTTTAAATGGACATTTATAGCTTTATTTTCCTCTATTTCATTTGTTTCCTTGCTCATGTGTAGAGAAGTATGTGTTAGCGTTTTTAAAATAGTTGTATTTTGCAGTTCTGTAGGTTACATTACATTTTCATGTCCTACAAATCAATAAAAATCTATAAATAGGCTAAGGTTAAGAAATAACAATGAAAGTTGACAAAGCCTATTAAGATCTATATAAACTGATTTTCCCAAAATTCATACAGTTCTTTTGTGAGTATTCTTTCTGCTTCAAACTGTAAGTATCAATTGCAATCTCAAGTTTTTTATGCAGCTTTCTATCTTATTTCCTACATCTCTCTTCTTTTCCCAATCCCCTACCTCCCTTCCACCATCTTTTCTAACCTTTTTATTATTAGGACAAGGCTCTTTCCTTGTGAAAGAATTACAGCAATAAAATCTTAAGCATTTTTTTAAATTATTCTTCTGTAAGTCTAAAATCTCTTCAGAAAGGTTATTTTATAAATAGGAAAACAGCACCTGAAAAGTTAAATCTCTTTCCCAAGATTATGAAAAAACTTCAGTTACAGGAGGAGAAAAGAAATCTATATTTCTAGTTACCACAGTTTATCAAACATCGTGCTACACTGTAGGACAAGGCTAGCTAATGACTTCTTGAAGTCTTTGCTTTAGAACATGAATCTAAAGTTTACAGTACTATTCCTCACACCCCACATGTTTAGGGTTTTTGGTTTTTTCCCTGCAGTCAAACTGTTCTTGGAATCATCACCTTTCCCTTCTACCTTATCAACGTGAGGTATTTCAAATTAAAAACATCTAACAAAATCTTCACAGCATGACAAATGTATAATCAGCTAAGTGATTTTCAGACCCTGAGACACTCAGAAGTACTCAGCACATCACCTTAGAAATTTTAATGAGCATCATTAGGGCAGACACTGCAGTCTGGGAACTGTTGAATGAGGAGTTTATGATCCTTATTAGACTTCAGCATATTTTTCCTCTTGTGATTTCCATAACTTTAGAAATGGTTTGAAACCTAGCTCAACATGCCTACAGTTAACCTTGTAAAAGATGAAACCTGCTTTTGGGCTCAGTTATTTTCAGATATTCTTACTTTTTACACAGATTTTATATCTGATTAGTATCTATTTCTTAAGAGATCTGCTTTCTTTAAATAATCTGAGAGATTTGATGGCACTACCTGACTTTAAATGTTTTTTCAACAACAAACATATTTTATATATTGAAAATATTTAATAAATAGATACTACATTGTTATCAGAAAATATTTAATCTTATTCTGTTCTCATTACTGCAGTAACGGTTCACTCTTACATACATACCTTAGCTTCGATACCTCCTTTTATGTTTAGTCCATTAAAATCCTGTATCAATTATTCTGTTCAAGACTGCATAGTATGTGTCTCCTTTTCTTTCAGATTTCAATTTCATCAATTTAAACAAGTTATTTTCAGAACAATTACAAAGAGCAGTTCCTTATATCCAATGTAAGCAATAATTATCAAATAGCTAGAAAGACACGAAATGTTTTGGTGAATAATGAATAACAAATATTTTCTAAGGAGAATTATCATCATCAGGGGAGCTATTCAACAACTACAGATTATTTGTGCTTTTCTTTAACGTCATTGACAAAGGTTCTGTATTCTCCTGTTCTCCTGTAACTACGTTTCTTCAGTAATTTTGCATCACAAAAATCTAAGTAAATAATGACTTAAACACAATAATTCACTACTGAATCCTTACCCATGTTAATGAAATGCTGAATTTAGACAATGTACATAAACATCTGCTATACCAGGCTTTAGTGCTACTTTACATACATAATTAGCTTCTTAGAGAGGTGGTCGATGCCCCAAGCCTGTCAGTGCTTAAGAGACATTTGGACAATGACCTTAACAATACGCTTTAACTTTTGGTCAGCCCTGAAGTGGTCAGGCAGTTGGACTAGATGATCGCTGTAGGTCCCTTCCAACTGAAATAACCTGTTCTATTCTATTCTATTTTATTTTATTCTATTCTATTCTAATTTAGCATTGACTGAAAGTCTTCCTGAGTGCCACTGTGGAATCTCATTTATACAACTAACAGGGACATGCAAACTATAACAGTTTGGCTCTTGTTAAATGAAGTATCAGATAGCTATTTTATTTACAGTAAAAAAAAAAAAAAAAAGAGGATTTGAACAAAAAGTGCTGATAAAGAATTTTTTTTAATCAACATAAACTGAAAATCACTGTTAGTTCCTGAACAGAATAAATGTGTGCGTATAGAGCTGTACAATACTATTATCTCCCTGCATAAGCATTTATAGAGTGATCTTGAAAGCCTCTTCCGATGTCTAAAACCAAGGCAGAATTTAAATATATCTCCACAGATCCAGAAAGCTCTTAGTCTAAGGGCTTTTCAGCTCTGAAGACGTCCTTTTTTATGGGACGCTGGCAAGGTGCAACCCCTCATTTGAAAGAAGACTTAAATTCACTGCTTAAATCCATATTGCATACAAAATTATCTATGTACATCTCACGGGTGCCAGAAGCACCAAGCCTTGCCCAAGTCCTGTAAAGGAACCTCTACATGAATTTAATTTCTCCAAGTCATCCCAACAGTGTCCAGGCATCTATTTGTAGGTGCTTGGGGGCAATCTAACATCTGGGTAGCCCCTCCAAACTCACATCTAAAAAACCTGATATCTGATTCATAACTAATTTTGATTCATGAGGTTTGTGGGTGTATGTGGGGGGTGTTGTTTGGGGGTTTTCCCCCAGGGTATGTGCAGGGTCTTGTTTGGGACTTTCCCCTCCTCCAGAATAGTATTTGTATGTAGGTTTTGTCCTATTTTGGCACTGATATTTTAAAGATCTCTAACAACACATGTATGCTATCACTACCAACACCTGGCAACTGGCTAAAGTGCTTGCCTCTCTTTGACTGTCACTTTTGAGATACTTATAAAAYGTAGATTTTAGTTGCCTAGCTCTAAGCCAAGAGCTGGCTGAAAATGAAACCCACCACCCTGCAAGTCATGTGGCCTCCTGTTCTTGAGCTCTGATCCACAGAGCTCAAGAATAAAATTTTGAACAGAGAACAATCATATCTATGTTTTTATATACATATATCATATGAAGTCAGCTTTCCATTAGGCAACAAAACAGGCCCAAGAAAAGGGACTGTATAAATATATGTTACAACTGGAGTACAGGTAACGTTTTTTGGACTGGTTCTAGTGCCTAGCTGTCCCATGGCTTCTTTCTGGCAGGACCCAAAGGCTTGTGCTCATTGTTACACAAATACCCAGGATGCATATGCAGCCAGTCCAGGTCTGCCAAAGCCCTTATAGACCCCTGCCAGAGCTGTGCTTACTCAAGAAGCAACACATGCACAGTCAATAGCACAGTGACTAAACTAATGAGCCCTGCTAAAGCCAAGTGACCTGGATCGTCTGTGCATCTCCGTTGCCCACACAATGGTTACCGGAGCATTGTCCTCCCTGTCCTTTCATTTTAAAATTGTTCTGACTCTCATTATCTCATTTATGAAAAAGGGTTCAGTTCACTGATGATTCCTCACCCATGTAAGAACTGGCACAAAGGGTGACAGTCAAATATGAGAATCACAAACTTGGTTTTTAGCTGTTTCCTACATGAAAAGTGCAAAATTAAAGGAAAGATGCAGATGTAGGAGATAACTTGCCATTTACATTTGGGTAGAATCTTCTAAAGCCCATTTCCGCCTAGAGAACAAGTGATCTGGCGTGGAACTGGGGAGGGGGGCACTGATTAATCTCCACTGGGAACTTAATTTGACAATTCTAATAGAAAATAGTGGAGGTAAATTATATTATATGTGTACAATGCTGGTCAAAGTCAGGCCTCACCTGAATAATCACCAGTGTACCAACATTAAAGTGAAAAACATTTGGATTATATTGAGGAGGAAAAATCTTCAGTGTAAAACATTGTGTTATAGACAATAAATTACAAGAAAGGATTACACTTTCAAGGATTTACATCTGCAAAACAGAAAATACTGGTTTTGTAAAATATAATATTTTTTCTCATTTCATCAATTATACCAAAAAAAATCATAAAGCCAAGCAGATGGCAATCTGTTTAGACACAAGTTTTCATTTCAAGACTAGATTTCCACAGAGCATAGAAATAATAGAAAGTGGGTCTGGAAGGGACTTGAGAGATTACCTGGTAAAATTATAAGAAGGGACTCAGTTTTCACAAAGCTTCAGCTCCCATACAGACCCCTGAATAAATGGCAGATACTCAGAATTGTTTAGCATCCAGTGGCATTAATCTCCAGATTATCAACACCCCACTAGGCAACACAGTGAGCTCTTCTGAGAATTTAACCACTTATCTGTCACCCAAATGGGAATAGACTGTATTAGTAGAAAAACTGACCTTTGCTGAGTGCATTGAACACTTCTGCAATCTTGTCATGAGTGCTTTTATTAGGATCGGGACTTTGAACTCTGCTTTGAAATGAGTGGGAAGCCAACACAGCTACAAAGTAAGTGTTCACATCAGTCTTTGTTGCTAATGAGGTGTGTTCTGTATGCTACAACAGCTAGAGATTTTTTTGTAGCTATTACCTCCAAACCCAGGTAGATTAAGTTAAAGAAGTGCAGGCTGAAACTGAGGAGTGCAAAAGACAAAAAAGGAAGAAGAAAAAAAAAATTTAACTACTTAAAACAGAGCAAGGGGACAATATCCACACGCTTGCTGAAAATAGCTGTCTCCAATACAGCGTTCCTACTGAGTACTTGACCAGCTCTCACAAAAAAAAACATAGTGAATTGTATTGAAAAATCAGTCATATTTGGAAAAATCTGTATGAACAGTTTTATTTATACCCAGAACAAGCTTCCTCTAAATCACACTCCTTCTCCCTCTTGTACTAGGGAGGGAGATATATAAAGCAATGTTAACTCTTATAGAGTGGTCTACACCCAGTAGAGGGAGGAAATAGTCTATTTTGCTCTAAACTGAAGTTGTCCCTGTAGTTCCCTAGCAAATGAGTAGTGGTAATGCATAATTTGTAATCTTGAAAAACAAAGTTGCTTCAGGCTTTTTAACATGGCTCAGTGTAGAAAAACATTTAGAAAAGGAGAACGCTATTTTCCCAACATTTGACAAGACCTACTATTGAATAAAACTATTATTAAATTAGAGCAAGCACACAAAATGTTTGAATATTTTCTGTAAGAGCTGTAGTAGACAAAGCATATTTTCTGAAAGATAGAGAGTAAATTTATCATCCTGACACAAACAATCCTGGGTTTAACCGTCATCATAGACAAAGTGTTTTGAGGTCTCCAAGACACAATGGAGGTATTTCTGATATTAAAAAACCACAACAGGATTGTGAGGAAGTTGACAAAGTATGGCTTATCTTTGTCTGTGTGCCAAGTAATTTCTTGGAGGACATAGGTAAAATTGGAAATTACTAGTTTTGGAATTACAGGATGATATTAATTTAAAAAAAATTAGTTTATTTAGGATCTTACAGCTCTTACAGATCATTTTGCTTCCATTTGCAAATTTTACTTTTTGGCATTATTATTAAGCATTACAGCAATTCATCATATCAAAATAATTCAGACGTGTGGGGTTTTTTTTCATATAAATCATGTAAAGTTTAATTTATACTTCATGTTATTCCATCCTGCTTGGAAAGTGGAAAAACAGCACAACATTATTTTTTTCCCCCCAAATGACATGAGCAAAGAAATTTTCATTCTGAGCTTTCAGTAAAGATCTTAAATAAAACATAATAAGTACAGAGGAAAAGAAACGCATGGAAAATAAAGGAGAGGTTCTGAGTATGAGCTCTTTAAGTGCCAAGATTGTATATTCTGGTTTATATCTTTTTTGTATAGGTATGACTGTATACCAGTCTTTTGTATTGGTATAACTGTATACCAATACAGCTGGTAATCAAATAAATTCCATTTATTTGGAATAGATTGGTATAAAGTTATTTCTCCTGTTCACATGTTAAGGAAGGMAGAACTTTCCTGAAATATTTTTTCTTGAGGAAGATATGGAGCAGTTAAATGGTAGGAAGCAGAAGATAAATTCTAAGTGTGACAATAATCCCCACCATGGTGTCAGAATCCTCACAGAATCATAAAGGAGGAGGGGGGAAAAAAAGCAAGCAGCTAAAGAAGACCTTGGAGAGGCCATTTAATTCAAATCTCTGCCAAAGTCATGTTTCTCCAAAATCTAAACTTTCTCTGTTAGATGATTATCTGAACTGGTTGCTTGAAAAATTCAGAGGTGGAATTTCTGCAGTCTCCACAGAACAATGTGTGCTTCCTCTTCTGTCAGTTTAAAATTTATCCATAATGTGCAAACTAAGTCACTCTTGCTCCAATTAAAGCTCGCTATATCTTATTCTAAGAACTACAGTCATGGAGACTGGATTGTTTCCTTCATCTATGAAGTTCTGTTTTATGTATTTTAGACATATCATGTATCCTTTCAGCCTTCTTTTCTAAAGGGTAAATGAATCCTGTTCTCCTGATAGTGTTTAAAAAATTCTATTCCTCTGGATCATTTCTGAATCTAGTTTATATGGCATCCAAACTAGGTATCTCAGACCTACTGAAGGAGAGGGTCAATCTTTGTCACAAGGGTAGAAATTGCCATGGACAGAGCTTTTTAAGCCAGCTTTGCTGTTGAAGCATGTGACACAAACACTAATGAAGTTCCCCCCATAGCTGATTTACAGACACTTAACTGATTTAGATTCTAATCTGTTCATTCTCCAGTCTAACCTGAGCAACCTGGTCACAACCATCTCAAGGATACTAGTTCCAGTAGGAAAAAGCAAATAATTTACTATGAGATAATGTTTGAAATATTCTATAATAAAATGCATTTAGAGAAAATGGAAAATGAAGCCTATTGAGAAAAACAAAATTAAAAGGACAGGAAACAATATTGGATTTACATTTCAAAGCTGAGGCAATAGAGTAAACCAGATAATAGCTATCATTACCATGAACTGCTAATGCTATAGTAAAATACAGTTATAAAACTGAAAGTGTTTGCTACTAAACAGCATGTAGGCTATCCAGAAGGTCAGTTCTAGAGCGGGTCTATTCCTGAGGCTGCTGCATGATAGTGATATTTCCCATTTATTGGAAAATCAGTGGGGCAGATTATGAGAATATAAAACCATCAGACCAAATATCTTGAATCAGTGAATATTGTGTAAAGTAGATAAAAGTGCTGCTATTGCCTAGCACCAGAAAATGAATCCTTACAATGGAGTTTGGCACTTAAATGATAAATTTTAATTTGAATATACTGCCATTAAATTAAAATTCACTTTCCTTTCACAAGAAACTAGTGTTTCTCTCCTCTAATATCTTAGGCTAAGTTGGTGTCATAGCTAAATCATAGTTCATGGTTAGGAGTCACTGAGTAAAACACTACTGCCCAAAGGCTGTTCTATTTACTTTCACGCCTGGTCTTTATCTGAAGTTAGCAAAGAGCCACATTTATTGTTCTGCCGTGTAGGGTTATAAAACAGTGCTGAAATTATATATTATAAAGTACTTATGCACCTAAATTCTTATTTAGCAAAGAAATAACTGTTTCTTTCCTATTAAATGTGCCGGGACAGGGCACATTTCCATTATACGCATATGTTCACCCACAGTCATCTAAATTAGAAGGCTTGCTGAGTCCACTAGGGAGAGAATATCGTTCCAAGGGCATTCATCCAAAGGAAACCCTAAAAACCAAATATAGGCTCAACAGAAACTGCACTGAGACAGGCTGACATAAAAGTGTACTTCACTTGAGCCAAGGCAATTCAACACAACTGGCTTCAGTCTTGGCTCGGATGGATCTTAAGAAGTTCCTCCTCCCAAGCCACTTGCTCCTGCACGTGTCACAGAATTCACTGCCTCACTTTGCCAGTATAACGATTTGGGAAGTTGTGTTGTAAACTGAACTGACTTTTGGTAATAATCATCTACAAAAAGTTTCTCAATGATCAAGAACAAACCAACGTTTCCTATTATAAGATTCTTGAATTAGTGATTCTTTAAAACATTTTTAGGAATTCACTGGATATACATTCCCAGTTTYCTGATATATAGTGTAATGCCTTTTCCTAAGCCTTTGAAGTGTCTGGATGAAGAAAATTTCCATATATATAAAATAAATAAGAATTTAATCAATTCATTAACTAATATTATTCACTGCAGATTCTACTGAGATAAATTAAGAAACCCCTGTGAGTTTCTTGTTAAAATGTGTTTTAATGATAAGTAAAACTAAATTGCTTTTTTTCGATGTTTGCCCCCAACTCTATCCACCCATGGAAGAGCTATCAAAGAATGCTTCCATTAATTATAAATTCAGTTGATCAGCATTCATTTTATATATTGTGGAGGCCAAAACTGGATTCCAAACTTGACTGGGGCTGAAGTTGTCTTTCCTGGATACAGGACTTCATCCGTCCTTGTAGAATTTAATCAGGTTACTGTTGTCCCATTCTCCTAGCTTGTCAAGGTCCTTTGAATGGTGGCCCTGTCCTCAAGTATATTGACTGCATCCCCCCAGTGTGGCCTCATTAGCATTTTGACAGGTATGCATTCTCTCTCCTTCTCCAGGAGGATACTGATAAAGCAGACCATCAGATCCCATGGACTTGCATGCGTTGATTTCTCTTGAGAGATCTCTGACTTGTTCCTCTTCCTCTACCAGTAGTGCCGCTCCTTCTTGAACCCTGTGTCTAGGCACAAAGGCATAAGAAACCTGGTGAAGACCAAGGCTAAAGGACATCCACTACTTCAGCCTCAACTGTGATTGCTATCACTAAATGCACCTGCCTCCTCCAGTAGTAGGCCTCCATTTTCCTTGTTTATCCTTTTACTGCTAAGGTAGCTTTAGAAGGTTTTCTTGTTGTCCTTGATTTCCTTTGCTAGTTTCATCTCTAGCTGATCTTTGATTTTCCAGCACTATCCCTATATGGTTTCTATATTCCTTCTTTGTAGCCCATCCTCAATTGTATATATATAACCTTTCTGAATCAGATCTCACTCAAGAGTTGCTTGCTTAGGCAACTTTGTTTCCTGATATATCATTTTCTTTTCCATTGCATAGGATAGACCATTCTTGTGCTTGGAGGAAGTTGTCCTTAAAAGATCTGCCAAATCTCCTGAGCTTCTTTTCCCTTCAGAACTGTCTCCCACAGGACCTCTACCAGTTCCCTTAATAAGCCAAAATCTCTCTTCCAGAAGTCCAGAGTCTGTACTCTGCTAATTGAATTTCTGATTCACTTCAGGATCTTGAACTCCCCAATTTCTTGGTTGTTACCTTTAAGAGAAACCTATATTCTGTGGAGATAGGGCATTAAATACAGAACAACAAACAGAAAATTTTAACTTATCAGACTGCATTTCCCTAGTAGTAAATGTCAGGTTCATCTCCAAGATAAATATTTCAAAACTAGACTCTATCTGAACATGAATTCAGAGTCCATAAGGATACTCAGATTCACTTGGTAGCCAACCATGAAAATGAATGGGAATTAGATGATCATCTGAATTTTTAATGTTCAACAAGCTCACACCCTGATTTGTCAAAGTTTAATACAGCTAGTCTGTTCCAGTTTAATGGGGCATCTGCATTTTAAAATCTTGGAGCAAGAATAAATGAGAAAAAGAGAACAAGTATGAGGCTTGCTTATAGGTCAAAAACCAAAAAAGTCTGTTAAAACTGACAGTGAGGTTGGCTCACTGAAAACTGCAGAAGGGCGTGCTATACCTAGCTTAAAAGTTCGTGCATTGGTTATGAAAAAGAAAGCTGAAAACARGTATTTCGACCACTTCACACACTTGATGAGAAGAAATGCTTTTTAGTCAGACAAGTGGGATTCAGCATTGGGAAAAGCTTTCTGGGTATCTAAAGTCCCATTACAGCCAGTGAGCATTAGTCAAAGTTGTCATTCAGTGTGGCCTATGGAGTCCTTCAGCTCAATAGCCAGTAAGTACCTGTCTTAGGATGAGCTGAATCACCGTCTTGGCCCCTGACTGACAATGACTAAAAGCTAAGCCATATGCAAATACCTAAACTGAATGTTTTAATTGCAAAGTGAATCCCATAGAAGTAAATATACTTTGTAGAAGTATCTACAGCTATGGAAAATGCACATTAATCATGTAAGGAAAATTTCTTCTGTTGTAATGTTCCACATCAGTGCACTTTCCATTGCATATGCCAGTACAGCTTCTACCATCTCTTCTCAAAAAAGAAACAAGTAAATTAGTGAGATAGCTTTGTTAATTCCAGATTAAACTGCCCCAGTTATGCACATCAAGGAATGAGGACAAATGCCACAAAAAGAGATCCACGTTCAAGGCAATCAAGGGCAAAGGGAGCAAGTACCACCTATGTTTCTCTAACTCACACACAGAGAATCACTCAGAATGACACACACATAACAGCTGAGGTTGGTAGGGACTTCTGGAGATTGTCTAGTCCACCCCCCCACTGCTCAAAGCAGGCTCAACAGCAGCAGGTTGCACAGAGCCATATCCAGTCAGGTTTGGAATACCTCCAAGGATAGGGACTCTACAATCTCTCTGGGCAAACAGCTCAGGTGTTTGACCACCCTCAAAGTTTCTTATGTTTAAATGGAATTTCTTGTTTTCAGTTTGTGTCCATTGCCTCTTGTCCCGTCCATGGGCACCAGAGAGGAGTCTGACTCATCTWCTTTATTCCCTCACATCAGGTACATATACACGTTGATAAAATCCCTGCCTGAACCTTTTCTTCTCCAGACTGAACAATCCCAGTTCTCTCACCCCCTCYTCACATGAAAGATGCCTCAGTCCCTTAGTCATCTTTGTGCCCTACACTGGACTTGCTTCAATAAGCCCATGTCTGTCTTCTAGTGGGCAGCCCAGAACTGGACACAATACTCTAGATGTGGTCTCCTCAGWGCTGAGTACAGGGGAAGGATCACCTCCCATGACCTGCCGCTCTTCCTCATGCAGCCCAGGATTGTTGTTGGATTTCTTTGCCACAAGGGCTCATTGCTGGCTCATGTTCTACTTCTTGTCCACTAGGACTTCCAGGTCCTCTTCTGCAAAGCTGCTTTGCAGCCATTTGGCTCCCAGCCTGTACTGATGCATGGGGTTATTTCTTCCTAGGCGCATGACTTTGCATTTCCCTGTATTGAACTTCATGCAGTTCCTGTTCGTCCATTTCTCCAGTCTGTCAAGGTCCCTCTAAATGGCAGCTCAACCATCTGGTCTATCAGTCACTCCTCCCAGCTTTGTATCATCTGCAAATTTGCTGAGGTGCACTCTGCCCCACTATCCAGGTCATTAATGAAGATGTTAAAAAGTGTTGAGCCAGTATTGATCCCTGGGGTACACCACTAGTGATTGGCCTCCAGCTGGAATTCACTCTGCTGATCACAACACTTTGAGCCCAGCAGTTCAGTCTGTTTTCATTCCACCTCACTGTTGACTTGTCTAGCCCATACTTTATCAGTTTGCCAAGTAGGATGTTATGGGAAAGAGGATCAAAAGCCTTACTCATTTTGAATCACTGTTTGAAAATCTAATTATTTTTAATACAAACAAAAAGAATTWAAAAATATCCAGTCAAAAATTCATTAAGTATGTGGATTTTTTTCCTCCACTTTCTTGTCAGGGTGTACTCTCTAAGTTCTGAAGGAAAAATCTAAGTGTAACTTATGCCTTAGAGTGCACATATATATACAATATTTTTGTTTTCTACTCAGCACATAATACATGAAAATTTCCTATGATTTATCGTCAAAGATCCGTTTCATTACTAGACAATGAAAAGAAGCAAATTCAACCATGCTCATAGATTCTGCTCAGAAAATAACCCTAAGAAAAAGCTTGTATTTTTCTGATATTCTGTGAAAGGCTAAGATTTCTACCAAACAAGGAAAATTATGTATATAAAGAGAAAAGGCATTTGTGACAGTAGAGAAAATTTAACACATAATACCAATATGAACAGGCTGGTGTTACCTAGGACTGCTTTTCAGATCAATACACAAGAACACAATATCTCAATGCTATTGGATGGAAGACACACAATAAAACCAGAAATTCTCAAACAAAAAAGAGAAATAAAAGTAGAATATTGAAACAAATCTGAACATTATGATTTTAAAGAATGTTTTCGAACAATTATTCAAGGAAACCATCTTCAAAAGGTCCACGAGCAGATTTTCACCTGGAGTAAAGTAGTTAATGCAGCACCAATGGAGTAACTGTTTTCATCATATGAGACACTGTTTTTTTTCTCTAAAATGGTATGTTTGCCAAAATCTTATCTGTTCATTAATAGTGCACAGAAGAGCTCTGTGTATCTATGCAGCAGCAAATACAAAGAGTGTTGGGATCAATAAGCCTAAACAACAAAGCAGCAGACCATTAAACCTAACTATATGCAGGTAAACGAGGAAAACTCCCATTAAACATATTTAAAGTACATTTATTCATATCAAGGAAGACAACCCCATTTTCCAAGCTTATGTCCACTTCACTTGTGGATTGTAAATTTTCTTATGATGAGTTTAGTTTATTATGAAATTGCAGGTGACTTTGATAAGTAACATGGAGAACCCCATAATAATCACTGAATTTATGGGTCATCTTAATCCTTTGGCTCCAGACATTTACATACCTATTTTATCTTGCACATAACTCCCTTTCCCCAGCATCATTATTCTGGTCATTTGGTATTTGCCTCCTTACCATGCATCTGCAGCAACACTGGCATGCACTTTTGAACTGAGTATTATACATATTATTCTATACAAGCTCACATTGGGCAAGTTGAATGAATGGCACCTTAGTTTTGTTATCCTCTCTGCATCAGCACCACCAGTGTTATCCAGCATTACCCAGCATAGCAGTAGCCCTCCAGAAGATGAGAGCTTACCTGATAGTTATCATGTCATTTTGTAAGTGGTCTGTCATAGGCCTAGAAAAAGATCTCAGACAAGGCCAAGAACAAACCTGATTTTCTTCTATTTGCAGAGGTGGCTGCAGCAAAATTAACCACATCTTTAAAGCCATGATCATTTAGATTAAGGTATAATTGCCTCTAATGAGCTCTCTTGGAAGCTGTGAGTTATTTACCAGCAGCTAGAATTGCATTCAAAAGAAATCCTTTCCTGCTTTTGAAATAATGAAAGCAAGCATCAACAACAATAAATGCATGTCCAAACTTGTACCTATACATGAAAGTCCTATTGATCAGTTTAAGAAAGATCAGAGACATTAGCTTTTGGATAATGAAATGTGTCCCTAAAGGTCAAATGAGATCTGCTTGTCCTGACCAAAGTTACCAAATATGTAACACATCTGACCCTAGTTGACCTGGCATAGCGAAGCAAATTTCACCCCTGCAACATATAGCTGCTTTTTAACATTCATTAAACTCCTTTTCTTTTTTTCCACATCAGCAAGTCAATTTTCTCATTTGCAAATCAGCCAACATACCGTTCCAGAATTCTTCCAAGCTGGGTCCCATGTGTGACTGAAGATACCAACAAGGAGAGACCAGCAGTTGCTGTACGTTTTCACAGCAGCTGAAAGTACCCAGAGGCTCCTGTAGGGCAAGCAAGCACACCAAACTGATCATCTCCCTGGCATATTTCACTGCAAGATGAACTGTTTTCAAGAAAGCGTATTGGGAAAAAAAAATCTGTTCTTCACAATAATTGAGAAAGTGTATTTAATTAACTAAACTTTTATTTACTGTCTTTTCCTGAAGAAAAGTTAATTGTATTGGTTAACAGCCTGTTGCAGCAACAAGGCACTACAAAAAAATAATTACATAAACACAATTAGAAGCTTGGACGGAACCCAGGATTTTTCACACTGCCTATTCCTACCCTCTCTTGCAAGCCATCCTTTCTGTTTTCCTTGCTTACTCTTTGTATAATATTTCCTTTCTTTCTGTAGTGGCCCAATGTCAATCAACAGAGGAAATTAAGATAGCTTTTCCCTAGCATCTCTTTCAGGTTGGTGGTTTCAGAGTTTGCAGGGGATCTGGAAACMGTGGTCTGGACTTCCTCAGTCTGAACGCAATAAATGTGCTTCTTGTTTCCTCAGTATGTGTTCAAACCACAAGGTTACTAGACCCCTAATCCCTGCTGTGTCTCTTCTCCCTTTCCAAATGAAGAATGATCATGGTCCATATACAAGAGGGACAACTTGGGCACTTGAATCTAGGATTGGCATCTGGGCCAAGAATCCAACCTTCAAGAAAGATTTTTATTGTCAAATGTAGGTCAGGGCTTACTTTAGGAGAGAAGCACACACTCATACTTTTGTGTTCCTTATTGGATGATGTGAGCAACCCCACTCCCTGTGCTCATTGTCATACATCTGATTCTGGAATTTAAAGTAATAATTTCTATTATTTTAAATTGATTGCTTTCATATTTCATGCATTCCATTGTTGATATATTTTACAAACTGGAAACACAGAAGGTCTGAATAAGTATATAGCCCATCTGTATGACACTGTGGTCTATTATATTAAGCACAAACAAATCTCAGTCCTAAACTAGCTTTTTTCACTGAGTTGCATCATGATCCTGTGCATATCACTTGACGCCTGAGACTGAATTTCTCTGCTTATAAACTGGAAGCTGCTATATGTGCATGCTAAGCAATGTGTGAGTGTTTTTGGCTGGAACACCCTTTCACTGTATGACATTTCATCAAATTTTTAGTCAAGAGAAGATGCTTTGCAAAGAAATAGCAATTTTGATGAAAGAAAAGGGAAGAAGAGACTGATTATTAAAGGAAGTAGAGGTTCAAATCCTTAGTCTGCCTGATACAGTATGTTCTAGCAAGGAAAAAGTCTGTCCTGGTTCATATAGAACAATGTAATTGAACCTGGGTTTCCCCCATGCTAGGCCAGTTCCCTAACTATATCCACATGTTTTGATACATAAACATTGATTTTGATAATTCCATTTCTGCTGCAGTGTTCCAAAACGTTTTGGTCATGTTCCAAGGTGGAATGAAAACAAATGTTAACATTGCTATGAAATGGAGTTGCTCTAGCTGTGACACACGGCACAATACATATTAACAAAGTATATTATATATAAAAACATTAGTTAAGGGCATGTCTGTACTATAGTGTGTGCATGCTCAAGATAGCTTTAAATGAGCTAGTTTGGGTACTTCTGATAATTTAGACAAAAAAGCTGTAGAGACAAGCTTGTAATGAGCTCTGTGCCATAACAATTGGACTGCTTTGAAACTTCCACAAGCTTGTTAAAATCTACTTTGTGTTCTACTGAGCAGACATACCAGTTCTTGTTGGTCTTTCTCTAGCAAATATAGTGACAACTGGGATTCAAAGAATTTTGTCCACTAATTAGATCATTAGTGTCCTAAACAAACATGAGCCAGGTACATCTGTACCTCGATGTACCTAGATAGGAAATTTGTCTAAAATAATAAAATATTGTTACTCCCTTAAGGCTGGTAATGGAAGATGGTACTGACAGAGGGCAAAAGAGCAGGAAGCAGGAAGATAAGGTTGTTGTCCCATTCTCATTGTTGTGTTGTGCGTCCCTCCCACAAGTTTTCAGTCCAGGAAAAGAGGGAATTTTTCCAAACTTCTTAGAGAAGTAGTTTGAAGGCTCACACAGTTAAACAGAAATACATTGCAGGGCATCCAGTTTTCTAGGTCCAAGTGCCTTTTATTCTTCTAGTCCCTGCAGTCTCAAAATACACTGTTCTGTTCAATGCCACCTTTTCCATCTAGCAGCTTTTTTCAAAATTTTCGACCTGGATGCATAGTCTATCAGGTTTTCTGCAGAAAATCTTGATCTTAGAATCATAGAATCATAGAACAGTTTGGGTTGGAAGGGACCTTTAAAGGTCAGCTAGTCCAACCCCCCTGCCATGGGCAGGGACAATCTTCAACTAGATCAGGATGCTCAGAGCCCTGTCCAACCTGACCTTGAACGTTTCCAGGGATGGGGCATCTACCAGCTCTCTGGGCAACCTGGTCCAGTGTTTCACCACCCTCATCATAAAAAATGTCTTCCTTATTGAATCATACCAGTACATGGTTGCATATAATCTCAGCCCAAAGAGTGCATTTAGAACTGGAGCTTAGCAGGGGCAAATAGAGCATTTCTGGATGTGGCTGTGATGGGCTATAATTATTTGGTATAATGGCAGCTCTTGTTAAAGCCTGCAGAAAAGCGGGTCTGATTCAACTATCTCCACTAGGCTCTACTCTGAGACATGGTTACAGTCTCTTGCAAAAATTTTGCTTTTAAGAAAATCAAATTAGTTGAAATGTTTGTCCTAATGAAATATCTAATGACACACTAAAGAAAATGATGACATACATACAAGATTAATTACTATCTAATGAATAAGGGAACTATCTAGCCATTTATAAGTATAGGTATGGGTGTATCAACCTACCTTCTGTTATAAGAAAGTACCTTCCTGTACCTTTAGAGCTTCATGTAAAACCTTTGTTAAAACCATCTTTAAATTTCACTTTAAACAAATAAAAGCTTTCCTTTTGTGTTGCATCTGTTCTTGCTATCATTAAAGATGCTTTGTATTTTCCATCTAGAGCCAAACCATAAATACTAACAGGTAATGTTCTTGTATTTTAAGCCATATGTCACACAGTCAACAGCTCAGTGGATAAAAGCTTAATCTTAGGAAAATAGACAGTTAAATAAATACATATTTTGCCTATATATTCTACAATTTTTACTGTAGTCTAACATAGAAACTGGACCTTCTTGGAAGCAGAGGAGAGAGAAGGGAAGGTGAGGAAGAAGGGCAAGGAGACAGCCAGGGAGAGGAATTTTTTATGTTTTTGTAATAGCTAACCTGTATTACTCATAGGGCAATTTGGAATAATTTATGCAAAACCTGTTTCAAAGGGCATATTTGATTTTATCAAAAGAATTCTGAAAAAGTTTCTGCTTTCTTCTTGAAATAAAAAGGGTTTGTGAATATGATGAATTAATTTCCTGTAAATTATCTTTTCCCCCCCCCCCCCCCCGTAGAATATTCAATACTTCCAAAAGCACCACCCTGCATTTCCAAAATGTGTATGAGGAACAGCGTGGAGTCATTGCAAACTTGACTGAAATACATTTATATCTACTCTATCCACTGACCTAAGTATGATTAATACACAAGTGTCTACATTTATTTTCCCTTCYCTTCAGTAACCACTAATACCCTGTAAGTTTTGACCAGATGTTCAGTAACTGAAGTGGTACATCTACATCTGCCACTGAAAGTTATCGCTTGTAATTATGGAAGAAAGCTTCCAAAATAAAGAATATTCTCGTCATTTTTAACTAAAAACATAGTAGCAGGAAAATATTTCACTTTGGAAGGAAGTATTCTTACTTCTCTTTTATAGGTGGGAACAGTACAGCACACAGTTGGCCGTAGTCACCAAGTAGGCCAGCATCAGAGCTGGTGACGGAAAGCAGGTCTCCTGAACATAAATGGTCAAGTGCTGTACCCATAAAGTCACACTGAATTTGAACCAGAAGAGAAGACAGTCTGTTGGTTGTGAGCTGTGACTATCAGAACAAGTATCCAGGGTTTGTGTTCGGCACCCCTGGAACAGAAAGCTCAGAGGTAGCCTAGAAGCTGTGGAAGGTCTTGTCTTTTCTCTCTGATTTGAACTAGGTACGTCTATTTAAATATAAATGAATCTCAGATTAACTTTGTACTACAGTAGGTAGGAAACATGACTTCTACAGGCAAATCTCATGAGAAAGAACATTCCTGCTGGCCTGCTTTCCAGTATTTCTTGCTTGTGAAATACCTTTAGCATTGCTGAGTTAACTGCACAGGGGGCAACATACCCTTGAAGAACAGCTCTACAAAGGCAATGGGTGAAGTTTGGACTATTTCTTTAGTTTTACAAAAATCTTACCTAAAGAATACCATCAAGTCTTAAATGTAAAAATGCTTTGGAAAGAAATAGTAAAGGTTATTGCTGTGTTATCTTGATATTGGTAGAAATGCCTTCAGCTAGACTTTTATATCAAATCCTGTCTCAAGCCGTAAGGCTCGCTGGAGAAACTGCCACTGATGACASCAAACTTTGAATCACATCTGTTCTTCTCTGAGTTTCAGAATCCAAAATAGATCAGCCATTTTAGTCAAATATTTAACAACAAAAGGCGTGCATGCTGGCATTTATCAAGCTGACCTGGACTTTGCTTCTAACATCTGAACATCATGTCAGGAACACAACTTCACCTTTATGAAAAGTAACCTAACCCTAATATTGTTTATTTTAATGGAGGTGAGATCATTTTTTATTTAGCTTTCTATACAGGTGTGTTTGCCTGTACCTATACATAGCTATACGCGCATAACCCTGTTATATACAGTAGTCAAAGCAATCTAATATTGTAGCACTTGCCAGAACATCAAACATGCATACACACTTTTTCTGAAGCAAGCTGCAAGTCAATTATTTAGGTTTTGTACTAGGAATTCTATATTTTTACAAGTAGACTTCTAAATTTCCACTTTGGCCCACTTGTACATTCATAAACAGCATTAATATTACTCAAATTCCAATTTCCAAATGTTATTAACTCTTACTCTTTCATTGATAGTCTAACGCTATTTGCCATAAATAGGTAAAAGCTCAGCTCTTGGAAAGCAAGTGATTACATGAGTTTCAGCTTTCAGTTAGGAAGGACAATCACAAAAAACTCGGTTCACTGGTTTCAGTGAAAAACTTACAAATGCAACATAAATGACAAAATGTGCTGAAATAGGAGTAAAATAAAAATTTATAAAAAGACAAGCCAAAATTATCTTTTTGACTCATGAATTTAAAGCTACCCCTGAGAGTTTTATAAATTTGGGACTGACAAAGCAGAGCACTCCAAAGATCTTAATGCATTTGGTTTTTTGTTTTTACAGCTTCAGTGGAAAGCTGTGTTATAAATTGATCATAGTTACATTATTATGAGTACAGTTTATATCTAGACTTGAAGCAGTAATCCCACTTTTAGAGCTGAGAGAGAGAAGTTCTCTTACCTGAGTAATCACATTTTYTAATTTTTATCTTTTCCATATGTTCGTGGACAGGAAAAACATGAAGTCACTTGTGAAAAGACTTCTTAATCCTTTGCCTTTCTGCTTTTTGTTGTATTAAATTTTGATCTTTTAATACTCTTGAGCTTATCATCTAATTTCATATTCTAATTACATCATTAAGTTTCTTGTAGTGCCGTGTATTCCCATGAAAATTTTTGCACCAAAATTTAGGGTAACATACAGTACAGGAATTGTTGATTACTTTTTGTCAACAACCAGAAAAATCTCATAGGAAGTTTCATAGGTATATGCTTAGGCCATACAGCTACGAAGGGTTAATTTCAAACTGACTTTGTATCCAGATGCATCTTTCTTGCCAAATATTTGCCAAGTGAAAATCAAACAAAAACAAGGCGGTTCCTCCTATGAAATGAGTACTTGGTGACATAAAAATTATTCATCTTTTTGAATTCACAATATAATGGTACACACCTTTTTAAAAAATGTACTTTTTAGACAATATTTGCCAAATTTATAATTGAAAAAATATTCATTTTAAAAATACAGAAACTCTAAACATATTAGCTTATACTGAACTACCTGAAAGGAGGTTGTAGCGAGGTGGGTGTTGGTCTCTTCTGCCAAACAACTAGCGATAGGACGAGAGGAAATGGCCTCAAGTTGCGCCAGGGGAGGTTTAGATTGGACATTAGGAAAAATTTCTTTACTGAAAGAGTGGTTAAGCATTGGAACAGGCTGCCCAGGGAAGTGGTGGAGTCACCATCCCTGGAAGTATTTAAAAGACGTGTAGATGAGGCGCTTAGGGACATGGTTTAGTGGGCATGGTGGTGTTGGGTTGATGGTTGGACTTGATAATTTTAGAGGTCTTTTCCAACCTTAATGATTCTATGATTCTACTGGAAACACCTTTGTGTCTAAGAGCAAAAGAGTGGAGAAAATATGTAATAGCTTGCTGGCTACCTAAATTGGGCTTTAGTTATTAAAAGTGAAAAACATGAAAATGGTAAAACAGAAGAAAATGAACAAAATCAACAAAAAAGCATGCATATGCACGTACAAGTCAGATCAGGTCAGGTTCAGGTATTCTTGTCATTCTCCCCTGACAGGATCCAGGGGCGCACCTATACTTCTAGATAAGAGATCAGGGAGCAAGCTCAGACACTGAGCCCCTTACCACCCAACATGGCTCGGTAGTTAACCTACCCCTGACCCTGCTCTGGACTACTGCAGGCAATGATTTCCAATAAAATTTTGCTACAGCTACCAGTTATCAGGGTAAGAGCTAACCAGGGGCAGAGATTAGCTAATGGTCCTCTTTTTTGTTTAACAATATGGACGTAGCCAGGGTCTTCCACAGCAGGCCAGTTACAGATCTGAGCAGGAATGCATACTCTGAGTGCACRCTCTTGTCAGGCTAAAGGGCCACTTATTTTAGGCCATTTTCCTGGTCATAAAGTATTCGAGTACTACAGTAATAAGCATTAGAAGACACACAGAGGCACTAAAATCTATCCCCATTACTCAAATAGTCTCTGCCATGCACTCCACTGCAGAATACTCATTTGCGAAAGACAGTACATCAAAGCCAGCATTTCACAGAGTGTCTCAGTCAGTCACCGAGGCATAAATGGGTTCTTTATGCATTATAAATTACCACATAAGGGGGAATATTTTGTTATTTGATGTGTGTACAGAATGAAAAGCAGATATGAGCAGCGATGAGTAAGACCAGGTTCCTCTGCTACTGGAGACATGAATTCCTTGCACTAAGTAGGTCATTCACAGCTGAGCTCGCTCCTCTTACACTGCTTACCCTATATCTTGTCCATTATCGCCAGCTACAGCTCACTCTCCTGTTTTTCTGTCAGTCCATGATCCTACAAGTGTAAAAAAAGTAATAGGATACCTTGATCCCATGTTTGCAAGTGCACTTTTAGGCCCAGAGCCTGGGCCACAGATGAAATAGAAAACTCTATTACAGTTTTCTATAAAGTATCTTGCTGCTAATTTTTTAAGGCTTCTAACTAGTCACATCAGCAAGTCCTTGCGTATCAAAGACTGCAGATCATCTATACCCTCCAGCACTCACCTGCTTGTAACTTTGGGTGACAGAACATTTKTATCTAGAGACTTGTCAGATGAAAAGCATCCCTCTCATCTGACTGGGCTGCTAACTGCAAAATGTAAAGCCTTTTACTCTTGTCATTTAAAGAGACACTATTGTCAATCACCTCCATCAAACAAGTAATACATGCATAGCAGTCAAATATCTTAGTTTGATGTAAGCCCCCCTTTCATGCATTAAAATGTTCTCTTTCCAGTCAGCAAAATTCAGTTGTGTCAAAACTTGGTGGCATGCTAAAAGCTGGAAAGATTGATATATTTTTTTGTAAAACAAATGTAATATAAAACCAGATAGTGAACAAACTACTGTATTGATTCTATTGCCCATTCTCTAGACAGTAAGTATATATATATATTGCTCATTCTCTAGACAGTAAGTATATATATATTGCTCATTCTCTAGACAGTAAGTATAGAAGGAACAGTCTAATTAGGATCTAGACCACACTCATGTTTCAAACCATAGTTTGCTAAACAGATTATGTAGTACAAGTCACCAAAGAGATCCTTTCCACCTCGGTTTCTAAAACTATTTTGGTTTTGGTTGGTTTTTTTTTAAAGTACTGATATCATCAAATTGCCCCTCTGCCCTTAGGAGCACTGACAACAATGAGGCCTTTCTGCAGAATTAATGTCCAGAATTGAGCAAAATACACAATATAAGGATAGGGGGACAAGGATAAAGGCATATATATAATATAATATTATATAATATTTATAGTATATATATAGTATATATTTTAGGGTTTATATATAATATAAATTAAAAAAAACTCCTTGCAATGAATGTAGAACTGGAAGACTATTATAACGATGGGCCACAGGTTTTACCTGAAGCCATATGTTGCCTGTCTCTACATGCAGAGAATGGGAAAAGGTAAGGCTTTATAAGGCACTCACAGGCTTTCCTGAAGGAAGCTTCAAGTTTTCTTCTCTGCAAATAATAGACCTATTTTGTATATCTTTGGAGTGGAACACTACTACTTTTTTTCCATTGACATGTTTTTTAGATACATTCTGCCAAATGTTGACACATATAATACAGGTAAAGCGAGGGGAGAGAGAGAGAAAGGACAGGAGAAAGGGAGAGCTCATGGCTACTTTCCATAGCGGAGAAAAGGTTTCATGTGTACATATGAACAACAAATGTAGAAATGTTTAATATTCCAACACTGAGCAAATGAGTTCAACTACTAGCCTTATTATAGAAGACTATGAAGCTGTGAAAATGCTTTATCTGCAAGCACACTCAATCCTAAACAATGTAGGATTCTGGCTGTGCCAAAACCTACCATGCTAGATTAGAAGAGATGTTAAATCTCTTGAAAGAAAATATGCTGCTTAGATTATAGGTTTGCTGTGGGTATTGATTCAAATAAACTGATACTTTATAATGAAGCAGAGCTATAAAAAGCTTAAGAATAAATAACAATAAACAAATATTTGCAGTTTACTGCAATACTGCCTGTATACAAAGGGATTGCAAGCCGTTTGTATGTTGTAGCCTCAAATATGTAATAAGATCTATTCTGGTGAAGCTTTAAAACCCAACAGGGTTAGCAGTTTGCTCAAGGGTCCACCCTTGTGAATCCAATTGTAGTACCAGGTGTTATTCTTGCTCTCACATTACCCACCAGAACCATTTGTGTTGCTGAACAGGAGGATAATCGTAGCTTTTTATCAAAGATAGATCTGAGCTGCATTAGACAATACTATAGTGATGCTACACAGTACGTCAAACTAATTTTATATGGTGGCATGGGTCAGTAGACCAACAACATTATATATAACCAAAATACTTCATAGATAAACTGTTTACAAGAGGGAATTGCTAAAATTTGAGAAAATGCTCAATTCTCAGTCCAATGAATTTTGATTTTATAGTGCAGTATTGATTCTGCATTAATGTAAGTCCCCAATCCCACTTGCTGCTGTAATTTTTTATCTCTCTCCAGTGAACAAATCACTACCTTAGAAGAACTATCACAGATTAAAAAAATAGCACTGAATACCATTGCTTATCCCATTTCCTCTGTGGTAAACTAAACCATACTAGCAATTCGCACTGCAGGAGGCAATGACTACAGACTACAATGACTACCAATTTTAGCTGCTTTGCTACTGTTCCTGTCCCTTTTCATACATAAGCAGTAAATATTCAGGCTTCTAGTTTTCATATAAAGTTATAGCCCAAAACATTATTTCAAATTACTATGTAATCAGAATACTTACACAACCAGTTATGTAGCTGTTACAGCCATTCTTAAACAAGAACACTGAGTTAAGATTAATTTGGAAATTACTTTTATTTTTATACATTCTTCAATGAAGAACATATTTATAAATTTGAGGTATCAATTWCTATGTGACAGCCTTAACTCTGGTCTTAGCATAGATACAGATTAAATTTTCCAGCAAGTGGAATGAAACATATTCATGTTCTTGCAACATATTCAAGGCAATTCAAGCATCAAAACATTAGAAAACAAAAATTCAGGCTGCCCAGGCAGCCCCAATTCAAGCACTTCTATGCAAAACTTATCTTAAAGGTAACTAATATCATGCAGCTGAAGACTTTCAATCATGGTATAACATTATTTTTCACAGGACCTTTTGTTTCATTCAGTACTTAGTAGGCACGCTGCTCAAAATACTTTGCTTTATCAGCATTCAGTGATGGTCCATGTGTTGTTTACAACACATGCCATTCACATTCTGCAATGAGTATGGAATTACTAATTTTTTTAAAGGATTGCCATAATGTATGTATTACATATGTGCATTATATATATGCTTCACAAATACTAAATGTAATTGTCTTCAGAAACCTGCTCTCACAAATTTCTGTCTCTGAAGCTGGTTGGTTGAAACTTTTGATGACATGGCCTTCATCAATTCCCAGTAGTTCTTTATTCTGTCTCATCACTCACTATTTCATATTCCACAGTCTTGACTCTTATTCTTTTAGAGGGCAGAGAGTAAAACAATACACTGAAAGTATTAATTTATCATTACTTATTTTCACTTCTTTTGCAGCTGTATTTCATTATAAAATAACATTTCATATTAATCAGTGTCCATGGGTAGGTCATATAAATGAATCAAGTAACATATTTTCTTGTTTGAACATATATACTCAAACATCTGTCTTGTGTTTATGGGTGACAGTAAAGAAAAATGTTATAGGTTAGAGAGGGAAAATTAAAAAATAGTACACACACTACAGTTCAACACTACCCCCAGAACAATTACACCCATAACTTATATTCCTTCTCCTTATTTTTTGCTCTCTTGCTTTCCCCATGAAGAGTCTTTTCTCCTTCTGCCCTTTCCATGGCCAGGAATGGTAATTGAAAGAGGAATGGGAGGGGGAGAAAAAAGTAAGGCTTTCTGGGAGATAAGACTGAGGGGAAGATACACCTCTCTTTTTTCTGCCTGCTCTCCCAAAGGAGAGGGTGAGATGTACAGTTTAGTTTGGAGAGAAAAGTGAGGATTTTTTTCATAACACATCAGAACTTTTTTCAGTCACACCCTTTTTAGTTGTAATTGAATATCTATCCTTTCTAAACTATCTTCCATCTGGAAAGGAAGTCATGTCACATGCATTTGGCCATGGCCAGGAAGGAGCAGCCAGTAGCCATGGGTTCCTTTCCCATTCAAACTACCAAACAGCAAGCTCTGAACTCCCAAACAAGTGTATTGCCACCAAAACTGCAACTTTCAACAAATCAAGGCTTCCATTAGCAAAAGTAGAGAGGAGGTTTCAGATAGTGGATGCCAGTAAAGTGAAATGGATTGGGTCCTCCTTATTAATAGTTTATCATATCAAAAGGCRGACCCAAGTAGGTAGAAAAAAGGCAGGAGAAGGACTGATAGGGTGGAGAAGGTCAACACCTGACACCCCCAGGCTTAGGATGCACTAAGAGTACGTTCAGATTTTCATTGGAAGTGTTCAAGGTTAGGTTGGATGGGGCTTTGAGCAACCTGATCTAGTGAAAGATGTCCCTGCCTATAGCAGGGGGGTTGGACTAGATGATCTTCAAAGGTCCCTCCCAACCCAAACCATTCTATGATACTATTTGTGTATTAATTTTTTTAATTCAGTATAAAAAGCTACATTGACAATATCTCCATTTTTATTTGAGACAAAATTAATAGAAATTGGATGACTGAATGTTGGTTACAAACAACTGCTGAAAAGGAGGACAGGTTTCCATGAAACGGTGGAAGTATTTAAATAGAAAACAAAGAGTAAAAAATATTTCAAATAACAGAGAAGGGGATATTTCCCTTTCATTATTTTATAAACTCATAAGAGACTGCTTTTATTAGAGTGGAAGAGTACATCTGTAATAATCCTTTCTTAGTTTTTCTCCTTAAGACACAAATAAAAAGTCATGTATATCATGGCAACAACACATCACTTCTGGCTGCTGGCCTATGTCTTGTACAGCTGAAGGTATTTAAATGTAATATTTCTTGCTTGTTGAAACTGACAGCTTTCTCTGTGTTGGAGAGGTGTTTCAATGGGCATGAGAAAAGGAAGTTTCATAATCAGAGAAGTAAAACATTAAAAATACTAGAAGAACAACATGTGGCATTAAAAAAAAGAGGCCGAATCTCTCTCTAATATTTGTTTGCTTTCCTCCATGACCTGTCCTCATGCTTGGAAAAGATATTATACAATAGAACTTATTGACCCAGACTGACTAAAAGTGGGTCTATTACTGTTCTGAGAGTCCTATGAAAAAACAAGAGGCACTTTGGGTCAATCTGTGCTGGTTTGTAGCAGGGGTAATGAGACCTGAATATTTTTCTGTTCTGTTTTCCAGTTCTGAAATTTTTTGGTAAACCATGAAGCAGTCAGTACAGCAGGACTAGCTCCAGGGCTCCCCCACACCAAGTAGAGAGTAATTTTCATTTGTTTGATATCTAGCTCAGTGAAATGCAAAAAATTCACAGAAAGTGAAAAGGTCRAACTGAATAAAGCATATTCTCCAGCCAGGGAAATTAGGATAACAGTATCAGATACAGTTTCAAAAGCATCCTCTGCTGACTCAGACCTAACATTTGGATTTTCTTTCATTTACCAGGTGTATGCCATTAGACTGAAAGCAAATCTCCTTTTGTTTCCTTCCTTTGAGTCCTATTTTGCAAGGAAAATTCCCTAAATATTGTGAACTTAAGACAAAGTATGTCACTTCAGTTTTATGGTTAAAACATTTCCTAGGCAGGTAGAATGCCATTTTCTGTTCCTGGGAGTTTCATTATTCACATAAAAATAGAGCAGCAGCATCTGTAGAAACCAAGAGGTTTTCTTTGTAACAATTCCATATCTCTTCTTTCCTCACGGCTCCCAAAAAGCCTTTAGTCTGACGGTTTGGGCAGCCTTCTGAGCAAAAGGATGGTCCAAATCTCCTCAGAAATAAATCAGAACTGAAAAATATCTTCCACATAGTGGACTTTTATCCTCTTCACAGGGAACCGCTAGCTAATCCTCCAAGCATTTCACATATTTGCTTGGAAATTTTTCCCCTAGGTACAGCTTGAGTAGCAAGTTTGCTGGATTACAAGGTAGGATTGTTGAAGTACTCAAGGCAAACTTCATCTTTGTTCAACATCATAAATCATAACTCTGAAGGTCTACATGTAAAAGTAACATTATGTGTGAAATTTAATACATAGTTGTGCTGTTTGTTATAGTTTAAAAAAGGATACATATTTTGTTAAATTTCTGAAGCAAAATAAAAAAATTGCAGAATTTCATTTTGCAGTTGACAAAGCTGGGCAGTTTTGCTTTAAGTAGCCAAAGGCAAAACAGCACTTGTTTAATGTACCAATAAGACTGATTTAGCAGATGCTAATGTACAGTTTCTGGAATCCTATTGCTTTTAGAAATTACTATGAATGTTTAAATGTTCTATTGTTTGCAAGTTAATAACTTGCATCCCTTCCCCTAGTAACTTTTCCAAGAGGGTAAAATATCATTAGAAAGGTTTTAAATTTGTATTGCACGAGTTTGAGAAAAAAGAAATCTTTCCACAGGAATCCCAGTGAATTCTCAAATTTATGACCGAAACACTTGTTTTATCATACTGTTTTTATGTTACCAATTCTGGGATCACATTTTTTCTGATATTTATTTTATTGGTAAAATAGAAGGCACATCTGCAAATATATTTTTTCCACAATGTGCACATGCTATTTTTTTCCCCTCTGAAGAGATACAAAGAGATTGCAATAGGTATGTTATCTTTGAAATATCTTTTTTTAAAATATTATCTATGGAAGAATTGCTACATATTTCATACTCAAAAGTTCTTTTGATATCTCGTATTTTAAAATATAACCCTGAAGTTTACAGGACTTTCCCAACATCTGGGAAACCCAAGAGGGCTTTTCCCTCCTTGAGATCACTGTAGAGTGCACCCAGTGTGCAAAAAGCTATCTTTGTCAAGCTTAAACTAATACCATGTTTTTCTACAACATCTACATATAACAAAAGGTCATTAACAGGTGCCCTCCAGACCTCACTCTGCTCTTAACATTTCAAATATTATACCTGTCAATAACTTAAATAAGAAGAGAAAAAAGAGGCTCAGTCAAGGTCTATTCTTTGAACAGTATAAAAGAGCGTGACTGGCTACTCTATGAAAGGAAGCAATTGGGCCAGACAGGAAGACTGCCACAAGAAATTAGCCTGGACACCTGAACCTTCAGTCCAAAATTTAATTGTTGAGTGGAGTTTCAGTAAAACATTCAGCTGTCTATAGCTCTCTGTAAACAAGTGCCTGCCTAATGAATGATAATGCAAATCCTGACAATAATTCCAGAAAACCAGGTTCCCTAATGTATGCCTCATATTCCCCCAAACAAATTAATTTTAAAAAGACATGAATAACAACAAACACAGATTTGCCAAGAACAATCATATTAAACAAGCCTAATTTCCTTATGGATAGGAAAGAAATAGTTGCTGTCACGTATCTTGCCTTTAGAAAGCATTTGTCTGATGTTGCACGCAAGCTGGGAAAAATTGTCATGATGATATGTCTACACAAAATTACTTGGATAACATATTCAAAAACTATCATCAGCTTGTGTCAGCACTCTTTTAAAGCACTACAGATTCTTTGAGGTTAAATAGGGATTTACATGGAGCAATTTGATTAATCAGTACAAATGTAAATTTGAATATTTCCTTGCCTGAGGAATACAGGGTCAAAAAGTAAAGGAATTGTCATTAAGGTTTATCTCTCTGTCACACTTTCCCTTTCTTCTCCTCTTCCCCTGAAAGCAATAGGGCAAAGGAGAGTACCTTCTTTTTGACAGGTATAGTGACAATCCTTCCTCGGGCTAGCTTTCAGAATATGGCTCATGTTATTTCTTCCCTTGTAATGAGAAATCTGAACATACATCCACTGATTGTGCAACAGGTAAGCTATTAGATGATGTGACGTGAAACTCAGAGATACAAAAAAAAGTGGTTAAGGTTCACCTCACTTAATTTTGAAAGTTTCAGTGTTTGGTCATCTAACCCATTTTGGGCATTTGCTTTAAGATTAGATGAATCACTTCAACTCAGCCAAACACTCCACTCTTTACACTGACTATAAATGTAGCTTGGAGAGACTAGCTCACACGCAGATATAAGCACTAAAAATCTAACATTAAGTACAATAAATTAATCCAAATATGAAATATGAATATAATGGAAAACCTAACAATAACAAAGGGGACACACATTCAGTAGATCTTGACTTATGTTTACTGTATGTTAATAAGGCAGAGAAGGACACAGAAAAGTCCATGTTAGGAAAATAAAATACCACAAATCTCTACTGGATAAGACAACTGTGTGACGTGCCTTATGGAAATGTGATGTTACTTCATCAGTTTTAGAGATCTGATCACAAGAAAATTATTTCAGTACTCTGACTTTAACTTAATGAAATAAGATGAGATTTTATAGTTAGACATCAGAATTTGAATAACAGGGTGCTTTGATAGTCTAACTTTTCGTACCATGAGTATTAATAGCAGAAAATTCAGAACAGGAAAAAAGTGAAAAAAGCAGTGTTCTGAAAGATAAGTGTACAAATATAAAAATTTTTAAAAAGCAGGAAAAAGTATGTATCAAGCAACAAAAAACCCAAACCATAATACAGCCTTATACTGTCATTTAAATATGGAACAAAGCTGAAAATACATCTTTCAAGCCAAAATTTTCAATCTGGATGCTTTACATATTGAAAATTATGCTTTCAAACTCATATTTGGAGAACCAAATAAAAATAAATGCCTCATAAAATTACGCAAGTGAGATATGAATATTGTGGACTACATTTTCCATTTCTCAAGAAGCTTCTTAGTACTGAAAATGAGATGAATTAAATACTGTTAATACACTAGAAGCACAAAAATAAAATTACAAAACAGGTCTTTGCTCTCTCTACCCTCCAAAGATGCCATATAAAGCTTATCAGCTGCTTCGAGTTCCACTAGGTTCAACTTCATGCAGGTAAGAGAACTGTGACTCTCTCCCTTTTCTTCCTTCACTAAAAAAATACACATAGACATGGTGGAGATTTTGTCTTAAAATTATTAGTCATTCAATTATGACTGCAGTTCTACCAAAGTAGAAACAGAACACACTGAAGAGCAAGTTTAGAGTCTGGAAAGATGCTGATAGAATAATGCTAATCTTTTAGAATATGAAATTCACAATTTGAAATTAAGTAATTCCATTTACTCAAAACTGAAGAAGAAATAAAATGGACAAAAATAAAATGGAGAATTGGTAGTAAAGTAATAGGACTATAGAGAACAACTGAGGTTTATAATCCAACTTTGGGATTTTAAAACAGAAAAAGCAAATTGGAAAGATTCCATGGTGGAGGTTACAAGAATAATTAGAGTTTTAGAGAAATGACCTCTAAGGAAGCTGAAGGACTTTGTTTAGTCTAGAAAAGAGAAGACTGAGGAAGGAAGGACATTGATAACAATCTTCTGATAACTAAGTGGCTGTCATTAAGAGAAGGACAATCAATTGTTTTCCAAGTGTCTGGAAGTAGAATGAGAAGGAATCAGCATAATTTGTAGTAAAAAATATTTATGCTAGATAGCAAGGGCATTTTTTCCCTCCCTGAAACATACCAATAGGTATTCTAGAGGCACTGTGAAATGTCTTTGAGGTTTTTAGGAAAATGTTATACATACTGTGGTATGATCTAAATATACTTAATCCTGCCATCCGCAATGAACTACATGACCTCTTAAGGTCTTTCCCTGGCTTACTTTGCTATCATTCTGTAATAGGCTATCACAGAAAACAAACAGAAACTACATGCTCATCCCCCTTTTCAAGTGCTTGGGGACAAGACTAGATAAGTACCACAACAAACAACCATTGATTTTGTTTATGAGTAACAACATAGAATCACCTGCTAATGGTGAATACACTGTCCATAGGAACTACCAGCAGAAAGTCTACCTCTCACTGTCTCATTAATCACTCACAGGAAGACAAAAGTGGGATTTAACACATATATAGTAGGCCTTCTGGCTCTTTTCTATACTAAAATGAATTTCTTCCAGTCTGTAAAATTATAGCATTCTTTCTTAACCAGAGAACATATTAAAACAAACAAACAAACAAACAAAACCCACCAAAAAAGGAAGACGAAAACTAAAAAAATTGTTTCTTACCTTAACTTTAAATAAATAAATATTTGCTGGAAGTAACTTTTATGTTTGTGATCTTCCCAGAAGTTTTTACTGGGAAGTCATTAGTACACAATTGCCTAGGATTTCATTATGGTTATGCTTTTGCAAGAAATTATTTTGAGAGTGACCACAAATATGCAAGAAAGCATATTGACTCCTTGTGGTTTAAATTCTTTATACAGTAATTACTTTGATTGAGTTTAAGAATAGAGCTAGCTAGCTTGGAGCAGAAAGCCAAGCAACTGAAAAAGAATAAAATCAAACAGATTTGCTTTGATTTTTTTTTTTGAGGAGTATCAGACATCAAGTAACACTAACAAAACATGTTCACTAATTAAGACAGTAGTTAAGTATTCCAACTCACTATGTGATTAAAACTGTTTGTTATTCATGACTGTAACAAATGATGGTTAAAATGTTAATGTGATTCTTGAACTAAAATTTGACTAACAAAATTTACTTTTTGATTAAGACATTTGCATAAATAGTTACAGGAGTTTTTAATGACAGAATTTGTGAATGCATCAAAGTGAAATACAATATTTTGACATATGACGATCAATTACAAAATTGCCTTAAACAAACTAAATGAACATAAAAATGTTCAGTTGACTTTATTCACAAAATTACTATTATCAGCTTATTTAAAAATGCATATTTGTCAAATCATCCAAACCTGAAGACCAAGCAAAAATCTTCCCAAGACATAAGCCTGCGAGTTGGCCAATGTTGTATGGGGAACCAGCAAGTACTTGTATTTTTGCTTCTCAAGAAACCATTGAATTGAGACTATACTGCATTCCCTTCAGCTGCCTTTAACAGACTACAGAAAACTCTACAGCAAGACCTCTGTTGGCCCCTAATCTAGGTAGGTGCATAATGAAATGCATAACTGAGGACGTGTGAATTGTCAACACTCTTAAAAGTACACAGACACTTGAGAATTCTGCTGAATTAGGGACCCTGGTTTAGGGAGGCTGGATTAATTTGCTGGAAGATACCTGTTAGTTTTGCTTACTAGGAAAGGGCTAAATTATCTAAGCCATTCTTCTAACATTATTTAGCTAATCAGCCTTAATTGAAAAATAGGCAGTATGTTAATTCTTTTACTGGAACAGGCAAGACTACTACTGAGCAGTACATTAATATGACATGTTGGTTTTTTTCTTCTTTTATCTTTCTGATTATGAAACTTGTTCAAAGATACCTTTGAAATTGAAATTTGCAATATGCATGAGATTTCTATTCAATTCTTTACATGATATAAAACTAGAAAAATAGCATTTAGGAAAAATGTGTAAATACAATAGGTATAAAAATTGAAAAACTTTATCAAGAAACAGTCATCTTTTGAGTCTTTTTAGAACATCTGGTGAAAAGTATCTAGCACAAGGAGAGTAGTTGGATTAAAAATGAATGTCTTGAAACTAACTTCACAAATAAAGAATAAAATTATGGATACTGATCAGATACAAAAAGACTACAAATTTACTTGGAAGACTATAATAAGGAATATTAAAAACCTAATTCTGCTGTGAATAATTCCCCAGAATCTCCTATCATCAAGCAGTAAGAGCCAAGTAAAAATTAAATCCTATTGCTCTTATTTGCATTTCCTAAAACATTCATGAAAGATACTCACGACAGAGTAGGTCCCTAAAATTAAAAATCAAAACCCACCCTAGACTTTTGCAATCATTCATATCTCATGGGATCAGGAATTTAACAGTGCAAACAGGAAAGGTAAACAGTAAGCCTGAGAGAACTGGTAAGGTAAAACAGTAAACAGTAAGCCTGGTAACAGCTCTGATGCTGGAAAAACTGAAGACTTGCCTTATAAAAAGGCTTTAGAAAATGTTACAAGGATCAATTCTATACATTTCTATAGAAACATACTTCTACAAATGTTGGCTAAGATTTTTAGATTGTTTCTACTGATTCTAAATGTTACATTTATTGAGGATTGGCTACCAGAAGTTCTCTCTGAACACTGTGATTTTCAAAAGTCTGTTTTAGTGCAGACATCCCAAAATAACTAGTTATTTGCTTAAAATCTCAGCCTTGGAATGTAATGGTCATTATAGAACATTGTGGTCATTATTTCTCTGTCAAGCAAGCAAAAGATACCATTTAAATGAACTGATATTTTTTGCCAAAAAAACTTGCATTTTCTGACATGTGGTATGACAACCAAAGGGAATACAAGAGAAGAGAAATAGCAATGTAGAACTGTCACGTCTTTCTGACTACCTGTGTAATAAATTAAACTGAGATTGGCCAACAGATTTAAAAGTGATCATGAGGAACCAAAAGGCACAGAGGTCATTCCCGTAAGCATTGTTTCTTTGGGAAACCAGGCTGAAAATAAAACCATACATTTCAGTTAGTTATAGTACAATGTGATGGTTCCAAATGGAAAAATAATATTTAGCTAGGAGATTTAATAATTCGATACTTACAGTATATTTTTCTTCAGATTTTTTAATGAACTAAGCAGTTCCATACTGGCGTGGTAACCCAGCATGTTTAGGAAGAGTTAGAAAAGGCCTTTTGTTCAAATTGTCTGGCCAAAGCATCATAATTTTCACTGTAGCACATGTTTGTGAAACACAGGGTTGTTGAGAAAAAGAGAGAGAGGCTACTGTGTCAAGATTATTTGGGCAATTTGTATCCAGTGATAAGCTACAAAAGCTACAGGAAACTCATTAGTGTTCTTTTTCACCATGTAAGTAGAAAAACATCAAGGAGAGATGAAGTTACATTTCCACACATTTAAGAATGATTATCAAAGAGCATAACCTGAATGGAAAGAAATAGTGCAAACGTGACTTTGAAGCCTTCCTCGGAGCCCAGACACAATACAAGGAAATAAGTGAAATCAAAATAAGTACTACATATTCTACAGTGGAGCTCTTGACTTGACACGGCTGGGAAGCCTAGGAAAAGAAGTTCACTTGCTGAGTGTTAGCTCTTAATGAAGAGTTAACTCTTCCATTTCTGCACCATTAAATTGCTTTTTAATTGAAGCAGAACCAGAGAAGTGAGGAAAGCCACTCTTAAAACCTAGATGACTGTGTTGTTAAAAAGCAAGGGCTAACTACATCATCTGAGTAATAAGAATATATCCTCCACAAAGGAGACTAAATGGAAGACTAAAATAGTTTCTTTGCACATAGTGAAATTTTAAAGTTTGAAGCACATTGAAAAAAGATACTCATATCAGTAAGAAAAAACGTGAAGACAGCACAAATCTTCTTTCAACTTCATAGGAGCTGCAGGAGATTAAATAGCAAATGAAATGCATTTAGGAATGTTGCCAGTATGTATCTGAGAAACARATCTAGTACACCCTGCTTAGACATGGTCTTAAAATAAAGGCCACAATGTGTCCACAATACACATACACAAATCTAACACCAATACACAAATCTAACACCACACTGAAACAGGGGGAAAAACAGCACACACGCAGATGACAAAACAAATTCTCAAGCAAAGAAGTGGTGTAATTCAACAACAGGTGTTTTGGGGTTTTTTTTGTAGGGTGGGAAAATCCTAGTCAAAATAGAAGTCGTTGTCATAAAAATATTTCAGGGAGTAAAAATTTAAGCAAGTCTGTGCCATACAGAGGCCATGCTACTCCCTTAATAAAGGTCATGATGACCTAAAATGTTGTACTGTATTAGACAAAAAAAGAAAAACTGAAAATGAAAGAAACTGGAAAATGGATTCACATACAGGAAGAATTACTATACCTGATGGAGCTGAACTTGAGGTCTGTTGCCTYTGCTTCCTGCCACTCAGCTGCAGGATAAAAGTGATCAGCATGAGCTCCTGCTTGAATGGACTGTGCATTGGGGACTGTTTTTCTCCCATCACAACAGTTCCTGAAAAGCATCAGTCCTTGTTCTTCATTGAAAATTTTTGACACAGTCGTTAAGATGATGTTATGCAATTTTCCCTCTGATTCAGGTCTTTTTCTCAGAGAATCACACACCTACAGCTACTTCTGTCACTCCTGGTTGCAACCAGGACTGGAGGGCCAAGCAGGTGGCGCTGGCTGAATATAGGCACAAACAAACAATGCAAGTGAGAAGAAGGGAGCRCCTGCCATTCTTCTAACTGGTTTATTATCCACCACAGAAACAGAACCCAAAACATCTAGAGCTTTTCCTTTTTGCAGAATCCATTTATTTATATTTTCTGTAAGTCTTCTCTAAACAACCGCAAAGTGTTTGTATCATACTCATAAGTCAAGTTTCCTACTTCTATGATCACTTTTGTGACTTTTGTCTAGATAACCTGCAGCCAGCCTCCCTTTCTTCAATCACAGCACTCAAAAATGTACACAGTATCTCAGCTCAGAAGGGTGAAAGGATCACTTCACTCATAAGCCATTTTTCTACTTACGCTCCCTGTTCTTTGGCATCTTTCAAACTCACATGAGATTGCTGACTCTTGTTCACTTTTTAGTACTCTGTAACTTTAACCGCTTCCTGAGAAGCTGTTACTCATACCTGTCTCATTCTGTAATTCCATAATAGTTTTATAAGAGTAATCGTTTGTGTCATCTTCCAGCCAAGCAATTAGATACCAGATAAAACACCTATTGGCCAGAAAATGACACTCCAATGGTTACAGATATAAATTTAACCCCAGTGATCTGGACATTCCAGCAACAACCTATCAGACTTATACTGCAATTTTACACATGGTAGGGGAGGGACAGAAAGAACATGGGGAAGTTATAGATGTCTAAACCACTAGGATAAGCTTCTAGAGGGTGACAGATATTCCATGGGTAAAAAAAATAATAATAAAGAATTTTGCATGCAATTAATGAGCCAACTAAAGAGGAAAGGAGCAGTATTTATACTTGCCTCTTGTTTCCCTGGAGGGAAACAAACAGCAAAGTGCTGCAAACTGAGTCATCTGTGTGTTACTCCTGTTGATGCTGCAAACCAGAAGTCATATGAACTGACTCAAAGAACAGAGCAAAAGTTTCTGAGAACAGTGAATCCCCAAACTTTTTCTTTTAAGCTAGCTTTTATTTTCAAACAAGAATTCTGAAGCAAAAACTACCCACTCGAACCTTTGCCAGCTTCAGCTAGCTAGAAAATGAAAGGACACAGCTTCCCTTCACGTGACCTTCCCAGATCCCCTGACCTTTGGTGTCCCATTTGTTGCTCCTGTATAGGAGGCAGGAAGCCTTCTATCTAGCTTCCTGCAGGATATACTTCTATTATCATTCTTGAGCGACTAGACTGAAAGTTTTACGGGGCCCCAGGGGCTACAAAACACTCACTGGGTTGTGCACACATACTTGCAGACCCAGAGTTCTGCTAAAAAACCATTTAGGAACATTGGCTTTGGAATCAGCCTCCATGAGTTGCCAGAAATAAGTTATGCTGATAGTAAACAATCAAAACAAGAAAAAAAACCAAAAAAACAAAAAAACAAAAAACCAAACAAATACTTTATCCTACACTTTTGAAAACACAGAGAAGAAAAAGCAGTGCCTGAAATGATTGACAATGTTAAAAAATTAAAAGAGATCAAGAAGTCGGTCAATAAATGAGGTTAGAAGTCATTGATGGGGTGAAAATAGATGAACTATTGAGAAAAGTTTTCTTTAAAAAACTATAAAGACTACTTTCTGGAGTTTTCTTAGGGTTGTTTTTTTCTGAACAACAAAACCACATGTGGCAAGGGGCATGTAATCACTAAACAGAGTTAGTTTAGGCACAACAGTGCCATCATATGTCCAAAGTTCATGCATTTCAAAATGTTATCTGAGAATCAAAGTGAGACAGAGAGCAACAGAGAATAAAGTAAAATGCTGCTTTTTAAGCACACSAACAGTGTAGCACAAAGAGTTTTCATGCAATTAGATGTTGTACGTTTGACAACGGAAACAGTTCTGCTGGGTCAGTAATAAAAAACAAATTCTATTTAGTTCAAATAGCTCATAAGAGACTCAGAATTGGAGTTCTGTGTGCATAGAAACCTGATGAGCACAGTCACTGGAGAGAAATCCCCTATGTAAGCAGCCTAGAAATAATAGAAACCAACCAAACAAGAAACAAACAACCCCTCTGCACATATTTTGTATCCTTGTCTTTGCAAGTTGTCTCTAWGCTATTATTAGAGCTGAGAAATTTGGTAAATTCTCCGATTCCTAACATTCCTGAAGCCAACAACCCCACATCGGTTTCTGTTGTTGCTTTTCCTAAAGAGAATCACTTACAGCCAAGCCTGTGGCCACTGAAGTGAAGTATCCTCAATGCCATTGAGGCTTCTCAATTCTACCAACTCTGGAAAAACTTCACAGCAATCTCAGATCTGTTAAGGAAAAGAGGATTCTCCTTAAACGAGTTTGAGCATGAATAATCAAACCAGCAGCCAACCCCTAGCTTTTATTCAGTTGGTTTTAGATTGTCCCCGGCATTTTCAACTTAAGATCTGCTATAAGGTTTTTATAATGATAATGTTTGCTGTTTCATAAAAGCTGCCAGGGAAAATCGAAGACTTTCACAGTAGGATATTGGGCAGCTGGAATTTTTGGCACCTGAAAAAGCAAGGAAAGCAGCTTGCAATTGACAGATAAGCATGCTGGTTGGATCTTCTGCTCAAATGTTTGGAATAGAAACTGTAAGCAAGACTGACGTTTCTCTTGCCATTATGAAGTTTCAGAACAACAGCACAATACAGAAATGGACACCACTCACACACCTGCTGTTTCAGGGTTATTTTGCAAATTCAGGAAGTCATTACTGCTCTAGTAATGGTGGTTCATATTTTCATTTTCACTGCTTCATATTTTCAAAAGAGTACTTATAGTCCAGAATGATTATTCTTGAGCAGTCTGTCTGGAACAGAGGCATTTAAAACAAAGGCATTCCAGTGCACATTCTATGGAATACATAAAGCTTTAGGTTTGTTTCAAGCCTAACGTATCCAGACCCAAAGTCTGTTGAATACTCAGATCTGAATGTTTCATTTCAGTTCCCTACACTAAGTGATACTTAAACTGAAGATGAAAAACAAGCAACTGTAAAAAATACAGTGTGATATAAGGAATAGCAAGTTACAAAGTGACACAAATTTCCCCAGAACTCAGGTGATACCAGAATGAAAACTCATTTACAAAGACAGACAAATTCATATTGCATTCTGCAGAGTACATAGACATGATCCAGAATTTGTCTAGTAATGTGTTATAACTTTTACTACTAATACTTATAACACTTTTTTTTTTTCTTATCAACTAAGCATCAGGAGGCAATATATATTTTGTACAGGATTGTGAAGATAAATGAGTAAGTCTTCAGCTTGACTTCAGTTCCATTCCATTTGATGGACTTACTTTGACTTACATTAGATAAAAAAGTAACAAACAGCATACCTCATTTGTGTATAAATTCTGATAAATGAGTAAATTTAACAACTACTCCATGCAATTTGCTCAGCTGAGAATAAATTATGAGAAAGTCCAACAACAGATTTTATACATGCTTTGCTAGCATGACATTATTTATAGAGCAACGTTGTTAATGAAAACTTGTAACTAGTATAGTAATGAAGTAACCCAAAAATTGAAAGACCAATATCAACTTCAAAAGAAAGTGAGATAAAGCATATGTCAGTGTAAGTTTTCTAAATTGAGATATCGTTTTCCCCATAATTTCATGTGGTAAGGTATCTTGTCCACCAGCACCTAATTTGCCACAATCAGAATCCTAATTAACAGAGCAAACATAGCATCAGAGAAATAAAAATGAAATAAATAAGCATGTGTATTAGTATTGTGGCAAAATGTCCTGCTGTCTGTTGGGTCTACTAACAAGTATCTGCCCAAAGTGTCAATGAGTTTAAAAAAAAAAAAAAAAAAGATGGTGATAGTGAGGAAATAATGCTACTTCTACTGTGAGCTGTTGATCTTTCAATGATTCCCTCAAAAATACATGATTCCTGGTGCAAAGGGGACAGCATTTTTACATATGGCATCACACACATAGTTGCTTGCGTTTGTGTTTGCTAGACAGACAGGTGTTTTCAGAAGAGGTAATGAAGGCATCCACAGTACTTCTGAAGAGCAAGAGAAACACTACTTTGATGGCGCTAATCACCAGTAGCTGGGTTTGGCTACTTGAGTCAGTTGCTACTCTCATTTGTCCCACTGCAGACATGGAATATTTCACTAATTATTTACTTGACCAATTAAATTCAAAACAATTCAAATAGGAATAGTTATTACGATGGAATGATGAACTGCAAAATTTTCGTATTATGAGGGGAAGAATACCTTCAATTGTTAAACCCCATAAGCATGTTTCTTCCTCCTCACCACATACTTAACCATCTCAGTTGCACAGGGTTACTCTAGTAAAGAAAACCTGAATTACATGAAAAGGACAGATACATAAGTCAATATACTGCTGTCACATTTAGATTCCATTTTCTGTTTAAACCTGTTTTTAGGACCAGTCTGTATGGCAACAATTTAACAGGCAAGATCATCCATCATCTTGAAGCCACAGCTCCAGACACATTACTCAAAAGGACAGTATCAAGCCTCTAATATAATTTCGAAGAGTGGGATTAGTTAGATTTGTATGATTCATGGTGTTAATATTTATTATTCTTATGAATGTAAAATATAAGCTTTTACTTCAGCAAAAAACAGTTTTAAGGGGTAAAGGATCATGGCAAACCTAGTTTGTGTTGTAGCAAAAGAACTTTGATTAAGAAACATCCAATTAGAAGGGGCCGGAAACAGACTTTGCACGAAAGAGATCTAAGCAGTCCAAGTAGATAACAAAAGTAGACAAATGACTACCTTTCATCTCCTTTCAGAAATCAGCATGTCATAGTCACTTGAGTCACATGCCATGCATTTGTTAGGAAGTCTGATTTGGGTAAGGAACAGCTTTTTTAAAGTTCTGCAGGATATAAGCTGTGATCTGCAAGTTCTATATAAAAAGCAGGGGTGGGTGTGGGGGGTGTGTTTCCAGAACTTTTTTCTCAGATAACCCAAATGCCTTCATCCTCCCCCCAGTCACCCTTCAGTTCTTTTGGTGCCAGCACACGCTCATGAGAACTGCACCAACCGACGTTCTGGATCCTCACCTATATACTACAAATCTTTGCATGTTCAGTTTAGATTTAGCTCTGTTTTGATAGAGGAAAGCCACAGGAAGATGTTCCCCTTTCAAATACTTCTATTTTTTCACTGTGCTTTTGGTTTTGTGCATTAAGGTTTTATGTACTTTTCCTGAAGACACAAACGATAGCCCTATACATGCAAATTCACTCTTAGTTATGTAAGATTTTTCGCAGCGATGGTGTCAGATAACTTTTGGAGAAGTGGAATTTGATCTAAAGACTTTGCTGAYGTGAAAGGTTTTGCTAATACACCCTGTGGGAACAACTGACTACCTCCTGGGCTGCGGGAACGACTGTGATTTTTAGATGGTGCTCTTCAGAATGACTCTGTACTGAATGGTCTGGTGTCTCAAGCTATTAAGCTCATCCAGAAAAACAATTCAAAAATGTGTAAAATATCTTCATTTCCTCTGCTCATAAACAAGCTATGCTACCTCCCCCAGTTTTTCTATAGGTTTTGGGGTTTTTTTTGGGGGGTGGTTCGGGTTTTTTTAAGAAAAAATAACAAAGTTTTCCAATATTCTAAAAAAATAGATATTAATGACTCAGGGACTATACACACAGATTCATGGGTGTAAAAGCTTGGAAACACAATCACATGGGCAGAAAAGTTTGGTCAAAAATCCTCTAGAAAATCACGTCCGTTTCAGGGAAAAAAAAAAAAAAAGAAATGGGAAGAAAAATAATCTATCAGTGTTGATGTATTGAAGAGTCATTCTCCATGTTGGGATATATGAGACAGGATTTTTACAGGGAGTGAAGCACCTGACAGTGGCTGGGAAAAGGGTTCAGGGGAAAAACTAACATAAACTAACCTTGAGTAAGACAGAAGAATGGAGGCGATGGTAGCCACTGAAAAGATTTTCATTACTTCATTTTCCTTACATTATTTGGAAGTTTATTGAATTTATTAGGCCACTGGAAAGTTTAAAGATTGTATGGTTTTTTTCTAGCCATGTTAAAGGTTCCAGTGTTAAAGAAAACTTTCACTTCAGCATCACTAGCAGTGGTAACTACTATAAATTCCTGATAACATTATTTATGTTCAACCATAAGCAAGCATTTAATGTATCTTAGAAGAAAAGGTTAAAGAGCCCACTTGGTACTTTTTTAATCAAAAATGGAAAGGTGAATTTAGAAGACCAGAACTTCACTTCAGAATAAATTATCGAAAGAACATTTTCAAAAACTGCTCCATAAAACGTTTTGAAATAGACAATCTTCCGAGAGCCTTCAGAAAAATTAATTCCCTTATTAGTTCTGCAACTGTCTGTACCTATTCCCCAAATGACTGTTGTTAAAATAGGATGTTAAGAAAAGTAATGGAATTTAGTTGAGCCACAGAAATAAAATAAATGAGGCTCATAATAGTTATCACGTAACACTGATTGATAAACTGATCCTATTTTAAAACAGAAATAGGATTTTATCTTTGTTCCGACACACATGACCTTATGGTAATCCAGAATACATTCATTCAGATACCAGCACAATATTTATCCAGTAAAAGATTCTTTAAAATCATTATTGCTTGTTCTTATGGAGTTTTACATTTAATGAGATTGAATGTGTTAGACAGAAAGACATTAGACATAACAAAATTATGCCAATTTGCCATAGCAAACTGTTATATATACATAGTTTCAATAAATATACAAAATATCCTAGAATTAACAGGAGATCAACCCAAGACTTACTTTTTATTTTACTTTAAATATCCACAACTGACATATGAAAAAGAAACACTTGGTTACAGACTAAGAGCCTGATCCTGACTGCACAAGCGTACTCTGATTTGGAGACAGGCTTCAAGAGAAGCAAAAATAATCTCATAACTTGTATTACACTAGGTGAGGAAATACCTTTTCACAGGAACAACAAAATGATCATATTAGCCATGCAAAGCAGGATGACCTCGACATCTGGAGAAATGGGCTGATAGGAACCTCATGAAGTTCAACAATGAGAAGCGCAAAGTCCTGCTCCTGGGGAGGAACAATCCCATGCACCAATATATGCTGGGGGCCATCCAGCTAGAAAGCAGCTTGACAGAAAAGGCCTTGGGGGTCCTGGTGGACACCAAGTTGAACATGAGCCAACAATGTGCCCTTGCAGCAAAGAAGGAGAGTGATGTCCTGGGCTGCATTAGACAAAGTCTTGCCAGCAGGTGGAGGGAGGTGAACCTGCCCCTCTGCTCAGCACTGGTGAGGCCACACCTGGAGTTCTGGGTCCAGTTCTGGGCTCCCCAGTATGAGAAAGACATGGACATACTGAGGAGAGTCCAACAAAGGGCCACAAAGACAATTAAGACACTGGAGCATCTCACATACAAAGAAAGGCTGAGAGCTGAGACTGTTTAGCCTGGAGAGGAGAAGGCTTGGGGTGGATCTCGTCACTATGTACAAATACCTGAAGGGAGGGTGTACACAAGACAGAGCCAGACTCTTTTCAGTTATTCTGGCAATTTTAAAAATCTGTCCTTACAATTTATAAAAAAAAAAAAAAAACAATCAAAAAACTAAAAGAAAGGAATTCTTTCTGTTATTATGGAAGTGCCCGAAAGACAATATTTAGATTTTTTTTTTTTTTTTTGCTTTCCAGATAATAATGACAAATACGCTTGAATATTCTATGATATAATCCTTTACCACTATTAGCTAATTTACAAAGAGATCTAGGCTTTGTTGCTCTTTTGAGATGATTTCAAAGTTTGTGATTTTTTGTGGCTTTTATATGGTCCTAATTATCTGTTGTGTAATTAATAGATTTGCAGATGAGGAACTTGAAACTGTGACAAGAAAGAGCCTTTTCAGAGAGATCAAGAAGAAGTGTTTTGACATTGCATTTCCACTGGATTTTTTTACTTGGGAGATCAGAAACCAGGACAGTCTAGAACCATGGGAGTTCAGAAAAGTCTTAATGTAGGGGACGCCCACAAACATGAAAATAATTAGCTGTTTCAAGGGGATTGTTGTTTGGGAAAGAGAATGGTTTTRTGTAATTCCCTTTTACTAGCTCCACTGAAGCAACTTTTAAAAGCTCCACATACATTCATTTACCAAAGGAAGCCAAAAGAAAAAAGGATAAATATCACCAGAAAGTAATACTGTAAGAAAAAATACACAGGGTCAAGTCCTGAAGTTATTATTCATCCTTCTGTTCAGGGGAGTCAAAAAACCCACATATTCAGTAGAATTTGCAGAKGAGGAATTTTTTTTTTGTAAATAATAAGTGCAATTTTCTGAAAACATTACTGTCTCAAGCTATCTATCTATATTTGATTCCTCTGAAAGGAAGGATTTCCAGAAACACTTAGCATAATTTCAGTTTGCTGCAGCTGAAATTAGTAAAGGAGCAGAGGCAGGTCAACAATGAACAGCTCTGAAAAGTTCCTTACCATTAACTTCAATAGATCTATTCACATGGTGGAGTTGGGAATGTGATAYCAAAGTTGGCTGAGCGAAGGTCCAAGAGCCCACAGTAAAATTAGTATGCAATTCATTTTTGTAACTAGAAGAGCACCAAAAAGGTACTGGAGATTTTTCATCTTTTGAGAATCTGTTTGTTTTAGACTATAACAGAAGAGAATAAAACACAAAGACTAGAACTCTCAGTGAGACAACTGTAYGAACTTACAAGATTGATCAGCATAATTCATTTTTAGTTGCACATTATACCGATTGTGAATCAATTCATCAAATAATGGAACAAAGTTTTTGTTTTGTTATTTTAAAGACTGCACATACAAAACCTATTTTCGCCACTCCATAAAAAGAAACCTGTGGCAAGATCACTTTGGAAAGAAACTGGGAGAGAAGTTTCCCGGCTATGTTCCCACAAATGCCTACACAAATATTTCTTCCTGGAACAAGGATAAAACAGCATGGAGACCAGCCTGATTTTCTACAGTTACATATCTGTGCCTCATGAATTATCTAAAGAGCAGTATAGAGTATTGAAGAAAATATTGAATTGTGCTGGAAAAAAAAATGGAGCTTCAGAGATCCCAAATTAATCATTAATTTGGATTTAATGTAGGTAATAGTTTCAGTGGGGGAAAAAATTAAATACAGATATAATGTTTTTACCATCACAATTTTCTGAGTGACTGCAAATTTCAAATAAAAACATTTTCTTGCATGTTTTGCTTCAAAGTGACATTTTTGTTTAAAAGAGGAATGAAATTTAAAATAAAGATTAAAATGTGATCTTATAACCACAAAAAAAAAAATGTCATTTTGGATCAAAGGAAGCATTTCAAGCAGCATTTTTTAAATACAACTTTTTATTTTTTATGTTTATCTCTGAAAAAACATCCAAACTTTCTAATCCCAGGTTTGAAAGAATTGCTCGGATCTATCAGTCAGTGTGCAGCTGGACCAGTGCAGGTCATGTCAAGGTACATATGCTGGGAAAAACTGATCCGTGTCAGCGTCCCCTAGCATCATTAAAACAGCCTTGCCTTGGAGTTGCAGGGATAAATGGAATTTTCTTAAATAGGGAGCTCTTTCCTACCCCTAATTTGCCTTTGAACCTGAATCTGGTCTGCAACACCAGCTCAGCCTTCAAACTACAAGATGCGTATGGTCCATCCTCACCAAACTCTGTTGCGTATTTCTCCCTTCTGTACAGACAGGACAGGAAAATCTCAAGAGAAGCATTAAGAGAGAAAAGGAAAGGCAATAAAATGCATCAGCCCACAGACAGCAAAACGATGATCTGCTGTCTAAGGGGAAGCCTCCCTCAGGCCTCTGGGACTGTTAGCAGCATCTACCAGCCGCAGTCACATATGCCACCAAAGACAACACATTACCATCCTCCCCAGCCACCAAGAATTTCTGAACCAGAGCATGACCCATCCTCCTTGCTGCGGCCACCAGGCCCAGAGTCTGAACTCCCGACTCACGATACTCCTGGGACTCATTCTTTGGAGGTTTTTCCTTGAAAAARCCTTGTATCATCATGCTAGAGAAAGATAGTGATCTTCAGATCCATCATCCTCATATAAAAAGTCTTTAATTGGTGGGAGTAAAAGGGATTTTTTTTTCCTATTTTCTCTCAGAGGGTCTGGAACTTTCTGGCAGATTGAAAAGGCAAGAGAATTTATAACTGCATGGTATGCTGAAAGCTCAAACTGAGCTCAATGAGTTCATCTCCCCTCCAAAATGAGTTACACAAATTTACCCAGAAATAACTCAAACAATTAAGAAAAACAAAGCTTCCTTTTTGTAATAGACAAATAGCTTTTCACAGCTGCAATTATTATTGAATCATTCTTTTGATCATCTTCTTTATCAGGATACCCGTTTCTATACCCTGTCTTTGGCTGCATAAAGACATCATACCAGGAAGAAAAATTATTTCTTCCACTGATGTACATTCTGATCATTGATTTCTTCCACTGTGTTAGACTTGGAAATAGCAGAGGGATGATTAACATTGTTCCAGTTTTATTATCATAAATTAGCAATACAGGGCTAAAATTCTAAGTGTCTAAAAAAGAGAAACACTAAAACGGAAAGAACTAGCCAAGTCTTTCTTTCTCTCCACAATTAAACTACTAACATCATATGGCTGTTCACACTTGGGACGTCAGGGAAGCACCAGATTGGTGTTGTTTCTCACTTGCATCAACCCACAATAGATACATTTAAGGGTGAGATTCACTCACTGCCTGAATAGATCTAAAATCAGGGCTACCACAATCAGTGTTTCTTCTGTTTCCGTTGTTATTGAGGTGATTTGAGAAGTCATATGGTCAAAAAACAGTCATTTTTTAAATGGATTTAGTTTTTGACCAGATTACTTCTCTGAACTTGGTTGCCATCATCATATCAAAAGAATACTGGCCCAGATGTAAAGGAGGGAACTGGAAGATGCAGCATGAGTGCAGAAGGCATGTTTTAGATTAGATTAAGATGCCTTAGAGCTATATCCTACACCCAGAGCTTTGCATGCTCTTTAAGCAATATCATCCCTGTTGTTAAAAGCAGTCTCACTTTAGTCCTGGCCACTAAACCCTGCTCTGCACTATCCTTTCCCTTATGGCAATATATGAGTTTGCATCACTGTTTGGTAAACTTGATCCAGGCTAGTAATACCACAGGTCAGTTCTTCAGCTCCACGTCATCACCACACAGATGCTCATGCTGACAAGAGGGGAGCGGAGGGAAGTGGGCTGGAGGGTGAGATTGCTTCTTCCAGAACATGACAGCATGTTTGGAGAAACCGTGAGCCGTCACTGACCAGGGTGGTCTCTTCCCCAGCCTCAGTTGCTGTTTCACTCCCTTGCATCAGATGTAACTAATCCACAGCTGCAGGATGAGTCACTTTAGCAACCCAATCTAATGGAAAATTAATTTTTGTTTGTTTTGGGTTTATTCTTTTAGTGGTGGGCTAACTTTCTGTCATTGGATATGACTCARGGGAAATACTGGACACATGCAGCCAAAAGCAGGAGTGGAAGAATGGAGGGAGTTTCTTTTAACACAGCTCACATTTGCACCACGTTAGGGATAATGTAGTATCTGATACTAAGAGGCAGAAAGTATCTGTTGACTACTCCATACCACTGACTTCAGTGGATTTCAGGCTCACTGAACTCAACGGTAGTTTGCTACCGAACTTGTATAAATATGAAATTCTGGTCTTATTGAACACTGACATAATCTCCAAGAATTTTCATTTTCCCTTCTTTGGAATATAACAGCCTGGTTACATCAAGGATTTGCACTAGAGACTTCTCAGCAGCGGGTCTGGTTTAAATCATTATCACCTCTCACCCACCGTCAGCTGTTTGTTCCCACACTTCTCTCTGCCAGTTACATTGACACAACTGTTTAACCCTTCCCTAAGCCAGATCTGTGACATTATCTAGGTTAAGGAAAATAAAAACTGTTTAAAAAAAACCAACCAAACAAACAAACAAAAAAACCCAAAACACTGAATAAATACTTGTTGCTTTCCACACAGATCATTTCACATACTCATTTGAACAAGCAATGCAATATGTAGTTATGTCAGCAGAAATGTGGAGATAGAACCCTTCAGCAGAGTTACAGAAATGGTAGGAGAAAGCGGGCCAAGGGCATCTTTGACCCCATTTGCTTTTAGTTCCAACAGAATCATTCATGTGTCCTAAAGGTAACTTGTATTACCAAAGCTGTGCAAGCACAAAACACCTTTTTAAACACTTCTAAAATGAATGAGAGGTTGTACCACTTCTTTTTTAGTGAAAAAGTTAGGAAGTCCAACTTCTGAGATTAGACAATCCTGTACGCTTGAACCCGCAGGAYTCTGACAGCAGTGTTGAAGCTACAACAAAGCAAACACCACTGTTTCTCTTGTACCTCGCTCTCCTCATCACTTGCTGAGTCAAATCTACAAATATTAAATCAGTCAACATTACAAATTACCAGTTCCATTCACAATGCACACATAGTCACTAACACACCTTCCCCCACGATTCCCACGTCCTTACAAAAGCACACATGCACGCAGCTCAGCACAGACACAGACTGGCAAACAACGGCAGCAGCAACACTGTCAGACATTTCTGGAAGGCAGATTAATTAACATCTTGAAATTAAACAGTACAATACGGCTATGAGCATGAAAACAAGAAGAATTTGGTTATTGAAAGCAAAAATATTTTGAAAGTAATAATAGCTACTTAAAGTAATAGAATTGTCAGTTAAATAGATATGTGGCTGATATTGCATATACTACAGTAGGATAGCAGATGTCTTATGCCTGCACAGACTAGAAAAAATTGGGCCAACTGCAATTTGGAAAGTAAACAGCCAAATAAAAGAACAGGCTCAGTCTAAGTTTCCAGTACAAGAACAATACACTCAAGGTGCTTAACTTAATTTGGGTCAGTAGAATTACTATTATAAGAAATAGATGAATTTGCAGCCTGAAGACACAACTGGAGCAAGAGGAAGGACTGTCAAAAAGGAAAGCATTGTGGTTGATCACTGAAGATTACAGGTCATATTCCACATTTTACTAGTATATTTTTCTTTTGTTTGGCATTTCCCCTTAAATCCATGTAAAATTCTTTTTCTCCCTTCAATATCAATGGCAAAAGTTAATTTTGACCATAATACTTACAGTTGCTGGAGGATTCTTATTAAGATGTCCATATGGCCCTTTTCCTAAGAGATTCAAATTCAGCTTTTGAACACCTCTGATATTCTTAAATTAAATACCTATATCATATTTTTCATCTACTAGTTGACCAGACAGTTTTGGTGCCCTAAAATATTAGAGACAGTTTTATAAACATGTGTCTCATGCACCTAAAATACAGCTGTACATACTTTAGGCCACTAAAGGTCCTCTGTAACTATTTAAATTTTATAAGCAATTCTAATAGTAAAAAAAATGAAAATATCATTAGTGAAAGCAACATCTGTATACTTAAAAAAGGATGCCTTCATTTTTGCAAGAATTCTAGTTTCTTTAACTAACTAGCAATTTGGAATACAAGCAAAAATTCCCCCTTCAGTGAGAACAGCAGTGGAACAAAACCGTCCAACTTTTTCCCAAAGCTACTTTCACCTTTTTCTATTCCAGAAGCAGCTTGCAGGCAAGTTTCGTCCCTTAGAATGCCATGCAACTCATGTATGGGCTGAAAAATTATGTTGAACAATTTGAATTTAAAGTGTTAAGTGTGTTTACCAGCTAAGTTGTATAGGTAAGTTAAATCAACTACCTTATACTATTTTTATTAGTGATTCTTATTCAGGGGTTGCCTCATTAGTATTCTCAGGTCACTGGAACAAAATGATACATCTGTTTTAATTTTTACATGACTACAATTATTTTCATTGGGTTTTTTTCCTATTGACACTGTGTGGTAAAAGAACAGATTTGGCTTTAAGCTATATTTGGATCATATGGCTTTCTTCACAGTGGACCTCACAGACCCTCAGCTATTCAGGGCTCCATCAGCTCTAATTTCAAGATACCTCTTCAGGCGTTCTACATAAAAGACACCAATCATTTCCGCTACTAGAACAGCCCACCACTCAGGCAGCCTGAACACGGTTCTTGGTGGAGAACAGTATATCCATTTTATGTTTTTAGGCACAATACTTCTTTGGTGAAGTGTGTGCTTAGCTCACTTTTGGTAACTTTTTTTTTTTCTTCTTCTATGTGCTCCTCAGAGATGTGTCTTGGAGAGCTTTTAAAAAACTTTAATCACATTTTGTGTGCTGGGGAGAAACTAACACAGCTTCTTAAATAAACTTAGTCCTCACAATTTAGGTGAATTTCATAGCCTAAGGATTCATTAAAGCAAAGCCAGCTAGTGAAAGTGACCAGTTCTGAATTGTTCTTAAGATTCATGACGGCATGGGCTTATTGGACTCCGAGAACCTCGTGACACATGCACTACAGATAACACTAACTGTAAAATCCAGGTCTGAATCTAAGTTTCCCTAACACTTCTAGCCATGTGGATATGCACTTCTAATTCAGCCTATTACAGGAAGCAAGGAAAAGTTGTAAGTTTGCACAGTAAATGCCAAAGTTCATTAATCTTCAGATTTAGACCCTGCTCATTGAGGTACACAGGTCTGATTCTGCACCACCCTGGGTACTGTGCTGAACAAACTTAGTGTAATGTGTCCCCAAGGCAATATATTGCATCCAGTTTGCACGGTGTAATTGATGGCAGAAGCCTCTAGGATAAAAGAGCCAACCTCGGCACCCACGTTTACATAAGCTGACTTTGAACCAAGTCCATTCTTCATGGCAGCCCATGCTGAGTGCATCCTCCTAGAAGTTATGCTAAGGCACATGGAGGACAGGGAGGTGATTCRAGACACTTCAGCTGGGCTGTCAGGCATGTCACCATCTTAGAGGAACACCCCTTAATTCCTTTGAGGTGTTTCACTGGTGTTTCCCTGTGGGCTCCTATTACCTCAGAAGCCGTAAGACTTCAAGTGTGCTCCAGTGTAGCCAGCATGTCTCAGAACAGGCTGAGGGCCCTGGTTAGCACCCCGTCCCTCTAACCTTGGCGTGTCATCCCACAGCTTGTCACGGGCAAGCCTGATATTATCCCCCTCCCCCTTCAAGCTTAGTTTAAAGCTCTGTCAATGAGCACCACTAGCTTGTGAGCAAAGACCCTCTCCCCCCTTTGAGAAAGCTGAATCCCATCTGATGCCAGCAAGCCTGGTGCTGTGTAAGCCATCCCATTATCGAAAAAAAGAAATTGTGGTGGTGACACCAGCCACAGAGCCATGTATTAATAGACTGGGTACGTCTGTTTCTTCCAGTGTCACTGCCTGAAACTGGAAGGAGAGAGGAAAAAATAACCTGTGCTCCAGATTCCCTTACCAACCGTCCCAAGGCCCTGGCTTTTCTATTCTTTCTCCTCTCCCTTGTTTTTATTTTGTCCATGACCATTACCTTGCTTGCAGGTTTTACAGACCACAGACAAAACTAACTCCTCCCTTAGAGATAGCTAGTCTATTTTCTCTCTCTTGGGAAATAAATCTGCTCCCACAATATTTATTTCCTATATTACTGCTCTTCATCTTCTTTAAAAGAGAAAAAAGAAGATTAATTAAGCCCAGTGGTGCCAATACAATTTGTGTTTCACTTGATATAGATACACCAGAGGAAGCTATTTGCACGTACATGAAAAATGAAATAACTACACAGGAAAAAAAGATTGCAGCAGGCTGAATAGAAGTTATAGAAGCCCCAAGAAGAGGCATCCCTATTTTTAAGCTACCAGTTAAATTAGATCCTGACACAGTGTCATTGATGATAGAGAAATTATCATCTATTGATACTATAACTATGTCAGAATTTMATTTAGCCTTCGATATAGTCTCCTCATCAGAGCTTTGTAATTCTTAATAAGAAAATATCTGCCAATAGTACTGATATAAATATAGTGGTATAGCTCCCATGTCAACATTTATTTTGGTTGTACAGTACCCTATTCTTTYTTAACCCCCAGTTTTCAAACTGCTCCCAAATTACCAAATAATCTAAAAATACTGTTTAAAGTATAGCAGAAAACAGTGTTCTTTTTCAACAGAAACTGGGAGTTTTACCAGTGTTAGTATAGAGTTATAATTGCTTTGCGGTGTGTTTCCTTCATACAGAAAAGTTCTGACAATGCCACATACTAAACTATCCAGTACAATTGGATTCATATGAGATTCCCTTACTTAGATTGCCAGTTTTGCTTCCATCTGTAACATCAGGGAGTTTTGAGATATGCAAAGCATTAAAGTTAATGTAATCTGTGTGACTAAGGTAAACAGGCAGGGACATCTTCAACTAGATCAGGTTTCTCAGAGCCCCGTCCAACCTGACCTTGAATGTTTCCAGGGATGGGGCATCTACCAGCTCTCTGGGCAACCTGGTCCAGCGTTTCACCACCCTCAGCGTAAAAAATTTCTTCCTTATATCTAGTCTAAATCTACCCTCTTTTAGTTTAAAACCATTACACCTTGTCCTATCGCTACAGACCCTATTAAAAAGTCTGTCCCCTGAAAGGCTGCAATAAGGTCTTCCCAAAGCCTTCTCTTTTCCAGGCTAAACCCCAACTCTCTCAGCCTTTCCTCATAGGAGAGGTGTTCCATCCCCCTGATCATTTCCGTGGCCCTCCTCTGGACCCCCTCCAACAGGTCCATGTCTTTCCTGTACTGAGGACTCCAGAGCTGGACGCAGTACTCCAGGTGGGGTCTCACCAGAGAAGAGTAGAGGGGCAGAATCACCTCCCTCGACCTGCTGGCCACGCTTCTTTTGATGCAGCCCAGGATACAGTTGGCTTTCTGGGCTGCAAGTGCACATTGTTGGCTCATGTCCAGTTTTTCATCTATAGAAATTAGACTGAAATAAACTTTGGGATTCCTTCTCCTTGCCTATGTGCAAGGATCCCAGATTTCAAAAATGGCCTTGTATTTCTTCCTCTGTCTGACTGTAGTCAGGTTTGTGGAGCATGATTTGCAATTCCCCTTCCAAAACACCTCAGGTTAAGCATGACAGTCACAGTGTGCCTTGGAAGTTGTGAGGCTAGAGTCAACTGCAAATGGTTGAAACTAGGGTCTCACAGATAGTCAAGAGACATTCCTCAGGATACRGTTATTGTGTCTGTCAAAACAGTGCTCTGGCAACTCCTGAGCATACAAAGGCATATTGCACCTCCTTTCCTCTCACAGCAGTTTGCTCCAAGTGGCATGGACAGATAATTATAAATCTGAGAAAACTCCAAGACATGTAGCTACTTGTAGCAGGAAAAAATCAGAGCAGAAAGAATAACAGGGAGGGAGCCAGAGAATCAACAGTAAACCTTTACACAGTAAACATACATGCCATTCACAAAATACACACATAAAACAAACTGCCTGGCAATGATCTCACTTCTGTATTGCAATTGTTTCATGTCCTTTTCACTGGAAAGTGAAATATTTGATATGTGAAAGATGAGAAAGGTGGGAGAGTGGGTGAACAGGGATAAGTCAGTGAATACAAGCATCAACATTTAGAAGCCATCACTAATAGCCAAACAAAAAATCCTGCTAGCAGCAGTGACAGTCTGGGTGTCAGAAATGTTTGTTTCTCACTCTTGTGAAGGGCTCTTTCTGTAAAATTTAATTACAAAATTAAAGTAATGAGTGTTTTCTGCACGTGTAAAATCCACAATCTGCTGAGTAGAGCAGCTCTGTTTTGTAGCTTTATACTCTACAAATTCTCGGGTAGAAATTGTCTCAAGCTAAGCCCAATGGACCACTGTTGTGGTTTAACCTGGCAGGCAGCCAAACACCACAGAGCTGCTCGCTCACTCCCCCGTCCCCTCAGTGGGATGGGGGAGAGAATCGGGGGAAAAAAAAAAAAAAAAAAGTAAAATTTGTGGATTGAGATAAAGACAGTTTAATAAAACAGAAAAGGAAGGGAAAATAATAATGATAATAATAATAATGATAGAATATACAAAATGAGTGATGCACAATGCAATTGCTCACCACCCGCTGAGCGACACCCAAGCAGCGATCGCTACTTCCTGGACCAC